>VZRL01001283.1:155477-327647 GCA_013397895.1 Origma solitaria | reverse complement strand
CGCGGGCCCCGCGGGCAGGCGGGAGGAGGCAGCGGGGGAACACCGCCCTCCGCCTGCCTCCGTGCCGGCCGCGCCGCGCCGCTCGCCTCGGGACCACACGTTCACCCCGTGGGGCAGGCTGCAGGGGAGCACAGTGCGCCATCTGGTCCAGCCTCCCTGCTCGGGCGCAGTCATCCCGGAGCACATGGCACAGGCGGCTCCGGAGTACCTCCAGTTAGGGACACTCCACAACCTCTCTGGGCAACCTGTTCCAGTGCGTGGTCACCCCCTCAATAAAGAACTTCTTCCTCAGAATCCAGGTGGAACTTCCTGTGTATCATACAATCATAGAACCATGGAATAAGCTGAGTTGGAAGGGACCCATCAGCATCATCGAGGCCAAATCCCGGCCCTGCACAGGACACCCCAAGAATCACACCGTGTGCCTGACAGTGCTGTCCAGTTTCTGCCTCGTGTCCTTCTGGTTGGCACCACTGAGAAGAGCCTGGCTTCACCTTCTTTGCGCTCCCTCCCTGCTTTGGGTATTTATATACATTAGTTAGGCCCCCTCTCAGTCTGTTCTTCTCGAGGGTGCCACTGGAAATCGGGAAGAAAATAAAAACCCTCTAGCACTATATCTGAAGTGACAGAGAATCAGGAATTACTTTATTTTCGGGCCAGGATGTGCTAAGGAATATATTACAAACACATATGCTTTTCCAGGATTTTCCCTCAAACAGTCAATACTCATAGAGATGCATTATTTCAAAGTTCGTTGGTCCAGAGTTGAGCAGCCCCCAATATTCAGTTTCCTATTTGATCCAAACTTCTTCGCCTCTGATGTTAATTAGATCTTCATCTTTTGATTTTCCTTATCCGTTTTTTCTGGACTAGATGTCTTCAACTCTGCCAGAGGCAGTGTCTGGGGTAGATGTTTGTAGATGGCCACTGATGTTCTCTTGATGTTCTGTTGATGGCCTTTTGTCTTTCTGGGTATCTTTTGGGGTACTCTCAGTCTGTTGATATGTTAAGCCCATTTCCATAGAGTGATGCTACATCTCCTTAAAAAAACGTTAAAAAATTCCTTTCCCCAAGGCAAAGTCAAACCAAGCCTAACCATAGAAATAAAATAAAATTTTAAAAGTTATATTGTTTCCAGCAAGGGGGAATCTCCCCTCAGGGTAGGGATATGTGTGGTGGACATTTCTGAAAGGTGGGAGGATGGACAGTTGTGGAAGTGGGAGTACGGTCCCGAGGCCGCCGGTCTCTGGGGTGATGGGACAAAGGCTTGGGTGCTCCTGTGGGCTGGTAGGGACATGGAACTTCCAAGGCCTTATTTAGTTGGTCAGTGGTCCCACCTGCAGAACATGGTCCTGGTCAATGATGGGGATCCCCACTTGGTGGAATCACAGGCAACAATTTCCCAAACGAGACAGGCTCCCAAGGGAAACTGAGCTCACAGTGAGGCTGCCTTTGAAAGCTCTTGAGATGTCCCTCACTCAGCTTCTTCCCAAGGTTCTCCTCAGGTAGTGAAGAACTATGTGCTATGCTTCTGTGACTGAGTGAGGGAAAGGTGAGGATGGCAAGTTTTTTTAAAATCTACTCTTTCCTCTAAACCAGTTTTCAGTGTGAACAAAGTTGACCACAAGCTTCAGATTTGAGACTAGCCACCAGTTTAAGAACCCAGTCCCAGCCCAATTCCTGTTTGGACTGGTAACTAAATTATTGGTCAGGCTACTCTGTATGCGTTGGAGAGCATTAGTTAAAGGTTTTCTGCTACACTTTCTTTGAATCTACAATTAGGTCTGAAATGAGAGCCTAATGAAAAGGCCAGCAAAAGACATGCTTTTATATTCTACCCAGTTTATGACACCTGTTTTCATCTCTGGACTATAGTCTGGTATAATCTGAGCTGCAGAAGGATCTTGTACTGGAACTCAAGTGTTTCATTTAAAATAATAAAAAAGGAATCTGCCGTCGGCTAGTTAGACAGGCCAGACTGTTTGGGCCTATGGGGTTGCTGTGAAACTTTGCCCCAAGCATCACCTTATCCTAACCAAATAACAGCAGCGGTTGAAAGCAAAAAGTGTCCATGAGAAATGCCCAAAGAGAAAATTTCTCCAGGAAGAGAATTTTTCATTCCATGACATGATATGTGTCCAGGAGACCTCTTCCCCCAAAAGTTCTGGCTGTCTTTTGCCCATGTCTGGAAGTTTATACTTTACATAAGTGTAGTGAAACAGTATTTATGTAACCTGAGGCTTTTCTACACCTTTTTTTTTTTTTTTTTTGTTTTGTTCTAGAAAGCCAAGAGTATATTGTTTCTTCATTTTCTGTTGAGGATTTATCAGCATGCACAAGATATCTGAAGCTAGACAGACGCAGATTATTTAATAGTGAATGTTCAACTGTAAAAGTCCTCCTCTGTATGTTGTTTATTTTGCAGGAATACATTTGTTGAGCTAGTGACTTTCTTTAAAAGTTTTTTCTTTAAAAAACAATTTTACTTAAAGATTTTTTGAAAGGAAAGTAGCTTGAAGATTAAAAGAAGGATTTGGTAGGAATGGATATAGATAATTCCTACCTTTGTGCATTTTAACCTAGGCTGTACAGTAATTTCCTTTTCATGTTTCTCTTAAGTCTCTGGTTCTCCATAAAGGGAAAAGGAAAAACAACAGTCTGTTTAGTAATGTCTCTGGGAGGTGCTGTTACTGTTCCAAAAGGCCATTGGGACTGTAAGATTTCCTGCAGGTTCTAACATCTCCCCATAATGTCCTGGTCACTTGAAGTGACACCCATGGTACAGCCATCAATGGTCTTTGTCTTTCATTAATGCAATAAACAAAATCCCTCAGGGATCTCAGCAGAATGCTCTTGTGAATCTGTCTTCCTGATACTCAGGCAAAACCCTCGATCTTTTGAATATGATATATGATGTGATGCTCCAGCCTATGGTTTGCCAGTATAAAAGATATCTTTATGAACTGTTACCTACAAGTAAACAAAATTATATGCTGTATTATATATTCTTAGTGTACAAAACACATAACAATTTGTATGTCAAGAGTGTACAGCAGATATATATTTTATATATACATATTATTCATGTATATATATATTTAACTTGAATCTTTAAGATCATTGATTACACCATGACAGATTTTAGACTTTATGTGAAGTTTGGGGTTAAAATATAGGACTGTAAAAAGAAAACTGTGTATCCAAAATATTAATTGCTATTTCTGTTTTATAAACTTAAACCGATTAAAATTATTTTCAAAAAGTGTCGCTAAAACATTTCACAATGGAAAATGATGCTAAATGCTAAAATTATCAGTTGTCCCAGCCAAAATGGAGTTTAAAGCAGAAGTGTTAACAGATCCTGCACTAGTAAAGGTAGCAGCTAGTTTAAATATTAAGGCCAGTCCAATACAGAGCCAAAGTAAAGGGCACAGCAGCAGAGGACAAGCTGGTTTATCGTTGACTGTAACATGTTTCTTCCTTTCCTGCATGTGGATGAAGGATAGGTTCCTAGAAGGAAGTAAGTACAGCCATGTGTTTAGACTGTGGGGCTTGCAAAGATCCTGTGTAAGGTGGGAATTCTTATTCTGTCTGTTGGAATAAGAAATTCTTAATTGGATGCGTTGAAGTCGTTACATTGAAAGGGTTCAGTGGGCAAGTGTGCAGCTCCGCAGCCCTGAGGCTGTGCTGCTGGAGAGCAATAGAACAACTGCCCAGTGATCTGAGCAGAGGCATCCTTTCCTCCTTGCAGGACACTTGATCTGTGTCCTTTTATCCCAGCTAGCCTTGGAGAATGGTGCATGCCTTAAGATTTATCACTATACAGGCTTTTTATACATGCAGCAGAAGGCTATTTATATGCCATGTTCGTTTGGTTCAATATTTACCTATTGGCGTATGTTCCCATTCATTTGCATCACGCTATCTGTCCTGTTTCACGGAGGACCTTGAGCTAACACATGTATTTACATCCCTTTGTTATGCCATACAATGTCCTCCAAACCACGGCAGATTGCACTGTTTCTGTTTTACATAGGGATAATGCTAGTACCTGTAATGTAGGATAGTTAGGGCAGAGTCACTCTTTGAACCAGAACGAAATGCAGGCTTTTTAATTGTCCTGGCTCAATTTACCACCTGACTACAGCTTTTCAGTCACAGTAATATTATAGACGATTTTACTTTATCATTATGGATCTGTTTTGTTTAGGTTTTCATGCTATTTAGGGCATGCTATGTCATGCATCATTGGAAATAGTCTTTTCATATTGATTCTTTAGTTTGGCACACTGCCATCTAGCTGCATGCTTCCCTCAGCAGTTCTGTACTCAGTGGGGTGGTAGGACTGAGGTGAAATATCTGACAGCTGAGGTTTACTTGGATTCATCTGAAACATGTTTCAATAGTCAAGTTTCTGATGGGTAGAGGAGGGGAAAATAGAAAAAAAATTCTGATGGGAAAAATAGAAAAAAAATTTTATAGTTACAATTCATATAGTGACATTTGGCTTATACATACAATTTTGAAGCAATTGCTGGCATGAACATTATTTTTAGTTTGAAAATATCTGATAGTAAAGTGTGCAACAGTAGTGCAAAAGTCAGGATTACTCAGGCACATTTTAACTGCTAGAAATTTGGGAAAGAAACAAGGGAAAAATGTAAATATGTAGGCTGCAGTTTTACTGAATTTTTTTCGTGGAAGTGAAAGCTGATTGTCACAGTAATTCTCTGTTTGGGAAATAAAATCCATGTGTTAGAGTGAAGGAGTGAAAATAAGGTATATGAAGAGAACCTCATATTATTTTGAGTTGAGGGTGATGTGACATCATTCAGAGAATGACAGTCAGAGAATTTCACTAACACAGAAACTAAATGCTTTAAACTTTTCTTTAAATGAAGCTTTTAAACTCTAACACTTACTGGCCTCTTACCTTATTGTTGTATGTCTCATGTAAAGCCAGAAGAAAGAGGAGAACGTGTAAGCTATGTCTAAACATGCATGAAGAATGGTAAGGCATTAAATGAGGAACAAGATTTTTATCAGAACAACTAATCTTTGAAAACAGACAAGAGCTCTGGTTTTGGCTCACTAAGTCTTATTTTCTCAAGATATATCTAACTGTCCATTCAAAGTTCATCTCACTTGTAGCCCCAGAGAATCACACCAACAGCTAAGATACAGAATCTTCAGAAAGGTGCAGAACTGGCACTGTGGCTGCAAGGCAGGTCAAACTAACTGTTGCCTTCCTCTGGTCAGGTGTCAGTATTGTAGTCTTAACTGTGCCTCCTGAAAGTCAGTAAATCATTCCAGCAGGTCTCTGAACTGATTTGTTCTGTTTTTTCATGGACAGAAGAACACCTAGTAGGTTTGAATCCAAATGCCAAGTGGGCTCAAAAGTTTCTCCGAAAGGACTGAAGGAAGGATGTGGATTTTGGAAGGGTATGTTGTGATGGATGAATCCCTCTCACTGTTCCCTGAATTGCATAGTCTTGGATCTCTGCTTTCTCACCCCACAAAAGTAATCAATAACTACTTATTCCATATAATAGCAGGGGTCAGAGCCAAACATTTAGAAATGCACCACTGTGCATTTGAGCACTGCAGTTAAGTTCAGAGAGCACCATTCTGTGTTGTTTGTCAGTGGGACTTTGAGGGAGCTCTTCAAAATATTGTTCACTTAATGCAGCAAAAGTTCATCACTCCCATGGAGAGTCAATACCTCCAGTTCTGTGAGGAAGTTAACTCCAGTTCACAGAGGGTTTCAGGGTTGTTTTTGCTTTGCTTAAACACTTGCAAAATGTCAAACCTTTGACTATGTTTGCATGCAGAGAGGCATGATGTGTTTCTGTGTCCTGTATGTGCAGTGTTAATCTGCATTCTGCTCTGGGTAAAAAAAAAGGGTTTATACCTACCATGTACATGAATAGAGTAATTTCTTAATTTAGCAGCACCTATAGAAATTCTGTCCAATTCTTTCCTCCTTCTCCCACTGTGTCTGTGTGGCAAACACCCTGGGGTTCCTGTGGTTTTTGAAGTGTATTTGCATGATATTGTATAATGAGCGATTACATTGTTTTGTAGTTGTTTGAAGGAGGTCACAAGAATATTTTTTGTACTTCTTTTTCTTTTTTGTGGTGGTTGTAATAGCTTTAGTCATTTTGGGATCAGCTGCCACGCAAAAGGGAGAAATATATGTAAGAAAGAATCACCTAATTGTGACAAATTATCAGAAGGCTTTAGATGTGGTGTAACACCTTGTTTTCCCGTAAATTCCCCTCTAGAAGGAGGGAGGGGTCTGTATTTTTATTTCTTTCTCTGTGTATTTGTCTTCTGACATGAAAGCACAGAAAAAGCAAATTTCTTTGCAGAGACGGAGGTCAAAATTTTTTGTTCGTGAGTAAGACCAAAACATTTCAAACACCTCTTTCCTCTTGACAGCAGAGATTTTCCTATTATTGACTAGAACTTTGGAATAAATCAGATGGGAAATGCCTCATGGGACTCAATTTTTCAAGAAGTTTTCAAAAACTATTTGCATACTGCCCAGTGCCACATTAATTCCCAAAACTTTATAGTACATACTTAATCAGAACAGCTGTTGAAGTGTCCTCGTTTCTGTGGCTCACATGCTTCACCCCTGCTTTGTACCATGGTGATGAACTGTCAGGATACATTATCCGCCTCTGCTGACTCTCTGAAGTTGATGCAGACCCATCTGCAGTAATGTAAAATGACACAAGGGGAGGGAAGGAGTAAAATGCAGATCTGTGACCTTCAACACATCCACAAAGCCTCTGCCAGTGCCTGCCAGAGACACATGACATACAAGAAATGCTATTTCTTCTGCATGGCAATCGTGCAAAGCCCTTGCTGTAGGTGGAGGAAAGGAACTGGTCAAAGAATTTGGATAGAGCAACCATCAGAAAGGAAAATGGGATCTCTACAGCTGCCAAGGAGTTGAAGAGAGAAGGAGCTTTGTGCAGGAGGGTGTGAAGAAAAGGGAAGAAAAATGATTGCAGCACAGATGTTTATAGGAAGATGAGAGTGAGCTGGATGAGCCCTTGTATTTGAAAAAAAAGGGAATGGAGCAAACGGGAATTTTAGAGCAGGGGAATGACAGGGAGGTCTTTACAGAGAAGAGGACAGAAGGTTGCCCACAGAAACCCTGCAAGAGAAAGAGCCAAGAGGTCTTGGTACATGAAATAGTCAGTCAGCTGAAATACGCAACTCTCAATTTCTGTGCTCTTTCTTATACAAATACTGTCCCGATCGTGTTAATACTCTATGAATTGCTATGTATTTGTGCTAAATTTTTTGAAAGATGTAGAGATATATTTCTGGACTAAATGTCAGAATCAGGTCCTTACATAACATTAACATGTTTATAGCATGCATTGTGTTGCATTGCTCTTCTCTTCCTTGGCAAGGCTGGTTAGCTGGCTTAAGGACAGGCACATTTAATTTGAGATGTGTTTGCCTTTGAAGCAAGACACTTATTGGAGAGAGTTTTATATTTATAAATCCCATCTCAACAGAGTGCCAGCACAGACCCATGACATGTAATGTCTTTACAAAAGAGGGAGCAGGGTGTTGCTTCATTTAGCTTCATCTGTCATCATCAAAGACAAAGAGGTACCTGCTCAAGGCAGTTGCTAGATTCTGGCTTCAAGCTGGGAGAACTCTTTTCTCTGTCCATTGAGATCCCTCAGGGAACCTTAGAGCCTCTTCAAGTCTCATACAGTTTCCCATGCTGGATGGTTTGGATATCCCTTCAATTGCTGTCATGAGAACTGAAATTTCCAAATGCATAGTTGCTGCAGGAGTTTTGTTTTAAAAGGGTGCCTGAAAGAACTCCAAATTTCTATGGACCTGGACCATGGAAGCCAGTGTATTTACTTCTCTTAACAACTTGGGCCTCCAAGGGTTTGGCTACATTTCTTTAGCAATTAATGGAGACAGTAGGATATGAGGAGTGAATGTTTATACCACCCAAACTTAATCTCCCAGGCATCTTTCTGAAGCTGATTAAGTGTAATAGACTCCTCCAGAAGGTGGTTCAAAGCACTTACATCAATGATTTCATGTATTTGTGGATAGTTAAATCAGGGCTGCTATGCAAAAGTCTCTTGGCATTGATTACAATTAGTGTTCCTGCTGCAATAGATCAGAACCCTAAGAAGTTACATACAGGAAAGAGGAAATAGTGGCAAACAAGGATTAATATGAAAAGCTCAGGTTTAATATATTCTGTTTATGTACGTTTTTTGATCTGCATTTGGCTCAATATATGAGACTGGTGAAACAGAAGATTGGAAGTAAATTGGTACTAATCATTTTGGTCTAATGCCACTTGGAATCTGGCAGAAGCAGCAGTGGTATAGAAAGGAGCACTTGGTCAAGTTTAATTTTTCTCTGAAATATTTCTGTGAACTATGGTAAAACCAGATGGAATTGAAAATTTAAAAAGAGAAAGAAAATGGCAGAAGGAGAAAGCGATGCATCGTATTGAAAAATAATTACTTTTCTGTTTGGCCCCTTGGAGTGGGTTTCAAATGCAACAAATCAAAAGCAATGTATTTGTATGTTTTCACTTTTATTTCCAGTACAGGTTTTCCTTTTCAGGGAACACATCTTTATCTGCAAAACCAACACTCACTTAATGTACTTAATGATGTTGATGATAATGATAGTGATAGTGATGATGATGATGATGATGATGATGATAATTGTAATAATAATAAAAACAATAATGCAGGATTCAACTGTCCTCTTATTTTGCTCTGGACTTCTATCCCCTCAACAACTTACCCATTTGTAAGTTTGACCCTTTTGTAACAGAGAGCAAAATTTGTCCCTTCTATACAGAGTCATGGGTCAAGGATAAACTTTCAGATTATGCATTATAATATGTGTATACATTAATATAATATTGAACTTTATTTAGGGCATAAGCATATTATTTACAGGTGAATAGAAATGTCAAATCAGACACTACTCTTTAGTAATTCTCATTTGTGCTCAGAAATCTTCAGAATGTGGTATTTCCATTTATTTGCACTTTCAAAATCTAACTGCTAATTTTGAGACAGAATCAGTTTTTGCTTTCTAACTTTGAACAACTTAATTACAAATTGAGAACAATTTAAAAACAGTTTCAAAAGCTAGGCTAAGTAAGGTATCTTTAAATCTTAAATCCAAATTTACTGTGCTGATTGAATTAGATCATTTATATTTTACTTTGGAGCTTTAATGTTTAGAATTTCTTCTTGTTTTACAGTTGTCCAGCAGTATATCAGCAATGTTCTTCCCACTGCATTTTTAAAGAGTAGCTTCTTCCATGCAGTAAGTACTCTTAATTTATAATTTTTGAGAATATGTATGTAAGAGACAGCATTAAATTTAACATTAAGTTAATTTTAACATTAAATTATTTTGGCGTATAGAAGTTTGGAGTAATGTGGTAAGACAGTAATTTAATCTCTTACAACTGCTTTGGGTCCATAGATACAAAGAAAATGTTTTAACAGGTACATAGATATTTCTCAAATACAACTTATTTACTGTGGTCTGTCTAAATTATAGAGGCTTCTGTGGTGGTGCCATGACATTTGGTGTGCAAAGCTATTCTTTCTTTTTCTATCTTAGTACCTCACCATAGTCAAACCTAACAAGTCTAGAATTGTGTTTAAGCGAATTGAAACTGTTCAGAGAAATTTCTGTAAAAGCATAGCCATAATACATGAAAAGTATGTCTATTGTTGCTTTCACATAAAGACTAATTGTGTTGTAAAACAGCTATTTGAAAAAAAATAAAAAGAAAACCTAACAACACAAGCAATTAGATTTCAGTAAGACATTTAAAGGATGAACTAGTTTCTGGAAAAGTCAAAGGGGTATATAATAAAGCTATTTCTTGTACATTGTACAGCTTCTTTGGGAATCCTCATATGGACAAAATAAGTGCATAGGTTTGCTTGCAGCAGTGGAGTCTAAAGCTGTGGTTGAACTGAGGAAGGTGAAGCAGCAGCTGAAATCATTAGTTTGACTTTTAAAAAAAGAAGTGACATACAAAAAGGCATATGAGGCCAAGGGCTAATTAAGAGATTCCAGCCATATCTACAAGCTTATCCATGAAGAAGTTGAATGGTTTCCCATACATTTGTGTATTTATACCAATTAATTTTTTTGAACTGCGTATTACTGGAAGGGGTGGATTTTTTTTATTGTTTTGCCAAAAGCACACACACCCAAGAGACAGATACTCCTTCTTGATTTAAAAAGTAATTTGGCTACCACCTCTTATCAAAACCTGAGTTTATCTATACGGAATCTGTATGCTTTATGCTGCCTTTTCACGCTGCTCCCGCCGTCAGGAAGGCAGGACCAAGCCCAAAGCATGGGCTCCCTCTCCTGGCTGCTGCTGCAGCTCTGAGCCCTTCGCCTGCGGGCGCCCCGGGCACTGGAGTGGAGAAGACACGAGTTGCAGCTTATTTCAAACAATTACACTTTGAGGCAAAAAATATAATCAGGTGCCTATTAAAATAGATTGAGTGTAATCTTTAAAGTGCAACAGAAATATAAAACTTTTATTTGAGATGCTCAGACACTCTGAAGTAATAGTAGTTTTATTGTGAAAGAGCATCAGATGGACCAGAAAAGAAAATACTAGAGAGAAACAAATTTCTGTGATTTCAGATACTGAAAGAGAGGAGCAAGAGGTGGAGAAGTGAGGATGCAGACTAACCAATCCTAGCTCTTTTGTAAAACTCAACAGTAAACTAATATTCCATCTCTCACTTCATTTTAGCCCAGATTCTGGGCTTAATTTATTTCAATATCCATTGACTTTTTTAGATCTCAACTGAATAAACCATGAGACACCTGATCTACAGTTGGTCCTTGAGCTGGAGGTTGAACAAGGTAATTCTGCAGAGGACAAGGCTGCAGAAGAGGCACCTGCCCAGGCATTAAGGAAAACGGCTGAGTGTCCCCTGTACGAACTACCAGCTATCCATAAAGCTGTGGAAAATCACACACGACTCATTTCAAAAGCAATCTTGCACATTAGCTCTTTGAGGAGGACTCAGGTAATAGTCTCTGACATGCCTCTATGCTGAGGGAAGGCATCTCAGGCTAGATGAAAGGGAATGATTTTAACACCCTTCATTGTGGCCAACAGATATCACAGAGCTGCTTGACACAACCATTCACTGCGTGGGAGAGAGAGCAGATGAATATAAACTCTCCTTAATTCCCCAAAATAGTGAGCAGAAGCACATAATTTATCTGAAAGAGAAGTTTCCAGAATCAGAGGAAAGCAGGGTAACATACAGTGCTCCAAGAGTGAAAAGATGGTACAGAGTAGAAGGCATTCTTGGTATTTCCCTCCAGTACAGCTTACCTCCTATTAACAATGGAATTAGTTTGAAAATCTGGTCTTTGAAGGCTAAACTCAACCTTTGTGAATATTTCCTTCCTGTCTCTCACTCCAGTGTTCAGTGTGATTTTCTTGTTTCTTTAGGCCATGGATGGATATGGAGTTTATTTTTTACCTGATGAGTTTGAATTATATGTGAAAAAGCAGTGAGATCAACTTGACACAGCAGATTCCCATCATCCTGCCATGGACATGTCAGGGTACAGGTGTGCTTGGGCCTGTGCTGTGATTTCTATTAAAAGTAACTCTCGAAAAAAGGACATGGTTTTTCTACTAATCTTCTGGAAAACTGCCTTTACAAACATGATGCCAGAATTATTATGAGATATATTTCAAGATGGGCTTTTTTTGGGAGTTGCTAAAGCTCAATATACAAGGGGCAATTCTGAAGAAACCCTCTGAACTTCTTAAGAAACGGTGACTAAATCGGTCACATGTTAGCAGTGATGAGCCCTGCTACCAGGTAAGCAGATGTGAGAAGGAAGGTTAAAAAACCACCCTGATAGTTCCACGATGATATTCCTGATGCGAACACTGTATCCTCAGTTAGCCCTCTCAGGTCACAAACCCCTTGATTTACTAGACAGTTTTTCAGAAAAGAGAAAAAATCACAATCAGAAGCTACAGAGGTAACTTGGAGAAACCTCACGTGACTATTTTTGCAAGTTGCCCCTCTATTTTCCAGGAGGACCTGGCATGGAAAATATTATTTGTAGAACTGGCTTTGAAGTCAGTGCATGTTTTACAGGTTGCTTTGTTCAGGGATACTTGCTGAAAATGCTGAACCTACAATGTAGTCCAAGGGATTAATGGTAGTACTGGCCCCTAAAGGAGCCTATCAGAAGAGTGAAGAAAGGCGTGCAGCTGAGATTGCCATTTCCAGATGCTTTGTAACACCTGTCAAAATAGCTCGTAGATTTACTTTGTAATATAATGAAAATGCACTTAAAAATTTTTAGTTTTAATAGCACATCTGTAAATTTTTCATCCTTTCGATACTTAAATGGGCATGATAGTAGTAGTTAGTGCACAGACATCTGACAATATTCCTTCAGGTTTGTGAACCACATGAAATACAGTATTTCAGCAGTCACCCAGATGTTGCCAGGACGACAGAATATAGATATGGTTAGTCTTCATATTTTATATATATATATTTAATAAACTGGAGAACTGGAGATTTTTAGAATTCACTGCTTTTATGTGATTACCTTAGAAGCTTCCCATATAAACAGCATTTATTAGATAGCTGTGCACAGTTCACTTACATTCAAACCATTAAGGCACCATTTACCACTCTAAGCTCTATGCAGGCAATGAATGGAGAAAAAAAACTGCTTTGAAAACATCCTCACGTTATATACTCCTCTGCCATTATGCCTGGCTTTGACACATGTGATGGACAATATTGGAATTTGGAAGGTGAGGTTTCAAGATTTGTTTTTTTTTGTCACCAAAGAAAAAAAAAATCTAATAATTCCATAGGGTATAGTTATGAAGGGTAGAGCTCACATTGAGAGAAATATAAGTTCAGGAACTCATTTCCTTCCACAGTTGTCTTAACTCTATAACTGTAGGTGCCAATTTTTCAGCCCATACTCTATTATTCTAATTTTTAATTTAAGTCAGTGGAAATTTTGACTAACAAGGGCTGTATTATGACATGGAATAGGAGTGTTTACATGCCTCTGTATTTCTATATTGAAATACCTGAACGGGCTTTGAGCAGATACATTTTTCAGGACAAAAACAAAGTTGAGCTAGCTCTTGCCATAGAATCACAGAATCATTTAGATTGCAAAATACTCTTAAGGTAATTGAGTCCAACCATTAACCTTAACACTGCCAAGTCCCACTAAACCATGTCCCTAAGCACCACATCCACAAGTTATGTGAATTGCCAAGTGGCTGCATTAAATAGTTCTGCAGAGTAGAGATGCAGTTGAAGAATCAAAGACATTGCTTTCTGAAACTAAAAAAGGACCACAGCTTTAGCCATTAGCTTTATTAGGCCTTTTATTTTCTAGCACATTTTTGATATACCGGAGAACACAATACTCTGTTGACATGAATTCCTGGGTTTTCAAGACGTGGTGTAAAAATATGAATGTGATTACCCTACACTCAGTTCTATCTGTGTTTTAGCCTATATGATCCTATCACAAAATGCAAAAGAAAAAATATTCCACATGCTTCCTGAAAAAATCCTGCAAGAAGCATGCACTGTTCATTAAAATGCAGTATACATTCTATGAAATCTAGTCTTTTTTCTAGCTTCATTTTATATTAGCTGTATCTGCTTTGCAAGCATAAATTCTTCTGAAATATTTTCTTCTGCACATTATGTTTGCCTGCTGTAGTAATAACATGGAATAATGTTTTCTGAGATGTACTGAATTCCAGCCTGTAGCTTGTGCCTTTGCAGTCATCAAGTAGGTGTTCCAAATGATGAATAATTGGTTTTAGGGAAGAAGGCTTTCCTTAGTAACTTCTTTCAGAAGAGACAGAAAGATCCCATTTGGAGGTTGAAAGGGTGCACTGCATCCTTCAGCCAAGACAAGGAGCACCAGCCATCATCTCAGAGATACCTTACTCAAATTATTTAAATAGAAATACAAATAAAATGTTCTTTAAGTTTTAAGTAGCGTGGATAGAGTTACTTACAGGCAAAGTTACTTTATTATTGTTTCCAGATGTAAATTTTCAAACACGGAAAGGGCAGTTAGCATTTGGGTTCATTAAAAGTGATGTAGTTCAGGACTCATGCAGCCTCGTACCCTCTTTTGGATGAGAAAGGGAAGACAAGAATGAGACCTTAGTGCAGTTGACGGCTCTAGGCATGGATGGAGTCATAATGTGGAGCTTGGGTAGGAAGTGTTACTTGAAAAGCAGCATCTGGACACATACACACGCTAGCATGAATAATTGACAGTTTTGTTCTATGGCCAAAAGAAATTGGAAAAAAAAAGTTCTTTCAATCTGACTTTTTTTTCTTGCTGCATTAAAACTAATGTACAGAGAGCCATTTTGAAAGGAGGCAGAGGGAGACACAGCTTTCCATTTCCCACTGAAATTCAGAGCCTATTCCTCCGCATGTAAGCAATTCTGAGGACAATTACTGTGAATAAACTCAAACTCACAGTAATTGTCCACTAAAAATGACATATTTCCCCCCTGATTGTTTGCCTTTGTTATCTGCTGAGCTTTGCCAGCTTGCTGTGCTGACGTTAAGGATGAGTGTAGTCCCTAGAGGGTCATTCTCATGGAAGCCGGAGGGCCACAGGGCTCATGCTCCACAGTTATGGACTTCATCTGGGTTCATGAAGGCGCTGAAGTACAGGTCAGGGAGCCCTGAAGCTAAAATGATGCAGAAAGCAAGGCAGGGCAGGGCAGAATACAAGCTGGGGCACCACCAGGCAGGCACCACCTGATAAGCAGCAGATCCTTCTGCAGCCACGTGTGAGCAGCGGTGCTTGCAGCTGTTCCAAAGGTAGCACAGCCCTTGCCAATATGTTCTAGCTGCTTTTTTTTTTTGGAGAGCCAACAAATTTAGTGAGAGGGATTTGATTTATTTTCAGTCTTGCACAATAGCCTTTCTAATGGAGCTTCAGCTGTGAAGCATCTTCTACTGGTGATACTGATGAGTATAAACTTGAGAAAATCTATTCTGACTTTTATGTTTCAGGCCTAGTTTGGAGGGGTGCCATTTACAAAAGGAAGCACAAATATATTTTAACTTGTAAACGAAATAAAATTGATACAAAAACTATGAGGTCTTTGGGAAATGAAAACACTCAAAGACCAGAGTTTTACAGGGAGTATTTTAGTAAAAAACAGCATAGTGAGATAGGTTTTATCCTGTGAATTCCTTCAGGACACTGACTTTTTATATCTTTATCACTAAGGAATATATGCTATATTCCTAAATTGTAGACTCACAATTGCTGCAGTTGTCAAGGGGGTGCCACACGTGGAACTGAGTAACTCAAATTATAGGATTGTTATAAAAAGATCTGTCTTGAAGTGTTCCAGCTTTTAAAGTTTGTCCCTTGTTTCAGCACATAAATTTCTATGAAGGCAGATTTTGTCTGTAAATGGATGCAGCCAAATGTGTAGCATGTGTACATATATATACATTACTTAACCAAAATAAAATTTTCATGAGTAGAATTTATTTTGGCTTTTCTTTATCCTGATAGTGTTACTGGTTTAAAAATATTTAACCAAGATGCACAAACTGCACTTCACATGAAACCCTCAGAAAGTACAATAATGCACCACAGGAAAAGAGAATGAAAATAACAAATTAATAATTCATAACATTTCAGTTGCTATAGCAATATCTGCTACAAAATTAATAGAAAAACCAACTCTACAAAAAGCATAACACAAATATTATGCCAGCACTGCCTCTCCTGAAATCATTCTTGGATGACCTTCAGTGTAGGATTTTCACAAAGCAAGCCAGACATCATGACATATCTGACTCCGTCCTTTTGTTGTTTGTTTTATGCAACTGTCTACAGAAATCTTTCATTTCTTAATAAAACTATGATTTTACTGTTGACATTAATCCCACTGAAGTTAGTGGAAAGGTTCATACCGAATTCAGTAAGACCTCACTGGTCCTTTAGTCACACAAATATTCATGTGTTTTCTTGAAATAAATCTGTGTTTAAGGACGCAATTGTGGCATTTTCTGGTGCAAAAGTTAGGCTCATAAAATATATGGCTATCAAGCATTACCTTATGAAAATCTGGCCTCCAGTGCAAAGGGATGGGGAAACTTAAAGGCACTAAATACTCTTCTGGTTTAAAGATGACCATGCATAAGACATTTGTGGCTTTACTTCATTCAACACCCTGCCTTTTTAAGCATAAAGTCATCCAAGAGTCACAACTAAAAGGGGCATATTCTAGGGGGCCACAATTCCTTTGACACCTCTTTAAAATTATATGATAAATATAAATTGCAACTGAGAGAATCTGGTAAACGTGATGCAAAAATATCTAGACTGCCACACTCTCCTAAGTACCTTCAGATGGCAATAGGCATTTCTGGAATTAAATCTTTCTAACCTAAGTTATTTTGCATTACCACCACTTAGTTCCCTAAGCTGAAGATTGCTGAAACTGCATTAAATGAGGTGCCTAATTCCTGAAGAAGCAGTCAAAAAAGCTATTTCCCACCATTATCACCATTGCACCTTGTACTGCTTAGTACTTCTTCAGTGTGACCCTGATTGCCCTGGGAGCTGCCCCCAGGCCCATGCAGAAGTGCCCCCCAGGGTGGGTAAGAGTTTGCCCCATCAGGGTTCTGCTGGCTTGCAAGACTTCGGAATTCCTCCGTCATACAAAGGCACCCTTCCATTTATGCTCAGTGCTCACACCCTTGCCTTCTAGAGCAATGCGGGTGCTGCTGTCCTGTTTGCTCACAGTACTCTGCCAGGAGGGGACAAGGAGGAGCTCCAGGCTCTCTGGAGTCCCTGGCTGTCACTTCCCCTGGGACTGCAGCAGCTCTGTCCTCAGTGCATGGCGAAAAGAGAGCCCTTGGGTTAAACCCAGATCGCTGTGCTGCTGGGGATGCAGGACACTGCATCCAGTGGGGATTCTGGAGCACGACTGTGCAGCTTCCCAAGCTGGGGACAGCAGGTCACCTGCACCAGGAGAGCACACGCCTCTGCCTGATAATGCCAGCGACAGATCTAGGCTTGGAATAACTCCTCTGTCTGATGGAGGCAGCAAATTGTCAAATTATACAAGAGCTGCATATCCTTTGCATGGGAAAGTGTGGGAGCTCGATAAGCAGAAATGTTTAGCAAGGGAAATAAGAATACTTCTGTGCAATATCCTTTCAACTATTCAGTTAATTCAAATTCTGTTCAGTTTTAAGAGAACAAGTAGGCTCTCCTTTTACAGAATGTTATTATATTATATTGCATGGAAATTAACTTCATTGTTTCATATAGCTTAAAATGATTTACCATCCTGGGAACTCTTTCAAGATTTTGCTGGTTCTGTCCATTCATTATCAAGGCACTATGCTGAAATTTTAGAATGGTTGTGAACTTAACTATTGCTTTGACGTGAATTGTTCTTTTTGATTGTTTCTAAATATATAATTCCATTTTAAAGAGTATTCTTTCAGCCATTGCTGCGTTACATTTTAAGATTATGGCTTTGAAAGAATAACTGAACTAACAGAAAAGTAGTTAGAAAATAGTCTAAATAACTTTTCTCAATGCTTTTGAAATGTTTCCCTTTTTTAATAAGAAATTCAGTGCCTTTGGCTCATCTCTGCTAGACAATTTCAGTTTAAATCATTTTGTATCTTGTGGTAAAAGCAGCTTTCTTAAATTTTCCATTCAGCAGCATTCCTAATCCTGGAGGAGTAGGAGCTCATTATTATTTCTTCTGATGTGATGATGGACAGGCAGTCTGCTTTTGTGCTTTTAAAATGTTATCTGATGGTTAGAAACATAAACATAATATAATATCTTGAAACCCACAAATGCCTTTGTTATTTAATAGAAGAATGAAACAAAAATATAGTTTTTTTTCACCCGGCATTGAGACCATGCAATCACATTATAAAGATTACAATAGTATTTACACTGGTGACATCACACAAGTATCTGTATCAATTTTAGTTTCCAAAGAAATGGATTTTTGGGTCACCTTTTAAACATCAGAGATCTGTTAGTGTCAGTCATTAAAAAATGTAAAACAACCCACTAGGTGAAAGAAAAGACTTATAATGGGATGAAACATGTTCAGTTTTTCAGTTTGCAGAGAATGCTTCAAGCGTTTTATGTTTTACAAACATTGTTAAAATCCCATCTGGTGTTTGTGAAGTATTTTACTGTCTCCTGCTGGGCCAGGCAGACATTGGTTTTCATGTCTGTATGTTTCCAAAACATGAGGAAAAAATTGAATGGACCTGGACCAAGCACAGCATAATGATAGAATACTGTATTTCCATTCTTCTGCATTTGGGAACAGAGACAAATGTCCTTGATTCCAGAAAAGATCCATCAGTTCCCATAATGCAACTCCATGTGAAAAATGCAAAGGACTAAATTTCTCTAAGTAGTTCAACATTCAACATCTTGCACATGATATATTTTTGTGAGCAATAAATATGTAATTTCTGTTTCAATTACGTATTTCATTTTCAAGGGAATTAATTTAGAAAATATAAAACCCAGATGAAAATGTGCTCAATTTTTATTAATGCATTTTTCCTTTATGCAGTTGATTTTACTAATGAATTTTGTGTGAAAAATAAATAAATATGAAAGCAGAAATGCAAAGTTCGCATAATTTTGTATTCCTGGATCCAGCATCATGCATACTGATGCCCCATTTTCTCTAAAGTCAATGGGAATAGATCCATTTCTGGTCTCACACCACCTCTAAACTGGTATAGCTTTTAATTATTTCAATTTGGTTACTGAAGCAGTAAGAGGAGAAAAGAGAATTAGTTCAGAAGAGGGAAGGGTCAGTGGGTCTGCATTAGTTGTTATTTGTAGAAGGGAGATAATTATCTAAAATGAC
Organism: Origma solitaria; assembly: GCA_013397895.1. NCBI lineage: Eukaryota > Metazoa > Chordata > Aves > Passeriformes > Acanthizidae > Origma > Origma solitaria. The sequence continues at coordinate 308,650 of VZRL01001283.1, read as the reverse complement.
ATGGCAGTGATAGCATAGCTACTGCTTACAACTGCATTTTAATGGCTTAAGAAATAGAAGTATTTCCAAACACAGGTCCTAGAAAGCCTTTCCCACATTCACTGATAATTCATAGAAAATGTAGATACATTGCCAAAACAAATAAAAAAAAATCTTAGATGAACAGTAGTACAAAAATAGACTGATTGCTTTTTAAGATGCAGTGGTTGTAACATTGGAATACCAGATGGAACTTTCCATGGACACTTTTGTGGCTTTTACCTGATAAATGGCTGGCATTATATCAGAAAACCTTCTCTGTGTGTGCTTTTGATTTTATATTTTCTATTTTCTTAAAAGACAGACTTTTCATGGGAATGTAATTCTTGCTGCATTTGTTCATCCTTCATTCCTCCACACAGAATTTGCACACACAGGGCCCATCTTCCTGCCAGAAAACACAGGGAGCAGGTCTACATGCAGACACACATTTCCTATAAATTTGATGTGTGAACAACCCAAGAGATTGATTGTGTGTGCAGATAGTCAGTAAGCACATTCCCCCTTAGATGCAGTCTTGACACTTGTGAAACACAATGTCTTTCTCATTCCAAGCCCTCCAGTCTCTTTCTCTGCAGGTATCATGTCCATTCTTAGAGCCAAAGAATGAAGTTGAGAACGTGCAAGTCAACAGATCTTCTGATATGTATATAAAAATCATGGAAATTAGATTGTTCTCTGCTTCTCACTTTCTCTGAGCAGTGTAAAAACCCACTTCCTTTGCTATTTAAAATGGTATTTTCAAATTGTTACAGCAATTGTAAATGCCATGATAATCAGAACTCTGGATTTATTTTTTGCATTTATTTCTATGTGAGGCACTTTGCTGAGTCTTTATACACAGAGTTTGATAGCAGCTTTATGCTTAGCCACAAATCTGAACTGTTAATTCTCTGGGAAAGAGGGGTTGGACAAGCTCAGCCAAGCTAGTTGCTGTCTCCTCAAGGCAGATGTGCAATGTAAGCATTTGTTCCACAAAGATCTGAATGTATGATAAAATTGAACTGAAGGAAGACTTGGAGAAAAGTAAAAAGCTGAGACAGGCTAGGAATTGCTAAAGACTGTAACAGCAAGGAATCAATTGCCTCTTCCAGCCCCTTTACTCTTTTTTTGGGGGGATATGGTGGTCAGTAGCGAGCTGGTGGCCAGCTGTGGAGGCGGTGCTGGGAGGAGTGATGGGAGAAAGGAGGCTGACTGCAGCTCTCCAGCAGGTGGGAATGATTATGGAAAGAATGACGACCTGTACTGTACAAGTTATTGATGGTAGTTTCCGGAGGAGCTGAGTTAATAAAGCTGCAGCCAAAATAAACCACATCCCTTGCATCTTCTCTTTCTTCCTGCATGTCAGGAACAATGCAATGAAAGTCTATTGCCTCCTCTTCCCCTATGCCTTCCCCGACCTGATCAAGTTTTCTTCTCCTCTGTTCTACACAGCTGTATCATGAAAAGATTGAACTCTTGTTTTCTGTTAAAAATACTACTTTTCTAAAAGGCAGTATGTGCTCAAAGTGAGAAAAGGAATAGAAAGCAAACAAGCAGAAATACTACCTGCTTTGTGTAACTGTGTGTTGGTTTTACTTTTAGCATCTACTCCTAGGTCTGTGCTAAGATGCTTTTCTCGAGACTGGGGGGAAATTACAGGGGTTGCATGGTATGATCTGTGAGGGGAGCTGACACCCAGCCTCCAGATGATGGTCGTTGGAAGTGATTGTGCTTTTTAATAGCATGGGCGTATAGAAGAGGAGTTGTTCTGAACAAGAATAATTTTAGAATGGAACTCATGGAAGGGCTGAATACAAATCTGAATTCCAGCCTTCTCAGTGTTTCCTGTTGATCTAGAGCTATTTTTTTAATGTCCTTTTGTAAAAGTTTACATATATCCATTTTATACACAAAGTTACTTTCTAGGTATTTTCCACAACAAACAGCACATGGCAACCCTGATCTCACGTATCATTTTTCCATTTTCTTTTACAGCTCCAGTCTTAATTTCCCTTATTTCCACCACTGATGCTAAATGGCATTCTTTGCTATGACTTGGGTGCCAAGCCCTGTCAGTATGAAAGAATATTTGAACTAGTGAAGACTGAATGGCTGGCTTCAACACCATGTCTGTATTTAATAGGTTTGGCTTGCTGTTCCTTTGAAATTTGGTTTGTCTGCTTCCAAGTCCATCATAGGAGCCGCACGTGCCAGAATACTGTTTTATTTAGACATTAAACCCTGATGCTGTTGCCCTGGATATGATTTTTTGCACCATTATTTGTACAGTCCATCTAGCCCTTTACTGAAGCATCAAAGTTCTTTCTGGGTATTTTAAAATATCTGTAACAATATAAGCTTCTCCTTTTTTCCTTTTTCTTTGTCCAGGGTGTAGGAAAAAGTTCTTCTTTTGTTTATAGATTGTCTGAATGAACACCTGTGTACATGAGTGTGTGACTGAGTGTGTCTGTATTCATACTGAAAACTCAAAGTGAAAGGTGTATTGACTATGCACTTATTTCTGAAGGTGGTGACATTTCTGCTTATTCTTCTCTGAGTCTTAAAGCCAAGGTTAGTGTTTCCCGGACAGGGAAGTTGTAGCATTCATGGGGAGTGATCAGCCAGAATTAGGTTTATTGTCCTGAAAGTAGGTGTGCTGATAAAGAAAGCTTGGGAGTCACTTATCTGGGTCAAACTATGGTTCAATGACATTTGAATGGAAGATAATATTTATAGGTAGGTTTATTAGGTTATTAGTAAAAAATTTTCTTTTAAGCTCAGGAAGCAAGGAGTTGCAAATTGAGAGTTGAAAATAATAGGCATGGGCTGCACAGCTGTTTACTTGCAAGTCAGGAGTTTTGTGTGTAGTGCTTTGTTGCTATTTGGGCGTCTGTTGTTACTGTAAAATCTTTACATCTTCCTGTAACAGTACTTCTCGGTCTTTTAAAAGCTGAGCTCATTTCCAATGTGAAATCAATCAAACCCACTACTTTTTCATGAGCTTTTTACTTCAAACACCTTAGCATATGTATATTCTCTTTTCTTATTATACGCCATTTTTTTACTGTTTACATTCAGAGCCACCAGATTAAGAATTCCTACTAAGGTACTTTTTCCTTTTTACTTGCATCAGTAGTGAAATAGTGTGCAGTATTGGCATTAGCACCTCTTGCATTTGGTGGATTTAGTGCCTGTCTAAGGCTAAGAGCTGCAGGAAGACCCTTCTGAGCCAATTGCTCCCTTTTTTGCAGGCACCTTCTACAACCACAAGAATTAGAGCTTTGATTTTTAATAATGGCTTCTTAGCCTGTATTAGGAAAGCTGCCCACCAAAGTTAGTCTATTTCCTAAGGAATGTTCTACATCTTGAGAAATGTTATTCTATAATTACTGGCTTAATGGTAGGCAAGTGGAAAACTTTTTTCACACATAATGACTAGACCTTTTATAAAGATACAACATTTTGCAGACTGCAGAAGTTTTGCAGTCTTGATGATGATCTTGGATAAAGTTAAAATGAGGGTATTTGATTCTATTGATTGAATTCCAACATTTATTTAGACCTGTGTGTACCTAGCTCTAATCATCTTGGTCTCCATTTCCTACTAAGGGGCGCAAAATTTCCTCAAAGTCCCTCTGGTTACCCTGGGCTTTACCTGATTTGCAAATGTGAGAGTCTATCCCTACGATGAGAAAGCCTTTAGGGAGTGGATCACATCTAAGTGTGATTGTATTCCTGAAGCTTTAGATATCAAAAGTTTTGAATTTGTTGCTGTACAATTTTTCCTACCAGCTACTGATCCTCAGTAGGTACAAGTTTGGCTGGTGGATCCAATCACTGGGGATAAGTGAGCAGGCCAGATGTGAATCCTTGCCACCCTGCCTCAATCTCCAGATTTTCGTAGGAAATAATAAAAAAACACAGTGTGGATGTGTACCAGTGAAGGGTCTGTTGCTGTCTGTACACAGCAAGATCTGCCTCAGCATTAATAACCACAGTAGAGACTAACATTCGTTTCAGCAATTGTTTTTAAGCAACTGGGTCAATGATATTTTTGACAATGTGAATGGCAAGCATTAAAATTGCTTTCACAAAAGTGGTTAGCACATTGTACCACTAATTATATGATTACAGGGGAGCTATTTATCAATTTACTTTTACAGGAACTGTTTATTTTGGACTTAGCCTTTGAGTTTTGCTGTAGTTTGAACCAGAGCCTTTCACAGAAGGAAGCTGTTAGTAGTGGCTAGTTTATAGAGTTTGGGGCCCAACAAAAATACCTCAGAATCATCCAAGGCCAGACGAGATTTTATGAAAGTCTCCTAATTCCACACATGAAACATGAGTTCAGTTTCAGTTAAAAAGTGAGCAGATTTTTTACTTCTAAACTTTCATCTTCCTTAAAATTTAGGCTTCAGATCACGCAAGCAAAGATAACTGGTCACACATAGAAGAGGATGTGTCCTTTGCTGTATCTACCTTAGTTCCCTTCTCCTATAGCAACCTATTCTTTGTTTTTTAGCAGCCATGAGAAATAAAGACAGTCTACTTTGTGCCTACTTTCTGGCGCATAATGGCTTTGAATGTAAAGATTGTGTAAGGGACGGGGAATAAACCAAACTGTCTTCTGTTAGAACTATGAATAAGGGCTATAATATCTCCAGATCTCCTGGTAGGCCTGCTAGCAATGCCAGGAAGAATTTTGCATGATAGGTGAAATATGAATGTTGCACCAAAACTGAGCACACACAGTGCTCAAGTCAATTAAGAATGTGGAGCAGTGAGGTAGTAGAGGGAACAGTGTGTACTAAACCCATAGCCAGAATGGCATTAACCAATACTGGCTGGCCTTTTTGCAAGTTAATTCAGGATTATATGGAATGGACTGTTCTCAAACCTGGGATCTTATGCCCTGTGCTCCCTTTGGAGGAGTCTGTATATGCAGAATAAATGTAGGGCAGCATGCCCTGAGCTTGCAGTAACAAGTTGCATTGGTTTAACTTAAATTTATAAATAGATTTCAGTTAAGGACTCTGTGAGGATCTTTCCCTCAGTTTAAGTATTAGATAGGCTCTTGACTTACTGACCTGAAATAGTATGATTTTCAGAGCTTTTTATAGAAGAAGTCACACAGAGTACTGCAGGCACTACCTAGCTGAGCCAAAACAGAAGAGCATAGAATTATTCACAGTCTGTTATTTCAAGAGTGTCTTTGAACACACTTTCATAAGAGTTAACAATTGGTTCAATCCAGAGACTAAGAGCTAGCCCTTGTAAGGGTTGTTTAAAAATTAGGCACTTTTAAATTAGGCACTCTAGACTGTATCCCACATCCTGTGCTAAGCGCTGGTGGTAGCTGTGCTAAGCATGGAGAGAGAGGATAAACCTAAAAAACATCTGCAAGAGACCTGTACAGGGGATTTTCTGCAGAGGGCCAGAAAGAAACATTAGGAATCTTGGTTCTCTGCTGAAAGGAACAAATCTGACTGAGAGCTTCAAAGGATTTATATTTCTAACCTTGGATGCCTGCATAGAACTCTTTTTGTGGAAGACCTGCAAATTTCAGTGTATTTGATGACACATTTATTGATAGTGTGACAGCCATCTGCTTCTCTTAACTGGCTGGCATCTTCAGGACTAACAATCTGAGGACTTGAAAGAGTTGGGGTCACTGCCACTGTGTTGAGGGGCAAATCTGGATGCAGGCAAGTGGACTCTGAAATGAACATTGCACTCTTGGTCTCTTTATGATCTCATCAGGAACTTGGCTGTAAAACACTGAGGCTTTGGGTTCAGGCTGTACACATCAGTTTTGTTCCACCAGTGTGACATGGAGGTGATGCTGTAGAGCTGCAGTTTGTTCCACTTTGGGCTGTTGATGTGGTGGGCACTTACTGAAATCCAAGAGTTCCATATAAGCAAGGGCAGGAAATGATAAGTTCTTCCTTCCCACAAAATGCCTTTAAACTACACCCTGCCCAGACTACTGAAGCTGTGACACCATCCAGAAAAGCATTCAATATTCATTGATCCAAAAAAGCCAAGAAGAAACCTGTTTGTTTGTTTCCTATTTAGGACACATACATCATAGTGGTGATTCTGGATTTTTGTTTTTATTCCAGCCTCAGGAGCAAACACCAGAACCTAGAATACTCCACCTCGTTAGCAAGTGGACTGTATTACTGCCACTCAGAAACATATTTTATGCTGTAAACTGTTGTATTGCAACTGACCTTTGCATGCATGATAGCCTCCATATCAGCCAACAGCTCCAGAGGCACAATCTGAGTGCTCTCAAATTATGTCCTTAAGTTTTTGAATTTGCATTTCTACCTTCCTGGGTAAATGGTGTAAGATCTTCATTAAAAAAGAGTGCATCCACCTCTGGTTGTTGGAAAAAACCCCAACCTGATGGCTCACAACTCCTGCCTCTAGAAAGCCCAGTTCCATGAATATGTGTTAAATGCCTCTCTGAATGTCTCTTGCATTTAGTTACTCAGACGTTTTAAACTAGTGGAACATGTGTATTCTGGATTCTGACCATGACTAGGCTGGCAATATCAGAAAAAACACTGAATCAATTATATTTATATTNATTTTTGTATTTATATTTAATGTATATATGTATATATACCAGGTAAACTCAAGCAACTTCAAGATTAGGCAACAGTTGATGAGTCTTATTTGGATTCTAATTTTGGTCTCAGGGTCTCAGTTCCAATTTCAGTCTTGCTTTAACTGTCTGCATCCTTCCTGAATGCAGCACAAAGGTTTTAGAGAGCACTAGTGCCTGTGCTCAAGTGTGCTTTTGCATGGAGGCCTTCAGGAAAAGATGATACTCTTTAGTCTTCCTCAGGCTCTTTACTATAGTATGTGTTGTCTCTTGTTCACTTTTGAGTAAAAAAAAACTCCATATGTTCATGGTGGTCTGGACAGATCTCAAATGTAATTAATTTTCTCCTTTCCCGATGCTTAGGGCTCAGCTACTCCAAAGAAAGTGTTTGGAGGTGTTTGGTTTCTCCAATATGATTTTGTTCAGTCTCATTATTGCTTTTGTGAAGTAAGGTATAATTTAGAAGAGTGTATAATATGTGTTTCTGTGCATGTAAATTAGATTTTTCAGAGCTAATTAATCTAATCTAAAATACCACTAAATCCTCACTTCTTAGAATTTACTAATCTGAGTCTAGTAGTGCAAATGAAATGAAAAGGCAGTTGTTACAAAAATACACAGAGACCTTATTTTGAATAATGTTGACCTAGAAATTGCGTACACATATTTCTTTTGTTAGAAGGAATGTTCTAAAAGGTGAATACAACAGTTCTGTGGTTTCTCAGGGGAAACTTCAAGTAACTTCAAGTAACAATTTGAATACTACTATTCAAAATTATATGTATATATATTAAAATGGAACCTCTGTCACATTCCATAACTTGAAAATAATATTCTTGTTTCTAAAACGTCTTATAAATCTCTCCCTCCTTTCAAAACAGAGAACCTACAGTTAATCTGTCAAGTGCACTAAAACATAAGACAGCTATCATCGACCTGTTAAGTTCTCAATTCTAAACACTGAAATTGTGAAAGTAGCTTATTTGGGTTTAAGAGCTTATGGCTCAGGTTCATTTTATAAAACAGAGAAAATAAAACGGTAGATATTGCCCGTTGGTAATTAATCAATGAAAAAATCCAGCCTGTAAAATACAAGTAGAAAAGGAACAGATACTGGAGTCATAGAAAAGACTAAAAAAGATAGGTGCCTTTTTTCAGTCACTCATTCTGAGAGAGGAGTGTGTCTGATACTTACACTGATTTACATCCATTAATTTCTAACCCCAAATTAAAATTCACTTTAATGTGAATTAAGTCCTCCGTCAAGAGGACTTGTCTATTGTATATCCATAAAAACCTGTGCCAGAGAAGTCATCTCTGACATGGCTTTCCAGAAGCTCACAGGGCTGATCTAGGCAGATAGAAGTCCTGTGACTGGAAGTCCTTTTGCAGGAAGGACTACCCAGCTTGCAACACAGACAGCAGAGAAGCTGCTGTTGAGAGCTGTGCTGCTCCTCAGTCTGGCCGGTGGCATTGAGAGCAGCTGAGAGAACTGGATTCCCAGGCCAACAGCAGCATCAAGCACATTGTCTCTTTTCTTCATTTAGAGGGAAGCAAAGGAAGAGTTAATTTTAGTCTAACATGCACAACTTGTCTTTCTGTGTAGTTCGTGAAGCATAAACTCAGTGGGAGGTCCATGAAACAGAGCCTGGCTCTGCCCCATTAGCATTCTGGTCATACTTTAGGACAACATAAGCAGACTTGCAGCTTTTAGAAATGTTGTTTTGCTCTCATCTGCCCCACAGCTGAATTCTGTGTAGAGAGGGGGTGTTGTGCCATGCTAAACCTGGGGCATTTACATTTCTTAGCTGTGTATTTTCTAGTAATTATTCTTCCCTTCTCACTCCCTACTAGCTTTTAGAAATCAATGAGAAAAATTAAAGGCCATTAATCCAGTTCAAGATTTACGTCTACCAAGTCCTTCTCTAGCCTATGTTCACCTTTACAAATATCCTCTTTTTTTTTTTTTTTTTTTTTTTAAGACATACAATTTATAGTAGCTTGAAAAAAATTGTGGGTTTAGTGTCTGCTCATGAACAAGGTCATAGGAAACTTCAGTGACCTCCCCTGTCTTCCTCCGCAAGGAGGGAGAAAGAGTTATGCCTGTTATTTCCATCCCCACAAGCTGAAACTGGCTGTGTAGACTTCAGAGCAGCCCAGCCATCTGCCCAGGTGAGTTCTGTATCTGCCAAAGCCAGGGTCCCAAAGTAGGACGGGACATGTGTTAAAGAAACCCTTGTAGTGGAAGCCATCTCAATCCAAATGGCCCCTACTGCAGGTTTTCTTAAAATTATGAATTATTTCTCTTCTGTAGTGATCAAGCTTTTGTATTTTTTACTTTTTAGTTTCTGAATACTGCAGGAAGTGTATCACATTAACTGAATTGATTGACTGACTGAAGGAACTGAAATGATTTTCTGCTGTTTTGATTCAGAGGCATGGAATAACGTGTTTCAGAGTAACAGTTTATTTTGTTTAGTTCTTTCTGCAGGCAACTTGAACTAAGTTTTCAAATTCCTTAGATAGGCTTTTTCTTTTCTTTCAGGCAAAACTATTCATGCAATTGGGTTTGCACTAAGCAGAAAATAAAATATTCAGAACTCTTTTGGGCTTAAGCCCTCTTGAACCACAATTATGTCTCTAAACAAGAAGCTGATTTTGAAACAAGCCTCAGGTTTTAATAATTGTCTGTGTTCCTTTCAGGTTCCCATTCTGTGTATGGAGTGTCATAACTAATTACATCTCTCAGATCAAGGAAGAAGTAACTTAAATATGGATCAGAAATGGACCAGGCTGCAAAGGCTGGCTCTGAACTCTCACAAAGCTTTGGAGGGTTTAGATCTTAGAACCTGATTTTGGTCAGGATTGTTCTTTGACATCCTCAGACGAAAGGCAGGCTATAAATGCGAAGAGCAAATTCTTCTGCCTTGGTTGCACCAGTGCCACCGAATTCACGCCAATGTGGTCACATGCTGTAGCAGGGTGGAAAAATTGGCCCAGAGTGTTTATTGTAAGTAGCAACAGGGAAAAGAAACCTATTGCAGAGAAGAAACACAAAACTGTAAATGGCCAGGCAACAGGCCTTATGCTAACTTTATTTGCCAAACTTGTGGTTTACTCCACCATTATGCAACCAAGCCAAATTCACTGTGTAAAACATTTTATTGCAGCAACCCTGCCTCCCCTGCCCTTTGCCTTTTCTAAGAGTTTGAAGGGCACACATAAACTGCTAAAAGACCCAAAATTGTTTAGCGATCTGTATTCAGTATTCCCCCAGGCTTATTTACTACATAAAGAGCAAAGAAAACCAGCTAAATATTTTAAGAGGATAGAGAAGATTTAGTAATAAAATATCCAGGGGCTTTATTGTAGATTTACGGGTCTGCACTGCAGATTTCTAATAGCAAACAAGAGAAGTGAAAAATAAGAGGGTTTAATGCATTAGTTATGGGTTGGTAATGGACAGATATGTGGTGCTTATTCTCTGCCTAGCATGGCATGGCATCAGCCTTGGGTCCCCACTAAAACAAAAAAGCGGAAAGTCAAACAACAGTCATGTCAAATTAAACCTCTTTTTGTTTAATTTTTCAAAGTGATTCATTTAGCTGGTTGGCAGAGAGTCAAACTGATAGCTAACAATAGTTCATTTATTTAATGTTGCTTTCAGTACCCTGTAGCCACTCGACTGCATCAGAACTTATCTTCTGTAATTCTCTTTGAGCTGTGAAGATAGGCCAGGAAACTGGAGTAGGTCAGGTGTGCATGAAGGCACAGCTCACATGATGGGGCAGTTTGTGCTTCATGAACCACAGAACTGGGAATGGATTTTCAAGAACAGTTAAAGCTTACTTTTAATCTGAAAAGTGAATAAAACTGTTATCCTTATGTTCCATGTTTGCTGAGTCTCAACAGTGCAAAAATAAAAGAGTTCAGTTTATAAAGTATAAAAAAATTGTTGTGTAAACTGCCAAAGCTGCAAATTGTGAGAGCAAACAATGAAAATAAGATCTTTCCTGACTACATTTTCTCACCAATTATAAAAATGTGGGTAAGTTAGTCTCTTGGTGATTTCCATTTAATTCTATTTTTTAAATAGGATTGAAAAATGTATGTCTGATTAGAACAAACAATTAACTCTTTAGTTTTGCACAAATGTGAGTAAATGTAGTAATAAGCACTTTTTAGGTTTTTGGGGCTCATAGAAATAAAGTTAAGCAAAGGTTTTTATGTCAATAAAGTCTGTAGGTCCAAACCCAATAATCAGAGAGGAAGCAGATCAGTTGAGTAAGAAGATAATATTTATAGTAAGTGCAAGTGTTGATAGCAAAGTTTTTTCTGTTCTGTTTAATAGAATTTTGTGTGACTGTTGAATGGTGTTTGATCAAGGAGCTCTGGCATAGGTTGTTCACCTAATGAAAACAAGTGTAGTGTGTGACAGTTCTCTGGCATTTTAGAACTGTATATCATGCAGTATAACTACCTACAGAAACACTATAGGCAGTGGGAAAATATGAGCAGTCTCCACATGTAAGACATCTGTTTAAATCTCATGTATAATTTTTGTTTGGTTGGTTTTTTTGTTTGTTTGTTTGTTATAAAAGCTGGATAAATTTGATCTTCAGTTTCAATCTTTACATTTTCCATCTATACTTTTAAATATATTCATGCTCACACAAGGTGATCTGTAAAAAAAGATAACTTTTTAAAACATAAGAACCATGGACTGTATATTAAATAAAATTTTCTATTATTCAAGTCTGGTGAGGATTATTTATGCTTGCAAGGGACAAGTTTTCCCAAAAGCCATGTAATCCTTTCAGTTCTATTCCTTTAAGTATGCTCTATCTATGCCAAAAGCTTTTGTGCCTGTGGTTCATGTCTAGTTTTATGAAGGTCTTTTACCACAGGAGATTATTTTAGAATAATTTTCAAATGCTGCTTTTTCTTAAAAAAACATAGTTAGCTGTTATTCAACTTATACTTACGAAAATAAATAATTGTAATAGAATAAAAGCTTTTTTTTTTGTTTTGTTTTCATAAAATGTGTATTGCTGTTGCTAAGTAGAAAGATTCTATAAAAAAAAAGACTGGAGAAATAGCACTGGTCCTTCATCCATGATTCTCTGGGGCTATCTTTATGTGATCCTTGTGTTAAAGCCTGTAATTTTTCCTCTCTGAATTGCATTTTATTATTCCTGGGTTACTGTATCTTTAATGTGTTGAAGAAGGTTGGTGTTCTCTGATATGGTGGTGAGCCAAGCCATGAGAATTTTTGGTAAGTAGGGGTCTCCAGTCAGTCAAATCAAGAGTGAATTCTGATCAAAAGGAACCCTTCAGCCTAAAAAGGGAAAGAAAGATGTACATTATAGAAACAAGACAGTCTCCATTAAAAAGCACTTATTTCTAGTGGATTTTACGGTGATGTGAAATATAATGGAGTAAACCAAATTCTAAATATTCATTACTCACCACAGCACAGTAAATGTATCGTGAGCTCTGTGCCCCGGTGAGAGTGCCGGAAAGGCTGCAGGTATTGGGGACATGCCCATTATGATGAGGGGCAAGAACCACTCTGCTGTAATAAAGACCCACACAGCTAAGGACTTTAAAATAGAAAAACACTTAAGAAATGTAAAATCAATACGGCATTGGTTAGGGATAACACAAAGGCAATGTAAAAAGCAAATCAAGCATAATTTTATTGTTATTTATTAGTGTTGCTTATGCTGATGTGGATGTTATGTAGATAGAAGTATGAATAACTTTTTTTTCCCAAAATTTTAAACTAAATGCCTATGTACAGAAAAAGCAAAACCACAGGAAGGGAGGTGCCAGGATTATTCATGCCAATGCAAAAATGTCCTACTATGTGTGGTGCTGGTTGTGTTGGCATGGGATTTACAGGACATTTTATACTGTTGAAATGTATATTTTGAAAACATAACCCAGAGGGTAAAATCCAGTCATGAAATTGAGTTCTGCCTTTGACATCAAAAGGGCCATGTTTTCACTCAGGTAAGTACTTTTGTCAAAGTAAGAAAAAATGTATGCCTGAGGAGAGTATTAGTCAATAACAGAGAGGGAGCTATTAAAATTTTATAGTTAATTTTCTCAGTTTTTTAGTTCTGAAAATAAACAGGAGCCAGTATCAAAGTTATGCTTAAAAATTGCAGCCTAAAATATGTGTTTCACCTTCCACAGACAAAAAGTGTAGAAAGCTTGGTTGGCTTTTGAACCAGAACCACTTCACTTAAATGAAAGGCAGAGAGTGATCACATGAGGAGATCACAATAAGAGACAGGAATTTTAGTCCAAAACTTAAGAGTTTTGGGTTCCACAGTCTCCACACATAAGCATACAGAGGTGACAAAAGTAAGTAATTACTAAAAAGAGGCAGTTTCTAGACTGGATAATGGGTTGTGTTCTTTATTCAGTGCAATGTGATACCTCCTGGACACTGCAGGGGTCAAAACGTTTAGAAAACTGAATGTAAGTCAACCATTTCCCCAAAAGGCTGAGAGTTGCTTTTTGTTTCCCACGGTTTTATATACAAGTACAAGGAATCATGCTTTTTCCAACTCTTACTTGCAGAAAAATATAATTGCTTACTCAAATAATCTGGTTCATTGGTCATACTAGAGAAAGACATTTCAGTGAGAATATGTCATTATGACAGACCTCCATTTTACAGTTGTATTTCATTCTGTGCTTCATTATGTACTTCATTCTGAAGACAGAGTTACATCTCTGTGCTGTTACTGCACTCACATTTCTTCACCAACAATTTCTGGTACAACTGGAGAGCACCTGAAAGAGTTAATAAACTTATAAATAGTTGGAGCAATTTGCATTTAAGCAAGGCATTATAAAAAATAACTTTAGACTGGGCAATTGGAAATTCAGTTAGAAGGATGCAGAGATTTAGACCCGTAGGTGGATTTAGCACTTCGAAAGGCCAGAGTCTAGTAAGTTGTGGGTGCAGAACTTGCCTTTGGTGAATAGCAACAGCTCTACAAGTGACCACCTGTCATCTGAAGTGCAGAAATTATCTGTAAATGCACCTCAATCTTGAAAAAATACACTAGCTCAAGCCTCACTGAAAGCTATCAGCTGCCTTGCGTTTAACCACCAGATGGGCATAGATGACCACAGAGAAGCAGCTGACAAACATAAGTTAAAAAAATGATTACTCTACAGCAATTCTTCACTGTGTTCATGCACTAAACAGAAGGATGGAGACACCTAGGGATGAAGACAAGCTAAAGACCTAAAATAATTAGCTGAATGATAAAGAGGTTAAAGAAACCATAGATATTGACACAAAACAAAAGAGTAATTTGCTCTGCTTTCCAGAAAGTTGATGATTATTTGCTGCACGAGAAAAATTAAGTATAAATGGGAACGAAATAATGGAAACAACTCTAACAGAAATAAAAAAAAATTACAGGTGATTTTAATAAAAGGGTTACAAACCCAGCAGTGGCTGTCCTCTTAGAGAATTTGCACCAAAATACAGATCTAATAGTAACTATGATAAATCAAGCTTAATACAGATCTAATAGTAACTATGATAAATCAAGCTTACTGAATTAGTGGTAGTACTAGAGCCAAAGACAAGTGCTTTGCTTGTGTGTAAGAAGTGGAAGTTGCTGTGTGCATCTGCAGATCTGTGAGTCTGGCTCAGTAATCCATGTAGTTTTAAAACAGATTTTGGAGGTTTGTAGTTTTAAAACAGGTTTTGAAGGGAAAGACCATTAAAGCTCCAGATAAAAGGGAAGTGGAATATTGGTTTACCAAAGCAGGATATGCCAAACTAACTTGATCCTTTCATTTTTTTTCCTTTTTCTTTTTGTTATTTTCTTTTAAATAGGCTTTCTTCATTTTCTAGAGAAAGGAAATAAAAGGGGCATATTCTGTCTGTCCTTTTACAATTCACTCATTATGCTGCTGGAAAGAAAACTGCTTACTTGCTTGGAGAACGTGTATTTTAAGAGCACAACTGTGAGGTGACCATGTTAGGTGATTTGGGACAGTATTGAAAAGGATCCATTAGGGTGTGGGGTGGGGAGGTGGTTAAGACTGATCCTTAAGAAGCTGTACTAAGAGAAATCTTTTCCCTCCCTGATAGTCATAAAAGGAAAGTGGGAATGAAGCTTCCTGATAGTACAGTATTGGGAAGCTTAGATAATCAGGATAGCAAATGAAAATAACTGCATTGCCTTGAGAACCTGGGGAGATTAAGCAGTAAGAGCTGCAAAGCATTTCAGAAAGGTACTAAAGAGAAAATATAAAATTTTGTTGTAAGCTGAGAGGTCATCAGCTGGAAATGGAGATTATGAGACGCCTGATTTCTATTTATCAAAATACTAGATGGCTGGAAAACTCCATTCACCATTTAAAATATAACCTTTGGGTTTTATTATGCCTTCCTTTGCTGCGCTAAAAAATTGATTTGTTATCAAAAATCTCTTCGCCTCATGGATATTTGTAGAATATGATCTAGTCACTTTCTTAATTAACTAAATGAATAGAGTTTCTGTCACTCGCTCACTAAAAAAACCCAACTATTCACTATTCCCAGACCATTTTCTTTTCTTGTAGCTCTTCTCTGAGACCCTGCCACCAAGATTCCTTTAGAAGTGCAGACAGTGGCACGTTTCAGCAGTGATCTCATTAATACCACATTACCAAGAAATTACTACTCCTCACACTGTTATACATTCCTCTGTTCAAGGAATTTGTTCTCTGTCTACACCACACTGAAACAGATATTAGTCAATAATCATGATTTTGGCGATTTTTCCAGTGATTCTGTGGTTTAGGATAATAACCTTGTTCTTTTCAATTTGACTTGCTGTCTTCATTCCTAGTATCTCTATCCTTGTATTTAGTTATATTAAACAAGTTGTTTATTTATGAAGCAATAAAGATCAGCCTGTAGATGTGGTGATGTGGTTTGACCCTACTTTTACATGTTAGTCCTGTATTAAGTGGAAGGTTATTTGCAAGTAGGTGTGAAAACCAAATGCCATCTTAGATACAAAGGGATTTTCTTGGCTTTGTTAGAAATTGACCCTACTGGTGACAAAGTAAGGATCCAAAATTGTTGATATCTTTAGGTACCAATTAGTAATATATACACATAAATGTATACAGATCTGTATTTATCAGTGCCTTGTGTACGTGTATGTACATATATGTGGAGGACATACATTGTTATGTCTTTACGTATTTTATGCATACATAATTAAAAAAAACAGTGATGATATGTGTAAGTCTTCATAGACACCCACATTATAAAGCACCAAGATTAAGAGAATTTGATCTTGTTTATTAGGAAATTCCTAGTATTAAAAATAATAAGCCTCAATAATTAATTTAATTAATAGGTTCTTAACAAATAAGTCTAGTAATTTAATTCTATGTGAATTTTAAAAACAGGGTAATTTATTAAGAGCTGGTGTTGAGACTAGAATAGAAAGAACTATATGCCATGAAGAAACAGAAATCTTGCCTTCAAAATTAAATTCTATATGCTTCTACCATTGTAAAAACTGTTTTACTGTATGGCAGTGCAGCTTGAAGATATATGAAACTATTGCTACCTGAACTTCACTTCTTTATAAACTGTAGCCCTCGGCTGGCTCTATATGGGCAGGCACATTTAGACCAGTGCCCAAACACTGATCACAAATGAAAGGCTCTGGAGACATGAAATGGAAAATGAGAGGAAGCCAAAATATGATTAAAATCATAGCAAGGCAAGAATTGGCTTGAAATACCTTTTTCCACAGTGCCCAGAGTACCCCTGAAAGGGAAACACCTTGGCTGTGTGCTGCTCCAAAGGGGAGTGGAAGTGACCCGAGCCAGGTGGCAGTGGTAGAGCCATTGAGCCATCGACCTCTTACAGGTCTCCTTGCTGGCAGAGGAAATAAGGTGGTTTTCTCTGCTCAGATATTTCTCACTGCCCCAACTCATCCCAAGGACACAGAGAAGGTGAAGAGTAAGGCTGACACTGTCCTTCCACTCCCTGCAACTCATGCCATGTGCATCAACCTACATGATCTGTGCCTAAAGCCAATATTTTCCCTAGGCAAGCAGCTTCAACTCAAACAAAAGCTACCTTAAGTTTTGTCAAAAAAGGGGGAAATAACCATTAAAAGGGCATCTGGAGAAAAAAAGACTGTCACATGGAAGTGAGAAATGAATTGCTCATTTCATAGTGGACAAGGAGCCACAGCTTACCAACTCACTGTAAGTCAAACGTCACTGTATCATCCATGACCATGGTTCAGCATCTGTACATTTCTCTTAAGTATTTCACATTCTATCGCCATGAATGACACTGACAAGGTTAGACTCATACAATACGGTACTCTTTAGGACATCAAATTGAAGCTGTAAGTCATGATGTAGGTTAGGTCTTTCATTTTAAGAAATGTAATGCATGATTGAGGGATTATCTCTTATGCCAAGCAACAGATTCTTGGCAAAACAATCCAGCTTTTCTGTGTAATTAAATTGGGAAACAATCACAACAAAGACTTAACATCAGAAAAACAGTTTTTCTGTCATTATGTGCTGTGAGAGGCATATCTTACGTTTGAATTGTCAGACAATTCAAAAAGTGGCTATACTTTTGAGCTTGTGTCCAAAAAGTACTTTGGGAATAATTTTCTATGTTAAATGTAAAATTACGAAGCAGTTCACTACTGTCAAAGTCAATCAACACAGACATCATTGGCCGTAATTCAGATCTCCTGAGTGATGTATTTATGATGAAATACATGTGAAATGTCCATTTCTGAGCATCCCTACAAGCCATCTGCAGCAGGAACACTTCATGGAACTTTCCACTGCCCATTACTTTCCTACACTCTCGGTGGTTTCTTTTATGTCGTTATGCCTCAGCAACTGTTAGGTGAGGGAACTGGGTACAATGCTGCTGCTCTAATTAGACTATGGTGATCAGTCAGTGGAAATTGTTTTGCTTTTCTTGCACTGCTTTATTTACCTTCCTGTTTCAACTTCTAAATCTTTTCTGTCAGCCTCTGCATTCCATCTTTCCCTGCACTTTAAAAGTTGAGTTTGGGATGGGGATTACTATCTCCAAAACTGCCTGGGTATAGAAAGCTTCCTTTTTAAAAATTTAAAAAAAAAATTTATTTTATTTATTTTGCTGAAAAAAAACTTTGTGAGAGATTCTTTGTATTTGGCTAAATCCTGCTGTTCTTACTGAGGATAATATGTACTAATGGCGATAAAATCTCACACACTCTAAGATCCCTTGGCCCCAAATAATTTCCTCTGCCATAATTCTTAGGAGTAAATGAGTGTTTGAATTAGTTGCCATTATGTGATCAAGATTCCTCCAGATTAAACTGCTTTGCTGCTCAAAAGAGCTTGAATCCAGCCTTTCAATTATACTTGTAGTTGTGCATATGCGGTTCTTCTTGTGCCAACTCTTGATATTCTTGATTTTATTCCTCCATCTTTCTTACTGAAACAAAATCCCATTAACCGTTTCAGAATAAGCCCTGGTATTATCAAACTTCGTATTTACATGTGCATGAGTCACACTCAAATCAAATTAAGCTGCTGGACATGACACCATAGACTAAAGATCTGACCAACAGAGGAACAAAACAGGGGCCTGTCACACATCCTTTCTGTCAACTAATTTTATGCAACAATTTTCAAGTGGGAAACACATATTCAATGCCTTTAAAACATGAATGTGAGGAACGACCGAGCTCTTCTGTCTTTTACTGACTTTTATGCTAAGTATGGAGAAGATTAAGCCCTTTGATGAAAGCCATTTTTACTGGCATAACTTTGTAAGTATGAGCTATAAGCTGTAAGTCATTTTAAAACAAGGAGCGTGGAGCTGATGTGGCATATTTGTAAATCATATATATCAAAGAAAAACCTGCCAAGCTGTGTTTCATAATATAAACCAAGAGATAATTCAAATAGAGTTGTCTGCACTTTAAAAAATATTTTAAAAAATAATATACCAGTTTGTAATTAAAAAATGTGTATGAAGAAAACTTTTATTATTATTTCTGGAACTAAAGAAGAGTGCTGATTTTTTACTGTAAGTATTTCATTTAATACCTTGAAGACAATTTTAGCTGCTTGCTTTCTACCACTGAACTCTGTATTAATGGGCCTAGAAGGATATTATTTTTTTCTGCTCAATAATTTGGATACTGAAGGAATAAAAGTTCTACAGGCAGCTTCTGTAAATTTTTGTACAAGAAACCTCATACTGAGCTACACTTAAAAATACTGAAAACAAAAGTGATGATAGATTGCTTACTTGATTAGAAGTAGAACACCAGATTTTTTACTTGAGCCTACCGAGGAAAGGAAAGGTAATAAAAATTATGAAATGACAAAAACATTAGGGAAGTTATGGAAAGATTTAGGGAAAAAACACCAAAAATTACCCAGAAAGTGGATCTTATAAATTATTTCTTCTTCTCTAATGATTTCTCTTATGACTCTAATAAATGTAAGTCTTTGACTATCAGCATTTTAATAGCTAATCAGGAAAGGAAGCAGAGTCCCTGATTGTCGTCTGCCATAATTTCACTGCAAAGGGTTTTTTCAGTTGTTACTGTTTCTAATCAAAGTTTGTCAATTGATGCTGCAGGATACAATTGGGAAGAGCTCCCTGTAAAGCTTGCAAAGCCAAGGCTCTCCATGTTTAATCTTTTACAGCTCTCTTCAAAACTTGTCCTGGGTCATGGCTGCAGAAAACATTGGACTGCTAGAGTGCAACTATGACTGCATAGCAGATGAAGATTTATTCCACTTCTTATCACCATCTGAAATATTTTCTAGCCTTTTTCTCATCTCTATCACTTTTCTCATTCTTTTAGAGTAAGGTTTTTGGTGGAGAGACTGTCCTTTGGTTACGTTCTGCAGTCAGTCCATGGCTCCTACTTGTTAAGTTAATGTAAATAGAACCTTTTTATGCATTCTTCTCCCTGAGAAGATACACCACATATGCTCACATATGCTAAATAGCTTATTTTTCTTTTCCAGTGATGCTTCAGGTGGCACCCTGAAATAGTATTTTTTTCCCCAAAGATAGGTAAATGAGATTCAGCAAGGTATGTAAGCAGACTGCAATTCAAGCATATAAAGCATGTCACTGCTAGGAGCCACTCCAATATACGTTTCAGTGCATAGTTATGTGTTGTGCTAAGCTGTGATAACAGACATCTGGTTAAAAGTCAGCATGAATTCAGAATGGGGTCTTTCTAAGCTTAAAAGCCATTAAAATCCTAGGATGTGAAAGCGTACTATCAATTCAGGCCCTTTACCCACAAGACATTATACAATAAGTGTATTTTTCACTGGAAAAGATGGAAGAAGAGCACACTAATGATTGGACACATGATAACAAAATTGTTAGGAAAACAAATTTGTTAGGAAAATTGAGAAAACTACAGTATAACTCCTATGTCTGTTTTCAGAGTCTACAGGACAGGGGAAGAAAATGCAAGATGTTTGCTTCCTCTTTCCAAAACTGTATCTGAGTGCATGGCTGAAATCTCTGGACTTTGGGGATCTTGAAAAGAATTTGGTTCTTGAAGTATTTCTCAATGTAGGTCACCTGAGAAAGAAAGTAGGCGGGCAAGAAACTGTCCCACTTCACGTACTGTTGAATATATTTCTGAGCTACCATTGTGAAATTTTGTAGGCTCATGCTCTTGCCTTATGTGTGTCACACAATTGCAAAGGCTGGAGTACTTTCTACACTTCATAGAATCTTTTAAATTTTTTCTTCTTTCTTTTCTTAGAACACAGTTCGAGTCCCTAAAGTAGAGTAAGGAAAAACAAATAAGAAATAATTCATCAAATGGATTTAAAAGTGTAAGTTGTACTTCTAGTTTCTTTCAACAGTTGGAGAAAAAAAATTATTCTCATAATAATGAAATCCTGAAGTGTGCATCACAAGACTGATTAATCTTCCTGATCATAAGCCTCAGCAGTAAAATTATGACCTTAGGGAGTTAGTGAATGTCCTCATGCAGGGCATAATCCCAAATATCATTCATATGTAGTCAGATCTGATTAACCTAGGTGAATGGTAAGCTCATTTTATATTTAAATTACAGCACTAATAAAAAAGGTATGAAGGTGAAAGATTGAGAAGAGGGGCTGCAGGCAAGTGAAAGAGGAAAAAATTCAGTTCTGTTTTTCAGAATGTATTTGGAGTGTGCAAAACATGTCTGAATACTTACATTATCTGTCTTTAGAGTAAAACATATGAAAACTTTCCATCGGTAAAAAGAATGACCTAAAAAGTATATAAGCAATTGAATACTGCCTTTGATTTAGAAAATTAATTGATACTTTTGCAATCCTGATGAAGCTCTTACTGATCATTAACATATTGAAAAGGATAAGTAATGGAAGCACTGTGTTTGTACAGATTTGATTGAATATGCAGATTTTAATAAACCATTAAGTGAACTAACTCAAGGACAGTTCCCGAGAAGGTACAGGGCGGCATAAAGACATATGAAAGGGGGAACAATCTGGAACAATCAGAGACGAGGTCTTGTTTCTTCCTGTGTTATGCTCTTTTTCATCATGCAAAGAAAATAGGGTGTTTTAAAAGATAGTCAAATGGTCAAGGAGGAGGGGCATGGAACAGTACTGAAAAATTTGGATGGAAGCTTTAATAAGAAATCAAGATCTAGACACTGGTGACATCATTAATGAAAGTCTGTATTACCTATTTTTAAAAAAAAATATATATTTGGTAATTATATCTCATTGTGGATCCAGCACCAGGTCACACAATGCAATTCCCCAATAACTTCAAGATATTACTGTTTTTTTCAGGGAAAAAAAATTAGAATTTTAGAATTCTTAAGGTTAGAAAAGACCTATAAGGTTATCAATTCAGGCCATCAACCTAACACCACTATGGTGTTCACCACTAAACTGTGTTCTCAAATGTCATATCCACATGTTTTTTGAACACTTCCAGGAATGGTGACTCAACCACTTCCTTGGAAAGCCTATTCCAATGTTTGACAACCTTTTCCATGAAGTTAAACTTTCCCTGGTGCAACTTGAGGCCATTTCCTCTCATTCCGTCTCTTCTTACCTGGGAGTAGAGACTGACTCCCACCTTACTCAACCTCCTTTTAAGCAGACGTAGAGGGCAATAAGGTCTTTCCTCAGCCTTCTTTTATTCACACTAAACAACCCCAGTTTACTCTTCTACCCCTCATCAGACTTGTGCTCCAGACCCTTTACCAGCTCTGTAGCCCTTCTCTGGACACCCTCCAGCACCTCAGTGCCTTTCCTGTAGTGAGAGGCCCAAAACTGGACACAGGACTCTAGCTGCAACCTCACCAGTACTGAGCGCAGGGAGACGATCTCTTCCCTAGCTCTACTGGCCACACTATTTCTGATAAAATTATTAATTTTGTACAACATGATTGATATTGCTCACGTTTGAATGTTACCAGTCAAATTCTGCTAGTTTCACTTGGAAAAAATAACTGACTTTTTGTCCTGTTTAGCTGTGGTCTATTCTATTTCCACAGTACTAGAAAAGGTTGCAAAATAACCAATAGGAAATTTCTGTATAGTAATTTTGCAGTTTTTTCTTAGGTGTTTATATTTTTCTTTCATTCTATTATTGCATAAAAGTACTTGGAGTTCATCCAAACATATGTTTACATAAGGTCGGGAAAGACCTAAGTACGAAGACAAAAGACCTAAGACAAAAACCTCAGTAGTCTTAATTCCAAAGAGAGGCTGTGAAAGAGTCTGTAAAAGGCCAATAAAAGATGTGGGATTTCTTCAGAGAAGGGAAAATGTGAGACAAATATCCATTCCTAGGACACAGGTGTGTGGACCTGACTACGCACCGTTTATGTTCAGTCACTAAAAAGGTAACTCCAAGGCTCTGGATCAAATTTGACGCAATTATCTCAGTGCAGCCAGAGTTAAACCCTATGGCTGCAAATCTCATTGCTTCTGCATTTTCTTGGAAACTCTGACCAGACTTCTGAATACCCTGCAGAGAGTACTCAAAAGTCAGTTCATGAGTACTTAAGGCATATGCTGGATACAGGAAAGCCCATTCTGTTAATGGCACTTTCTTGCAGTGGGAAGGCTTCTGAGGAATAAAATGATGTAATGTTGTCATGAACCAGACTGATAGTAACCACATTTAGGTAGCCTATTAGATGGTGTCTTTAAAGAAATGTCACATTATTTCTATTAATATTATTTTTTAAAAATTTCTGGTTTTATGGATGGCAATCCATGGATGGCAGCTAAAGGTTATTTTAATTATATTTGACATTTAGGGGCCTGCTTTTGCAGGAATTATTTCAAGAAAAATGTTGGCAAGTTCACAACAACTGAAGATTGGGCAATAAAGGAATTAAAAAGATTTGTAAAAAAACCCAGTGACTAAGTGCCTATTTCACTGCCTGTTGTATCCTGTTATATCTAGAGAATGGAAAAAGGAAATTCCATATTGACTAGATTGAGCTGTACTTGCCATCTCAGTAATGAAACCATCATGCATTTCTTTCAAATGAAACCTCAGTTAAACTGCACAACTGTTTCTTTTTACTTTCACACTGTAAAAATCCAGAACAGCAAGTGTCCAGGAAAATATATTCATTGGAAAGAAGCTACCAAAGTCTATGCTTTTGATTGTCATCTGCAGCTTATTTCACACACCCCCCAAAAGCAAGAAGTCAAAAATGGAAACTGCATGGGTGGTTTATTACTCAGCACTGGGCTCCAAGTGAGTCTTCTTGATGCAATTGTCTTCTTGATAGAAAACAGACTGATAATTTATTTCCCAAGTCCATAATTATTTGAACTCATTAGATTTCAGAAAATTTGAAAAAGTTTCAGATTGTGCATACATTCCCACATTCTCCTGTATTTAATTTTTGGGCCTGGGTCCCCTCTTCCTTGTAACTGATATAGTAATTTACAGCTTTGCAGGTGTAAGAGGATGTATTAGGTAAATAAACAGATTCTGATTTGCACAGGCCCTCCATTACACTGAATTTGAAATATTTTTACCAAAATATGAGACCTTCATACTTAAATTTCCCATGAAGTTCTCTTCCACAACCATTACTGTCCAACATAGTTTTTCAGTAAATGTTCAATGTGGTGATGTAAATAGCAACAATTTCCCTCAAAAGAAGGTAATGTCTTTGTTTCACTCTGTTTTTAGAGAGATTTTTCTGCTCAGTCACTGTGCCACCTACAGTTCCTGTGAAGAGTGTTGCAACTGAGGACAGCTATTCTATTCACACAAAGAATGTTGGACAGGTTAATACTATTGTGCAATGTTATGCAATACTAATGCATTGTGCTATAACCAGCACAAGTTCCTGAACATAGCCCTGCCAGAAAGAAATATTTTTGATGCCTTGTTAAATAGCATTTTCGACTTTCAGGATCTGTGTGTGTGTGGAGAAAAAAAAGATTCTGGATATAGTGAGAGAAAAAGACACAGAAGTGGGGAAACAAAACTAAAAAAGGCCCTTTACTCTTCTTTTTCACCACTTTTCATGAGAAATTTGATTTTAGGTGTGTTGTATTTTACTAGAATATTCATTTTACACTGGAGTTTAGTAGCTCACATTAGAAGTCAGGAGTCAATGACAGACTCCTCTACACTGGGGACAAGGAAAGATGGAGAGGATTGATTCTTACACTTACGTAGTCTTTCCTGGAGTTCTCCTGGTTCTGCATAGCTGCTTATCCCTCAGTATTAGCAGTAAAGATCATTCCAGCCTTCACAAATTATTGTTCAAGTATCTGTTTCTGAGTAGGTTATTAATTTTCAGGGACTTGCCAGCTATGCTACACAGTAGGTGGGAAAAAATGTTGTGGTGCTTGGGTGTGATGCCAACAATAACTAGCTATTCACAGCTATGATTTCTCACCAAGTAATTATAACTTTTGCTTCACTAGGGGAAAGAAAATAATACCAATAATGAATATTTTAAACACATTTACTCATTACCAAATAATTCTTAAGTTTTCTTTGGGAAAAGTAGCTAGTAGTCCTTCTTATTGGGTGGAAATTTCCACTAACATTCTTGGGAATTCCAGACATGCTAAAAATACAGTGTCTGTATACCTCTGTGGCAAGGATTATCCTCTTTTCCTAGTAGGATGCATTCCCTGTATAACATAGACATCTCACCACTGTATCATGGTACAGCTCAGTTTGTGAGCTTTTTGGCACTGTTTCCTTCCCAATTACATTCTGTAGAGCACTTTGGGAGTATCTGAAGGTAGGTGCTCCGATATTCACTGAACTTCCTCCTGAAAATGTCACTGCTTCTTAGCATCATAATGATGGACTGTTAGTATAATGCTGTTTGTCTCAATTTAGCATTGCTGCCTTTGCCTGGTCAAGGATCTTGGGGGTACAGTGACAGTCAGGTTCATATCCCATTTCATTTCCCTGTGTAACTGCATTTGCAACTACTGCTTGACTGTATAATTCATTTGCAGTCCTTGTAAATGCAAAGCTTCCCAGTAGTATCATGGAAGTGAATTTTGCATTTTTTTGATCTATGTTCTTCTGCAGATCCTTTCTAAGACATTACCTGTCCATTGTTGCAGGCACTTCTTCACTTAATTTTGGTATGTAGTCTTTGGTCAAGATTTTTTTTAAGGTGCTTAAAGTTAAGCCCTGAAGTCTCCATTTTTTAGTTCACAGCAACAGTGACATTAGGTAAAGGGTAGCAAAAATACAGTTAAAGAGTAGAAAGTTTAGGTAAAGAGAACTTATTAATGAGTAGAGTCACAGTCAAATAAATGCTGCAGCAAAAATCATGTAATTTAGCCAGAGAATTGAATGAAATCAGAAAGAAAGAATCAAAACAGGCAAAGTATGAAAGAAACAAGGTAAAGAACCTAAAAAGCAAAGTGAATGAATGTGAACAATGTATACATTACATGAATTTAAGTATTATAGAGAAAAAAAGAGATGCAATAAAAGAGCCAGAAGGACTGAGAAACACCTGTTGAAAGATACGCAGTATTCAAGGAAGAAAGCAAAGGCACCGGGCAGGCATGATACGTGTTTAGATGTAGAATGCTGAAAAACAGTGAGAAAGAGGAGCATACATAGAAGACATTAGATATTCAATCTGGGAAAGAAATTAAGAAAGTTACTTTATGAACAGATCTTGAAGATCAGTTTTGTATGTTGTGTTTCCTTTAACATTAATGTAGAAATAATTTTACTAGGCATTGTGTTGGGGGACATCAATTTCCCTGACACAAACTGGAGAGCAAATGCTATTGGTAATTGTAAGGCCACCAGTAGTGCTGAGAAGGGAACAATGCAGCACATTTGGGGACAGATTTTATTTAGCAGTTTCACTGTAGAAAGTGGTACTAAAGTCTGGACGATGATCATGAGGTTTCGTGATGCTATAAAGTGAAGAGATACTGCCAATATTCAGCACAATCAGATTATCATATGAGAGGGATTGCAATACTCCGAGAATTACAGTGATAGATAGAAATGGGTGTATGTTACAAGGAAAATGTGCAAACCAAGGATTCATTAGCTGAGGACAAGAGACACATTGAAAGCTGTGGAAGTGCTAACCTAGGGCTGAGAAGACTCAGGAACACTGGCTGAACACAGGAGCACCCTGCAATGCAGAAGCTGAAGAAGACACATGACCACAGGACATGGTTCTCTCTACTTCTGAGAGGGGAAGGAAGGCAATCCATGGCTGAGCAACTGCCTTCACCCATGCCCATGGAAGTGAGCTGCCCCAAAACAGAAGAGGGATGTTTCATTTGATGGGGAGTCAAGATTCTGCTTAGGAGAAAATTTAAAATAAATTCTAAAGAAGAAGGCTAGAAGAAAATGTCATGATAAATACACTGTGTGTTCAAATCAAACTGGGAAGGAGAAAGAAGCATTTTAGTCACTAAAATTGCACGATTGTGAAGCAGCCCTGCTTGTGGAACAGGCAAGATGCCAGCATTTGCAAGAGGAGATTAATGAACGGGATGTGTCTGGCATGTGGGGGACTCAGTGACGCAGACATTCCTGTCCCCCAGCAGTCAGCCAGCACCCCAGCTCCACCCCGTGGGACCCAGGTCTGACTGTGCCCGTGTTGCCAGCAGCCCTGTGCCCAGCCCAGGTCCTGCAGAGCCTGCTGGGGCTGTCAGGGTGGAGTCCAGCCCTGCTGCCCTCCCTCACTGTCTCCAGTGATGGCCAGGGGGGTGGCAGTGCTGTCCCTGCCACAGCCACCAACCTGCTTGGGGGCTGCGGACCTGCACCCACCAGAAGGCACCTGCCTGGGCTGTGTGTGGATGCAGCTCCTGACTCACCTGAGTGGGCAGCCCCACTCCACTATTCCCTGGCAATTCCATCCTCTGGGGCATTCCTCGAACAAGGCAAACCTGTGATGGTCAAGTAACCCAGGGCATGTCACAGAGCCTGTGAAAATATTGATCCAGGTCTTAGCATCCTAATAAAAGTGACAATTACAAAGTAATTATTCACTCTGGGTTGTGCTAAGTTTTTCTGTAATACACTGGGTTTAATTTCTTCACTGGTTTCACAGCCAGAGATTAATATCAATACATATGTTTTCTGATTGGAGAAAGAGCAGCCAGGAACTCAAAGGCCACCCAGCAAAGTGGAGACAGAGACTGAAGCAGAACTGAGCTCCTCCTGAGGAGCTATCTGGTGGACAGTACAGCATCTGCTTAGAGAGATCTTGACAGAGAGACACTCCATTTCTTAGGGTAGCCAGTTTCACAGAGGATGAAAACCAGGCCTGTAGACTGTGCTAATGCTTTGTCCAGGACATAACATGCTAAATAATGTCATCTGTCAGTGACATCAGATTTAAGTTTAAAAGATGACCATTTTTGATGGTAATGCCTAGAATGGAAGAACAATGATATTTGTGTTGGTTATAGCACTGAAAACATCTTTAAAAATTTAGAAAAATCAGTCATTGCTCTGATGGCCAAATTGGCCTGGGGGGTCTCAGAAAAAGAATCTAGTCCCTGTATTTGGCTGAAACTCCTTAGAATGCTTATTTCTCTTGCATTTTCATGAAGGCAACACTTTTTCCTGTCTCTTTCACTCAGGAAATAGACTCTTTCCCAGTGCTGTAATGGAGGACTGTAAAACCCTCCATCAGAACCTGTGATGGGAACCAGGCATCTACCCTGTCACACAGTACAGAATATCATCTGTGTCTTTCATGCAGTTGAAAGTAAGAGCTACATCCATTAATGTGCCTGTTGATTTTTCCCTTGCAGTATGACTCAGTGTTGGGGAGTACATTCCCTGAATTATGTTAAAAAAAAATCTAATCACAACATGTTTTACAAGGACTCAGTTGATTAGTTTTCCATTTTTTAATGGACTAAATATCAGATCCTTTGATAATTTAAATGAACGTAGCTTTTGGAATGGCCTATGCCAGATGAGGATATGCCTCCTTCTCTCTCCTAGCAACACCTAACCTCAGCTCACTCTGGTATTCAATGCTTTATCTAGAACAGGCTTGGCTAAATTCTTCTGTCTGCTTATATAGCACAAAGTGATTTTAAAATTACTGGAGCAAACAGCAGAACTTTTCCTGTTGCAATAGAATCCTCTGCCTGCAGGAAGATCATGGCATTATGGAAGCATTTTGTGCATTGGTCATGTTTCCATCCTTTAAATAAATAACAGCCATTTGCCATATGTGAACAGTGGAGCAGGCTGACACTGAGGTGTATTTGCTGAGGCTCTTCATCCAGTGGAAAATAAAAGGACCTACTTCTAAATACAGATTGCCTGGGATAAAGGAATTAAAATCAGCTTTTTTATTTTTTCCACCCTTTTCTCTACCATCTCCAAATATAGACCAGTTAGAGTGGAAAATCTAACTCTTAGTGCAAATGTATTGAGTACACAAAATTGGTATGTGCCTATATATTGGTAGGTTAACCACTTTTCATGCTCTGCTGGGACTTCTAGACACATGTACTCAGACAGCTATTTATGTGCTGGGATTTTTCACATAATTTAGGGGTATGCAAGCTCATACTGCTAGTTTAAAAATACAAATCCATTTATATAAACATGTGCAGCCAATACAAAATTCTGTACATGTGACAGCTCTAAAATAATGAGTTAACCAAATGAGATGAACAAAGTTAAGTCTGAGAGTGTATAAACTCAGCAGGATTCTAGACAAGAAATACCAGAGATTTTGAAATAAAAAAAGAAATGTTTATGTTGGATGATATTGAAAGTGTAAACAATACCAGCAATGTCAGTTTCTTCACGCTATAGTGCCCATGAAAATCCCAAATTCTCTATGATATCCAGCCATGTGGCATTTTAAAGCAAAATTAACCTCCCATAATTATTAATTTTAACTATTAATATGTGTTCTCAAGCAAGGCATTTATATGTATAGGGATATCACTGACCTGTGTTTAAATTTTGCTAAGAATTTAAAATATGAGAATTCAAAGTCATCTCTGTTTGTCTCCTTTGTTAAAATAGTTTGCTACTCAAATATCTGAATGTTGCAGAACAACAGCAAGGAAGCTTTCAAGAAACTATATGAAGCTAATACACCATGTGACCACACTTGATGTCTGATGAACAAAGATTGTGGGTGTATGTGCAAAGACTTTTTGTGATGGTTTGAAGAATTTTGGAGAGTGGCCTTGTAGTCCTTATTCTGCTCATTAAAACTAAGAGGCGTTTCGGATGAATGATACTACAGAAGCAAGTTTGCTCAGATGTCATCTACCCTCAGGGGCTATTTTATCACCATACATGATGATTTGGATTATGACTACCTTGTAGCATGTAAATACTGAAATTGTAATTTGTACAAAAAGTAGTTTTTCTTGCAGGATTAATGCAAGAATAATATTAAAGATGGAAGAAAGAGTATTTTATCTGTTGTGCTTCTACCTCCTTGCACCTGGAAATGTCTTAATTTCATATATTGAAAGCGTTTGTGGCATGTTTTTTACAAAGTATAAATGGTGGAAGAAGATTCTGAATGAGGAAATAAGACAGGGCACAGAGAACCCTAAGGTCCAGAAATTCTAGTATAAAGCCCATTTGCCTGTTGAAATAGCTGCTATTTGCAGCTGAGAATGCTCATCAGGTTCCAAATATTTGGCTGCGGTACTCTTTCCATAAACACTGGAGTCACATCACACATGTCTACAGGGCTCAGCCACACCTCTTCTGCCTTTGCCTCACTGCCTCTAGTGGTGCAGCCAACACTACAGACCAGAGCACTCCTTATCATTCCTAGTTCCTCCTTTTAAACCTTCTAAAATTTGTTTTGGGGCTGCAACAGGCAGCCTTTCCCCCACTTCTCTCTGAATCAGAGTTGCTGATGTCTTTGTACCTTGGCAAAACAAGTTTTTCTTATGCTTCGTGTGCCTCTGATCTTAACCTACACGTTGGTAGAAATAGCTGGTGACATTTTAACATCCAAGAACAGTTTGAAGCTTTAAGAGCTACCTCCACCCTGTTGACCTATTTAGCCTAAACAGATTGCCAAAACTTTGGAGATGCCAAAGGTTGTGCTAGTGAGTTCCATTTGGGTCTCCCACCCAAACAAAAGGGTGGAGAAATCCAGATGCAATGTCATTCAAGAAGGCCAAAAGCCCTGTGAGACTCCATTAAAAATATTTATTTTTCATTTTTTAATCCAAACCAGAATAAACAGCACCACATCTTTTTTGCCTTAAACTCAGGAGCAAGAGAAATTTGGACCACCACTGAAGGTGGAAATTCTACATACCTGACCTTATTGTTGTGTTTTTAAGCAGAACCACAATGGTTTTAGGGAAGTGTATTGCTTAAAACAGAGGACAGTCTAGCACTTGTGAAATTTTGGTTGCTTGCGTTTAAACGTGCATGATAAAATATTTTGACAGCTCTTTGCCTGTGTGTTGACAACATATGTGCACGTAGTGTCACTTGTAGCTACCTTGTGAAAAGCAAATCCTGGGAGGTATCTGCCTGAACTTGTGCACGCCAAGAAAGTCTTCTCACTTCTCTGCATTTTATGTATAGTATAAATATACATATATATGCACACAGACACATATATACACACACACACACATATATATATAAAATGTATATACACACATATATAATATACACACCTATATATACATGCACACATACATAGATATATATATATATATACACACATACACACAAAACTCTGCTTGTCACAAGTACTAGCTGACGGGCTTTGCCAAAATGGAGGAATCCTAGAAAGAGCTTCCTTATGCCATAGATATCCTGATCAGGAATGTAGCTATAAAATTTCTCTAGAGCATTATGAAGATGATACCTACTAGTTGCCTGTTGGAGGATTTCCTCTGATTGGTACAGGGTCTGGCTGGGAGACAGTTAAATTTATTCACAGAAGATAGTGGGGGCCTGCATTTTGGATTTATGATTAAAATGGTGTTGATACCATCAGGTTGTTTTGATTACTGTTGAGTGATTACAAATGGTCAAGGCCTTTTCTGCTTCTCAGACTGCCCCACCAGTGAGTGGGCTGGGAATATGCAAGAAGTTGGGAAGGGGCACAGCCAGGACAACCAACAAGGGATATTCCAGACCATATGGCGTCACCCTCAGCAATAAAAGCTGTTTCCATGGGGGCTGCAATTACTAAAGTACTGGCTAAGCATCAGTAGGTTGGTGGTGAGCAATTACTTTTCTTTTGCATCATTGCTGTCAAATTTCCCCCTCCACATTTTTCAAATAATTAAACTGTCTTTATCTCAACACATATTTTCTCAGCTTTACCCCTTTGGTTCTCCCTCCATGTCACTGTGAGGGCATGAGAGAGCGACTGGATGGTACTTAGCTGCCTACCATGGTTAAGTCATGACAAGAATTGAACTGCCATATGAGCCCAGTAGTTTCTCCTGAATCCCTGGAAGTCATAGTTCAGAATGTGGTCTGGGTAATTGTCATGAATGTGCATCTACAGTGCTTAATTGGCGTTGTTTCTGCACTGCTGCACTCCTAACCAGTATTATTCTAATAACTGTGGAGAAAAAAACAAAAAATGGATGAAATTCATCTGACTAAATATAAACATCTACAATAAAAATAATCACTTCTGGCTGCCTTTGTAGTCGATGGAGAGAAACAAACATTTGTAAAGTATGATTCATCTCATTCTGAGGTAGGTGTCTGTGCTGGTTGTGGGTGGAGTAGAGTTCATTTTCTTCATAGTGACTGGTGTGGGGCTGTGTTTTGGAATTATGCTGAACACAGGGTAGATAATATAGAGAAATTTTTGCTATTGCTGAGCAGGGCTTACACAGAGCCAAGACCCTTGCTATCTTTAGTACTGCTGCACTGCTGGGGAGATTTGGGGTGTATGGGAGGATGGGAGGAGACACAGCCAGGATGGGTAACCCCAGCTGACCAAAGGGATATTCCAGACCTTGTGATGTCATGTTCAGTGTATAAAGTGGGGGAAAGAAGAAGGGGGGTGTCTTTGGAGTGGTGGCATGCTGGTTGGGGTTCAACCACGACAGTGTCTAAACTAGCTTGCATGAATCATGTCCTAAAAATGCCTGATTCTCAACATAATAGGAGCCTCTGATGACAACTTCAGGTGTAGGTTTCTTCACTTTAGGAATCCTTATCCAAAGGGAGATGAAGTGAATCTCACATAAGGAGATCCTAAGAAGAGATAAAATACTACATAAGACTGGACCATCTAGCTTAGCACCACCAGAGACTGATGCCTGAGACAAGATACTTACAGAATAATGAAAGACCAAGGCAAGTATTATCTTTCTTTGTTATACTCTCCCATCTTCTGGTAGTCAGCAGATTACAGTCTCCATGTGCCAGAGGTTTGCCCCAGAATCATTGCTTATTATGATGTCTTCTATGTATTTGTCTAGGCCAGTGAATTCATGTACCCCACTAGCCCTCCCCATCAAAATGTCCTCTGAGGATTCAGGATCCTTGTCCAGGATTAAGAGTGTCCTACTACTCATAATCTGTCTGATACGGAAACTGTTTCAGTCTAATCACTCTGATATTTTTCTCTGTATTTTTCTCCATTTCTATTGTTGTATTTAATACATATGTACTGCATGGATCATTTGGATGTATTTTGTTCTTAGTTTCCTTCCTAATATTTCCTAATGTCTTAGTCATCTTTTTGACCACTACTGTGTATTACACTATTTTTGTAGGTAATTATTCACCATTACTCCAAAACTGGTTTCCTTAATAGTGGGAATGAATAAATAAATGAACCATAAAATATGTTTTTGCCTCTGTGCATTGCTTTACACTTGTCAAATAAACTCCAAATTCTATTTTGCCCCTTAGCCCTAGAAGATTCTTCTGCAATTCTTTGCATTTATCTTGATTATGGGTGCTCTGATCTATTTTATATGATCTGCAAGTACTACTGCCTTCTTGTTCATCCAGTTCCTGTATAAATATGTTGAACAGGACAGACTCTAGAACAGTTTACATAGGACAAAATAGATGTACATCTACGAAAAGTTACCTCTTAGCCTCAATCTTTGCTTTGCGTATTTTAAGCAGTTTTTTATTAGTTATAACAGCTGAGATTTTAGAAATTTTTTGATAGAGGATCTCACCATATGTTAAATTTTATGGTATTTGCTAGTGAGGGATTGGATGGGGTTTTCACCACAGAGGGATAAAGTAAATTGTAAAATATACACTGTATTATCAGAACTGGGGTTTTAGGTAGTGGAAGAAAAGCACAGAAGATCATCATAAAATAAATAACAGAGAAATTGTGTGGAAATCTGAAAGAATGTGAAAAAAAGATAATTGCTTTCATTATACAAGAAATTAGTTTAAATAAGTTACAATACTAGTACTTGGAAGGAGAAAGGTTCAAAGGAGGAATCTTTCCCTTTTTCAAGCCTGCTCCTTTAGAGTCATCCTGCTTGCTTCTAATGTGAAGCCGAAGCACACCATGCAAAGTATAAATATGGATTCCTTCAGAGGTTTGATGACATTTTGTTGGAAGACACAAACATGTTTCTTGCAGATTTGTGATCTGCAAGAATTCAGCCTGTGCCAGTACATTGGGGACTGTGCCATAGATCACAGTTCAAAATTGCCAGTTCACTCTATTTATTTACCTGGGTTAATAGAAACAAAAGAATATTGAATTGCAATTAAACTGAACTTGGAAAAGGATTTATGAAACCTTGTCAACTGTGTTATCCAACACAATATCATTTGTGGAAGAACAAAGATTGTTCATTTAGAATATGTTGAAACCATAAGTGAAATCACCTTACAAATATTTTTTCTCCTTGAACGGATAACATCTGACAGAGGGGAAAGCAATGCCTAACCCACTATTAAACATTACCAGGTTACCATTATAGTTAATTAGCAAGGCATTACCCATAATCCTCTGAAGACAATCACTTTCTGGCTGTCACCCAGACCTGCTGCAGTATAGGCTCCCTGACTCCAGAAAGCTGACAAAAGTTGTTTTTCTGCAAGAAGCATGTTGTGAAAGAAGCTGAGTGAAGGTGAAACACATGTGGTTACTTCATCTTTAGGAGAACGATTTGATCACGGCACTTCTGATATTCATTTCAATGTCAGGGAGATTCTTGCATCAATTTTAAAAGCATAACTCCATATACTAATTGCTTTTTCTCTTTGGCAGATACCAAACTTTAACTAGCAACTTCTTTTAAACCAATGCTGTTGTTGAGAACATGTCAATACAACATGAAAATCAGGTCACAGTTTGAAAAGCTGCAAGGTTTTTTCACCCTATGAAGAGAAGAACATCTTTAGCGATCTGGATGAAGGGGCAGAGTGTATCCTCACGTTCACTCATGGCAGAAAACCAGGAGGAGTGGCTGATACACCAGGCTTGTTGGGCTTCTCTACAAGGATGGCCTGACAAAAATGCTGGAAATGTTTGTGTGGGACATGCGTGTTTGCTCTTTGGATCATGCCAATATGACCCACTTTCTGACCAGGAAGGTTTCAGCTTTACTGTGGCTGCAAAAAAGAGAGCTAAGCTTCATTGAACCAGAGAAAAAGAGGGAGAAATGGGCAATTTCCTGAAGGAGGGGGGTCCTGGACTTTCGATCTGTACTTTCAGAAAACTATTCCTATCAAGAAGTCATTGCATAAAAAGAACCGAAGTGAAAAAACCTCAAAATGAACACTTTGCAGGTGTCTAACTATTTTTGAATCTAAGCAGAGGTCCTTTCATTGCTGATTTTTATGGTGCTCTATCGCTTCGATGCCCCTGCTGTGAATTCCCTTCATTTTACTGTAGCAAGCATGGTGGCCTGTTCCTGTAACTTTCGTTCTGAGAACAATGACATGACTGTGAGCTGTGCGTGTGCATGCAGAATGTGTGGCGCACGCTTTAGCCTCACTTCCCAGAGCAGAGGTATTATTCTTACTTTGGCTCACTTAGTAATTTCACTAATGGCGGGGGGAAGAATAATGGAAACCTGGAGATTTGGCTCATGAGATACAGCTGCTATGCCATGAGTAAAGCCCCCTTTGGAGATATCATTTGGGGCCAATTTCCTTATTTTGTAGTCAGGCAAAACTCCCATTGACGTCAATGGGAATTTTCCTCCCATAAAAAATGGGGGCTCAGGTTTGGCCCTG
Organism: Origma solitaria; assembly: GCA_013397895.1. NCBI lineage: Eukaryota > Metazoa > Chordata > Aves > Passeriformes > Acanthizidae > Origma > Origma solitaria. The sequence goes on along the minus strand of VZRL01001283.1, from coordinate 273,293 downwards.
ATTGTTTTGTCAGCTTGGACCACTTCAGATAATGCCATTACTCTAAACACCCATTGGTGGGCAGAAAGCCTCTGTAATGTATTTAAGATACCCTCAGATTGGCATAAAGAGGTAAAATAAGGAAAAACAAGCAATCAGCCAGCCTTTTTTTTGGTCTTCCCTAATGTATCTTGTATGAATTGTTGGACCTCCTCATATGCATAAAGACAGCAGGTATTTTGAATTTAATCTTTCAAAAATGCATTTTAAATAAGACACATGGTAATAGCTTGTAGGTAGAAATGTCAATAAAAATGCATCACATTCAGGGATATTCATAAATGTGAGCTGCTTACTCCACCCCAAGCTTAGAAAAAGTAAATGTTATCCATTTTCACATAAATTTTTAGCCAAAGTCTTTTAAGCATATAACTTTACAGCTTTCATAAAAAGGGTATAAAAATGAAAAATGTGTTTTGCAATGAATCTGCCACTGATATGAGTGTTCAATTAAATGGACCATGCAAGAAAAAAGGAAAGATTTGCTACTGGGATACTGCCAATGATATCCTTTGACACTTCTATGGTCTCATGTGTTCCTGATCAAGCAGTACAGAGCACTGGAAAATCCCAAACAGCTTGAAACTAGAGCAGTCTGTATACATTTGTTATGCAGTCAGAAGACTCTGACTTGAAATGATTGGCACTGAACTATGGCCTTTCTATTAACTTACCTTAACCATTTTTGCCCTTTTGTTGACACAGAGCTTCACCAACTCTATTTATACCCTGGAAAATTGCATGTTTCTGCTTAGACAACAGATTCAAACTGTGTTTTTACTAGTGGCAGCCATTTGGAATTCTTTCCTACCACATTGTATCCCATTTCACTTAAAGTCTTCTCTTCTGGACACATATACAAGAATCATACTTCTGTAAAATCTAGTTACCAAATCTGGTAATTTATCATTGACATTACCCAGTGAAATATGTAACTGGTTTTACTCCAGCTCTTAAATTTGTGTATTTTGTTCCCATCACATAAATTTCAGTTTTCCTGAAGCAGTTTGGTGCAGTTCCCAGTGTAAGACACAGCTGCCATATATGCTGTACTGCATGTGCACAGACCAGAGTGTCAGCTCTGCGGTCCTGTCCTTTGTCTCCATCTCCAGCCCTCCCTCCTGTTCTTCTGTGAGGCTGGTTTGAGGACAGATCACTATGAAATAAGGATTGTTAATTGATCTTTCTGAGCCATTGTTTAAACCCTTAGTAGCTGGTGGATGCTGAGATTGTCATGGCTCATGGAGTTGCCTCCCACCTTTGTAGTGCAGGTTCCCAGGAAGAATAAGGAAGGGAAGTTCCAGGGAAGGGCAGACAGACTCTTCTGGTGGCAGAAATCCTGCCTGCAGTGAGACCTGGGAACTAATGTTGAGTTCCCATGGTTTCTCTACCTGTAATCTTTCGCTTTTGGTGCAAGCCCCTGAACACCAGATAGTGAGAGAACTGTTGGTTTGGGGAGACAACTCCTCTGCTGTCCAACCAGTCATTCTGACTGAAGAAAGAAAAGGAAACCCTCTGAAAAGGGTACATAAACGTTTCCATGTTCCGTCACACACTTATACTCATACAAAGATGTATTTAGAGCATAGTAGAAGCTCTTAATTAAGTGTGAAAACCAGAATGCCCCAGAGAATATTTCTTCTTGTGAAGCTAAAAGGTGGAAGTGCATCATGAACGTATTTGTATTCTTACTACCCACTGGCTTACCTTCCATAAAGCTGAAATTTTCCTTTTCCAGTGCTACAAATCTGGCACCACTCATAATGATTAAATTCCCTTGCAGAAAAATAAGAAAGAGAGAAAAGGAATTATTTATTGTGGCCAAGGAATGCACAAACTACTGGAAGAAATATTTTATAGCTGTTTAACACTACATAACAGAGAGGTTATGCCAGTCTTCAGGATAAAAAATATAGTCTCGTGAGGAATTCAGGTTCTTACTTGCTGTCCTATGTAATTTCATTCTTCTTTATATAAATACTGTTAAGTTTTAAGTATAAAAGTACTATCACATTTATTTTTCATATGCAAGAAGTCCATTTGCATCAGTTCAAGATTGATCTGCTACGACTGAGTTTATGTTCTTGGGCATAAGGAAAGATACTTAGATCCTCTGTCTGACATGTAAAGGACCTGCCACTACTTTTCCAAACGCATCCAATTTGGATGCACCTTGGTCTTCGCTGGTAGAGAATGCAGTTATTCAAGATTTGCTCACTTTGAGGCAACTCACTTAAGTTTCATCTTTGGCTGCGTTGGCCACTGCACCCTGGGCAGGCACCTGGACTCCCTGCCCTGCATATGGACAGCTGATCCCTACAGTAGAGAAAATGGGACACATGTCAATCTCAGGGACAAGTGCCATGGCAGACCTTGTGATTGCTAAAAACATTTCCTTCTCAGAACAGGACAACCTTGTCAATGTTCCTCATGGGAAAAGTCTCTGCCCCGTGCTAACCCCTTAGTAGTATTTGGGAGAGTATTAATTGTCTCATGTCAAAACTGGGAAGTATCCTAACAATTGTATTTAACAGATCATCCTCGGAAATTGTTCAAACCAACATCCTGACGGTAACTGTTTTACTGGCATAAATGTAGTCCAAAATATCTCAAATCCACCCCATTAAACACAGAACACTAAGGAATACACTTGAACTGGTTTGCATGGCAAGCACAAATTTTAGTGTGATACAAGTTCTCATTGGTATTTCTGAGTTAAACTGAAGTCTCACTCAATATTGCCAGTTAGTGGTAATTTGGGAACAGAGGAAAAATGGTGAAGACAAGTAAAAACAGCATTAAGAAATACATTCAAGCCTTCGAAAATATTGAATAAATGCATAAAACAAATGACAAATGATGGACATCTCTCTAGACTGCTGAATAATATGATCCTTCCATTTTTTTCCATAACTTTATTCCTTTGTCTAACCAGGAATAATTCAGTACAGCTGAAATTTGGAAGCTGAATTGAAATGCAACTGGGATTAGTCCCAGTAAAGTTACTTGCCTCATGCCAGCTATTGATTTCAGTACAATGAGTCATTTTAATTGCATCATGAGTGTCTGAAACACCTTCTATTCAACTGACCTCTTGGAAAAGTGAAGACTTCTTGTTGGGATAAATACTTTTTATTTCTTTCTTTGTTACAGTGTGTGTATGTTTTTCTGTGTAGAGAGGACTTATAAAGAACTTAATCACCAAACTCCAGACAAAATAAAAAAATTCAGAACAAAGCAAGATGACTGGAAAACATGCAACTCTTTATAATTAATTTTCAGTTCCATTGGGAAAATGAACGAATGTCATTAAGATCTAAAAGAAAAACTAATTATATTTTGCATATCACTACATGGACACCTTCAGAAGTGCAAGCTTGGCATTCTCACATTTGTTGAAACAAAGAGAAAACCAAAATTTATACTTGTAACTGTATTATTTTTTCTGGATTATTTCAGACCCTTCATCTATTGTATCATGACTCTTTACTGAGGAAAAAACCCCAATCCAATAATAAAATTTGTGTAATTTCATGGTTTGAAGTTCCTTTCCTGTGAAGTGGTCAAGAAGAGCATGTTTATTCTATTTTCATTAGAGTATTTTGGCAAAAACCTAATTTTGGAATAACTTCCTTGACATTTCACTCACCAGTGTAAAGAATGAAGAGGGGAAAAGAAGAATTTCCACCTGGAAACTTCTTATTTGATCCTGCATTATTCTGTGACAAACAGCAGCTCTTCAAAACTTTCCTCGATTACAAAAATAATGATATTTGCATGTTAATAATATTTTTTAAGTTTATTTTTTACAGTATGATTTGTTTACATGCAAGCTTGAGGTAACAGTTCACAGTCATTCTAAGATACATTGTTTGATGAATAATCTAAAACTGCACCTAATCTGCATGAGATGTAGGCTTTAGGAACTGAAAAGAACTTCAGGAACTCAGCAATTCTGAAGAAGATCTTTGCAGTATCAGGATCAAAGCAAAAGTGTTCCTGGAATTCCTTCTCAGCAGAAGACAGTGTTTCAGGAAATCATCACTGGGTCAAAAACATGTATGGTACATTGATGTACAGCATTCCTGAACAGTATGTCTGTATCATGTTAAATTCCACATCAGCCAAGTATAATGCATGTGGTGTATAGGCTTCACTATGCCTCTGCCCACTTAAAATAGATTTATAGATCAGTGCTTTCCTTATGTTTCAGGAGAGTTGCTGAAAAAAAGTGTCCCGTAATATCAGGAAGTGGGATAAAACTGGGTATGTGGTTGCACGGAAGGATAGAAACCCCCAGTAAACACAGTACTCTGAAACGGAAGGACTATGGAGCTGTTATTAAGCCCATTAAAGCTAACAGGAACAGTTCTGACCATGAGAATTAGCGCAATTCACATACAGACTTGGATTCACTGAACAAGTTTGCATAAAAACGATAGCAAACCTGAAACCTTGCAAAAAAAAAAAAAAAACCCACAAAAAACCCAAAAAACCAAAACCAAAACAACTTGAACTGAACCAAGCCTTTTCCCAAGGGTTGGAAAAAATTTGATTAATTGTTTAATTTTCACATGCCTCATCTTTTCCATTTTCAGCTAGGAGAAAAAGTGGACAAGAGAGCATTTTGTGGTATTTTTACTGGCCTGACTGAAGATGAAGAGGTATTAGAGGTAATCTCATGAGAAAGTTTGACCTTGCAAGATTTCTGATTGATTTCCGAAGCCAAAAGATTCAGATACATTTGGATAGACTTTGAACAAACATCCAAACTTCAGCATGCCTGTCTGAAACAAAGATCCAAATGTTTTGATAGGCCTTCCTTCCTCTCCTTGATGAGCACACATGTATATTTTGTGCACATTTGCATGTGTTATTTGTGATTCTTGGGAAAATACATGTACATTCGAGCTCTTGTCAGAGGGGTTTCAGGGTTGAAGTGCTAATTCATTACTCAAAATAAAAGTTGATATAAAACATAAGTGCTAAGTACTCCAGAAAGTACATTATGAAAAAATAGTTGAGCTATATGCAGTGTTCAGTCTCATTAGGAAGTGAGAAAGAGATGGAATGGAAAAAATTAACTTGTCAACGTGGTCATATATAATTTTCAAAGAGCTCAATGTGAACGCAAGATGTTGCACTGACCATCGAAATAAATCAAAAAGCTGTGAATTGTTTCAGAGATTTATTGATTTAATTACTGCTCATAACACAATGTGTTGCTTCTAAAGTAATCCTATAAAAAGGAAAAGCATGTATTTATGCAGCTCTTGAACTGAGAAGCAGATCCTTTGAAATTGGTGAGTTACAGACAGTATGTAAATCTCGCATTTACTATGCAAAGCTTTCAAAAGCTTTCTATAGAGAAGTGCAGCATCAACAGAGCATGCTAAATGTTAGAGATTCCAATTGAGATATTTTTCACTTCAGAGTAGCTGAAGATTTCTCTATGACCTTAGTCATCACTGAAACCTGAAACAGGAAAGGAGCACATTGACCAGGAAGATGATTTAGCATGGGAAAATCATTGTCACTTTTCAGTTTTACACACGGTCAACAACTAAAAGTAACTACCCTGAAACACTGGTACCAAGAGAACAGGAGCCTGAAAAAAAATACCTGATACTCCTATCTGAATATTATCCAGCATTTCAATATTTGAACATCCTGATCAGAAAGTTCATCAGCTAAAGTCCCCTGAGGCAGTTCACAGGCAGAAGGTTAGTGTGAAAGTGCTGCCCTGGGACAGGTCTGCAGAGATATGTTAGCCAATACACCAGAGGAGTATGGGAGACAGGAGCAAACCAACTGGCAAATAATTATGGATAGGGAGCAAAAAAAGGCAAATAGACACAACGTAGTACAATAGAAGTCACAATACTTAAATTCACTGTCTTATGATCCCTTTGTTGAAGTCAGATTTTGCTCCTCAGGACATGCTGCTGAAAAACCTTTGTCTGACTGAAGAACCTTGTTGGGGTTGTCCAAAGAATCCACTAGGCATGTGATAGACCTTTTTGCCATAACAGCACAACACAGTTTATGCATTTTTTGAACAATATTTGTAATTCAGAAATTTCAAAGGTTTTGATTTTCAGGGACTTGGTTCATCCAAAATGGGACCAGAGTAAGCTTGTGTGTGTTCATTGTGAGCAATAAGGGTACAAGACCCACTGAAATGGAAAGTGAAGTAAGTGAATTCAATTTAGTGTTTTAGACTAAAAAATCTCCTCCTATAAGGAATTGAGAACACCACAAGGATTCCCATCTACTTGACTTTTGGTCCATGTTTCTGCATTCAGGGAGATGAAACTAAGCATAAATTAATATGATTTCTTTGGGACAAAATTGAATTTTCCAGGCTGTCCGCTGGCAAAATTAGCCTCTAAATGAAATTTCTGGGATTTAATTTGGACCTGATTTTTCTTGGTCGTTAAGGAGTAAAAGTTAGCAACATCTAAAACAGTGTAACCTACATCTCCCTCAGAGCTGGAATAAACAGAAATTTTAACAATCTATAAAGTTTTATGAGTGACTGAACTTTAGTCAACAGTGTTTCAGTGGGATTTCTAGAAACATCAAAAGAATAAAAAATCCAAATATAGCACCATTCCACTTTGGTGGCTAAGAGTTAATAAAGTTAAAACCTCTTCCAAACTCTGTCATTTAACTCCATATCATAACTCTTGTTGCACTGAGGTTCATTGCCAAGAATTCATAGTAGTTGAAGCAGCAAATGACAAATGGCCAAAAAGAGTACAGTTTTGTTAGGCAATACAGTCCAGGTACAAGATTTTGGCTTCTGTGAAAGAAGGGGAGGTGGCCAAAACTACTTGAGTGTAACAGCCTCCTGATATCCTGCAATTATATAACAATGACTGCAGTCATTAATATCCATTTTAGCTGTCTCAAAGACCTGAGCAATCCAATGCCATAACCTCCCCTGAAGCGCATCAAGTCAACAGCCCAAAGAGGTTCCCAAGACCTAAGCAAGCAGAATAATAATGATAGCTGAGAATAAACACCTTTGTTCAGTAAAATTAATCGTCGCAATGCTAGAATCTGTGACCAGGTCATTACCTTAGAGGCAGGTCTTCATTGTGGCAGCTGAGCAACCATAATGAAAAAGCTCAAATGCAGAGGGCATGAAGCTGTTCCTTGCTGGCTCGTAACTAGGCCAAGGGAGGAAGTCCTCAGTGAGTGACAATCTGTAACTGGCCAGCATGTCAACAGTGTAAGCAGGAACACTTCTATGGCTATAAGATACTGCTATTATGTAGGGGTTATGTTCACTAACTGGCAGAAAAAGAGACGAGAAGGGAAAGAGAATACATGGAAGACAGATAAGGGGGATGGAGCAGCAGAGGCACAGCACTGACCCAGAAACTGAGCTTCCCTTGCTGGGAAGAGATGCAGTTATAGGGAAACCCTTGCACTGTAATTTGGTGTGGGCAGAGCTAACCACCCACACTCTCTGCTGCAGCCATTTGAGGCTTGAGGCCTCAAAAACCTATCTGCAGAGCTGGAGGGAGGAGGTTGTCTATTTTCTATAAAGTCCCTAATTTGTTACTGATTTCCATGGGTTAGGCATCTAAACAGTAAGTTAGGTACTTACTACGTTTCCTGGACGTGCCCCTCAATCCTTACAAAAGCAAGATGATTTGGATTCCTTATTAACAGTTCCAAAGACAGATTCCCCACAGTCACTGCTAAGACTTTTAAAAGTAGCAAGGGCTCCCATGTGATGTGCAGGCTGGAGGCAGACAGCAAAGGCTACAACTCTTCTCAAGGTCACTCATGGTGGGTGACCTCAGTGTGAGTGAGATGAAAGGATATGACAAGAACAGACTGAACAGGGTTTAGCAGGTACGCTGAAATCACAGCCTTACATTTGCTTATCCAGTGCAGGAAGGGGGTTATGGAGTTTATTTCTCTGTCCCCAGATGGAGAAGCCTGCAGGGGAGGTTAAATGAAGAATTTTCCATAGTACTATTGCTTTTGCATAGGGGATGGGCGGATGAAAGCATACACGTGAGTAAGGAAGAAGCAGCCATGGTGATCAAGGCTCTCATTTTTGTCAGATCACAGGCAGAAGCTGACAGTTTGATAGGCCAATATATTTGACAGGTAGGGTGAGGCTAAATGTGAAGGATCTTAAAGACAAAGGTAAGCTGCTTGTGTTCGAAATTGCGAAGCCACTGTAAGGACACAAGGAGAGTGGTGATGCAGCCAAAGCAACGAGCTGGGAACACGGTTCTAATCTTGCTATTTTGGATGGAAGTGAAGGCAGCAGCAGTGCTGGAACATGGCTGGAGACCAGATTATTACAGGCAAAGTGCAAAAAGATGGGATCCTGCTATGAGCCTTGGCTGGCTGCTGAAAGAAAGGATGGATCTGTGAGCTGTTATGTAGGAGGAGGCAAACTGGCTCATACACTGACTGAAAGAGCGAACAGAATCTAAAATTTTCCCTGATCAGGGGCTGGAGGAAATATGAGGTTAAGAGCAGTGAAAAAAATTGGGAAAAACTGGCCGTAGATTTAGACATTAACGATTGTCAGAAATTGGAAGTGAACTGTTGTAATGAGGATTACATAGAGGAAGAGAGAGCGATTTGCAGAGGTACATTTTTAGAAGATGGGCCCCTACAAATGGAATAGAGCTAATATCTTCTTTAAAGAAACCTTTCTGCCTCTGACTTTCTTCTCCTGTTGTCTAGGCAGTTGGAGAAGTCATGGGCATCACCAAGTCTTTGCTTACTAAAAGCATAATTTGCTTACTTTTGTTATGTTTTTCTACAGCAGGTTGTGCATTGGATACATGGCCAATTAATTCAGCTCCAGATATTCCAGGTACTGATGGGGGGCTCCTGGCAATAATGGTCATAACAGAGTTTGTGAGTTTTTTGAAAAAGGACAGTACTTTCAGTGCAGTGATAAGACCCATCCCAAAATGTGACAATTTACTGGATGCAAAATGGGCCTGGTCTTCTATAGATTTTATATAAAATCAATTGACATACCAGGCAATACTTGATGGACATGGCATTCTCATCAAAACCAGCAGCTTTGCAGTCAGGTTGGATTAAGTCCCACCAGCATGCCGTGGTTCAGTTTTTCTGTATTTCCTTTGCTGCCCCCCTCCCCAGCCATTTCTATTGATGGACATGGCACTCTCCTTGACAGTCTCAAGAGAAATGGGGCAGTTGGGGCCTCTGTGCACTTTTTTGGTCACTGATTTAATCACAGAGTGGCAGATGTGGACTTCGATACGAAACTCCGAGATGAGTTGGCCTTCAAATTTGCCCCAGGACCCACCTCATGACAGATTTTAACTCCACCAAAAAGCATAACAACATTCTCACAGATTTTTTTTTTTAGATACCTCATGGAAACTATTTGAGGAGATAGTAGCAATTCTTGCTTCCTACAAAAAAATTTCTTGACAATGTCTAAAAATCAGTGTGGCGGGTCAGCCCCCAAGCTGCCTCCGCCCCCCTGGGTGAACTCAAGACTCTGACTCTGCCCTCTCTTCCAGCAAGTTCTGTTCTGTTATATATATTATTGGTTACTTTGAATTGTACTCCACCCTTGTTTGTAGTTATTGGTTCTGTATGCTTATCCCCACCCTTTCCCTCTTTCCTTATTGGTTAACCTACCCCCTTTATAAGCCAGCGAAAGAAGTTCTGTAAGGGCTGTTCCTCTCCTCCCTCTCCCCCTCCCGAACACCTCGACCCTAAACCCCTTACCCTTAATAAAGGGGAGATAGGAGGGGAACTCCCTCCCGCTAGCCCTTTGCCTCGTCTGCCTCTAACTTTTACGCCTACTACAAATCAGAATGATGGCTGAAGTGCTGAGAGTAATAAACAGAGTATCTTACCAACCTTTTTGGCTTAAGAGAAAAAGAAAAGTGGCAAGCCTTTGTAGGTCTGAAATAATTACTAACAGTTTTTATTAGGAAGAGACCAAACTTGTTCAGCTTCTTTTATAGTAAACACGTCTGGGGAGGTTGAGGGAAGGGAGGGAAAATCATGCATACTTTTTATACAGTCTGGTTGGAGAGCTGGCAAGTGCACCTGTAGGGCATATGTGAATGTGTAAACCCACACATGTTCACTTAAAAGAACACCGTCAGCTTGCTTCAGAGTTTCTGTTTGTTCTTTAATCTGCATTAATACCCTCTTAGAAGCTTAAAAACCATTATTTATTTCCCTATTGATTTCCTTCTCTTTCTCCTTGTCAAACCCTTTCTGTGTGTGCTTGCTTTGCTTTGTTTTGAGTGGAGATAAAATTAACACAGCTGGTCTTATTTAACAACCCAAACAACTCCAATTTGTAGCACACTTTATCAGGGCAGTGAGAGCAAGGACAAGAGCGTCAGCAGACAGAATGCTGGGTGGGCATACCAGGGGAGCGCTGCTTCATGGTGCTTTGCTTAGGCTGACCTTTGAGAGGGCACCAAGGCAATGCAGGTCCTGTTCTGGTCACCTGGACCTGGGAGGGGGGACGGTAACATTAATGAGGTTCATTTCCTCTAAAAATGTGAGTAGCCACTTGCTGCTCCTTCTTGAACAAAGTAAATGAATTAAAAACCGACAGTGGCTGTTGTCTTTGTGCAGTCAGGTTAACTCCAAGCTGATTGTGCCAAGGGACGCAGTGCAAGTGCCACTAAGCTTGAGCACCTCTGTTTTTGATTCTTACTGACTGCTATTTTCAATTCTTACTGCTGTTATGAGCATGGGTCTGTTTGCAGTGATGCAGAGCTCCATGAAGAGCCCTGGGGGCAGAGGCTGCCTGTACTTGCCATCTCCTCGGGCTGCTGCAGGCAGCAGGCACAGCCATAAGGGGCAGCCAGTGAAAGTGCCCTGATCCTTGCCCTCCCCATGTGTGAGGCAAAAAGGGTGCAAAGAAGAGCTTGCCAGAAAAGCAGTGATGGAAGTGAGCTGTTCAGAGTCCTGGGCTTTCCAGGCAGATTGAAGTGGGGAGAAAGAAAAGAGCAGAGAAGCAGGTAAAGGAGTGTTTCCTAGTCAATCCACCCTGCAATAACTCTGTGCTGTGACATACAGCTACCTTTGGAGATTTAGCTGTGGTCATTGCTCACTTGGGCATTGCCTGTAAGATCTGTTCCAGAACAGAGTAGTTTAGCTGCTGACTCTCATTTTAAGCTATTTGATCAAGTGAGGAGATGGGCAAGAAAGCAGCCAGTGTTCAAGGATCAAGTAATGTTTCTGTCTTCAGCTTTGCAGCTTTGTCAAAATCCAGAAACTCCCCTTTAAAGTTCCATGTGGATGAAAGGGTTTTGTGGTTTCACTAAATTTTCACTCAAAAGGGAGGAGCATTGCCTTTGACAGCTTGATTACACTGAATGAAGACAAGCGGGACTGACACTGGCACTGGCACTGTGCTGGTGCTGTCCCTGATGGTGCGTTTGGACCAGTTTGCAAACAAACCCTTGCAAGTAGAAAGTTCATGAAGGTCTCACTAAACAAAACACCAAGCTAAAACATACAAAATGAGCTGTGTAAGGGATCCAAATCTGGTGTTTCATCCACTTTTGAGAATTCATGGGATTGTTGTCCGTTGGAACATGACTCTTCAAAGGTTGCCATGGAAGACCAGAATCTGATCTCAGCAATAGCTGTGGCTACAAAAGCAGAATGAAATAACAGGGTGAAAGGAGGAATTCACACCCAGTCCATTACTGGATTAAGTATTTTATGCTCCCACTTGGTTTTCAGCTTGTCCCATGATCAAAACCCCAAACATTCCACTGATTGCACCACCTCTTAAGCCATTCATTGATAACATGGGTTTTCCCGTTCCTTTCATCACTCATCCCTGCTACTGAAGGATAGCACGGAAAGGCAAAGAAAACACTCTGAAATGCCGAGATGAAAAGCCCTCCTGGCACGGAGGGCAGGCGTGGCTGTTTCTGCTCTGCTGAGCAGCCCCGGGCAGCGCTTTCCCACCGGGGCCGGTGCGATGCCAGCCCAGAGCTTCCTTCTGCCATCTTCTGCCCCTCGGCAGTACTGCGAGCCGGGGAGCGAACAGCTCAGCCTCAGGCTCGGCTCTTCGGTCTGTGGCCTCGGGACCGGGGCTACTGCTCAAGGTTAGATGATCTGATCATCGGCATACATCAGGAAATATTGAAAAATATCCTGTTTACAATGGTAATTATGCTTTATGCAAATTATGCTTTAAAGTGCTTTTAGGCAACCCTTTTAGGCCACACATGCACTAAGAGAATAGCTCACAAATACAAGAGAATGTTTCTTCCCTGAGGTTTTTCACCCTGACCTTGTGGTGTTAGCCATCCCCACTCCTGTCGAGGAAGGAGCTTCATCCACCCCCAATGAGGTAAGGTGCCCAGCATTTTTGCAAGACAGCCAAGAGGGCGTTCAAAGAAGAAAGTAAGAAACCATCTGCTTTCACAGTGCTAGCAGATGGCTGCACGCTCCTGTAGATGCTCAGACATTTTGCTCCCTTGTAACAAAAATGACCTTCCTTTGCCCCACTTCCCTTTAAACTTTCAGACTGAAGGGTAGCATTCAGTAATGGGTAAGGCTGCTAAATAGACCTCTCCAAGGCTGCCCTCACCTCAGTACACGTTAGTCCCTGTCATAGCTGGGTGGGTGATGAATATTTGAAAATATTTTGCATAAATAAATGGCACATTATTTAGTTTCTGCTGTATCCATCCACAACAATGCCAGCTATCTCACTGGATCCAGGTTTTGAACTGGCATTCTGCTGCATTTGTTTTCTTATCAGTTAGTAAGTAATGGTTTCACCTTTTGAGAAAACCTCAGCTACAAGCTATATTTACACACATATTCTGTGAGGTGTTTGCTGCTGGCATTTAAACAAAAATAACAGTGACAGTTACCAATTTGTGTTCCTGCCATTTGGGTCTAAGATACAGCACTACCTGAGAAGGAGGAGTTCAGTTATTTTCTGCTTTTTCCTGAGAAAGCAGTTTTTAGTTTCTCATTTGTTTTTCCTTATCTCATTTTGGCTCTGGGTGCATCTTATTCTTGTCTTTTTACAAATATTGTCCCAGAAGTACAAGGTTAAAACCCCTTCACCTCTGACTTGGAGTTATGGACATGGAAGTCCCTTGCCCGCCAATTTCTATGAACAACTGTTTCTAAAAACTCAAATGACGGCTTTCCTGGCTAAATGCTGCTTCTCATTTCCCTTCCTTTGTTACATTTTTGTCCTGCACAAAATAATTAATGCTTTCTGTTCTGCTTTCTTTTACCTTCCACCAGTCTTTGTTTAGTTTTTGACTTTGTAAATTTGTTTTGGAATAGAAAGGTCTTTCTCTTAGCTCTTTCTAACAACCTTGTGTACGACATTTTATGAATGGTTGTGACTTTTACAGACTACATCTTATTTGTGTGTGTGATTTTGCAGTGCTAAGGTTTTCAATAAAATTCTTCTCACCACAGATGTTTAGCTAAGTGAAAAGCTGACCTTTTTTTCCAGTTCTGCTTGGGGTTAATTTCATGTGTTGTTAAGCACATCTAATTAACATTGGCAGATTAATTTTGTTGTAAGAGTGGAGACAATAAAAGCTAAGTAAACCTTGATTAAAATCTCAAAATACAGAGAGGTTTTTTTTGTTTTTTTGATTGTATGTGACCTCTTTTAATAGAAAACAACTTACTTGACCAAATCTTTTTGTCTTGTTGAGCAATCTTAACCTGTAAGGTTTGTTTCCTTGCTTATGAATACAAATATTTACTACATCAATTACTTGTGGTAGGTTGCTTGTTTGGGGTTTTTTCTTTTTTTTGGTTTTTTTGTTTTGTTTTGTTTTGGTTTAGTTTTTTTGTTGGGGCGGGGAGTATTTTTTTGTTTTTTGTTTGTTTGGGTTTTTGTGGGTTTTTTTGTTTGTTTGTTTGTTTAGTTTGGGTTTTTTGTTGTTTTTTTTCTTGTTTTTGTTTTTTTGTGGTTAGGGGCAGTCTGTGTGCGGTTCCGAGCAAGATGCAGGGTTTACTGTGCCTGGTTGCCCAAACAGCCCAGGTGTCAATGAACCTTTCCAAGCAAAGCTCTGCCTACAGAGCTGGTCACTGGGAGTCAAGCAGGGCTCTGACATAGCACAGGTCTAGGACACTTTCAGGGCCAAAGTCTAAAGTAATGAAAAGACATAAGCAGAATGATGCTTATGAATAAGCATCATCATAAGCAGAATGATGCAGAATGATGGAGAATAACATGTATTGAACAGATAAAAAGCCCCCAAGAAATTAATTAAAAGGTGTAAAACATTATAAAAAAGTTATGTTTAGTTTACAATTTCTGGAACAATATTATCTTACTAAAATTTACTAAAAGATGCAGTATTGATGTCACCATAGTAAAGAAGTTGAGCATATGCTGAAATAAGAGAATTTAGTAAAAGAACATCTTGTTTGCTGCAGTGTGCCTTTTCCTTCCTGTTTCTTCAGCATATGTGTGCATTACAGTACGCACCATATTTGAATATAATCAGTAATGTGCCAGGCACCAACAGTTACACATCATCACACGCAAGTTCTTATCATCCCCCAAGGTGTGTTAGTAGATAATGTGTAATGTAATGTGAGTGAAGCCTCCATCATTACATGAGTTTCACATACCAGTTATTGTTATCTATAAAAATTATTTATTAACAGAATAAGGGAGAAGAAAGACTGGGTGCAGTTTCAAACTAGGTTTTTCTTTTGCTTAACTTTAGGTTACATGACTCACAAACTGAAGGGTGTGAATGTGTACTTGATTTGTCTGTCTCTGGTCTCTGTTGCTAATAGTTAATTGTGTAGCACAGTCCATGTACAGCCCCCATTTCTCTTAATTTCCTTGCTCTAAGTAACCCACAATATTCTTCCTTCCCCTGACTTCCCCGGTATTTCCCTGTCCTTGACTCTCTGCCCTGTTCTCTCCCCTACTCCCCTACTCCCCTACCTTACTACAGTGCTGGAGCCATTTGGTTTGGAGAAGTGTCGGGATTACAAAAGCCTGCTTCGAGTGCAGCAGTCAGGGTTGGTATTGCTTGGCCATGTCCCAAAAGACTTTCTGTAAGCAGAGCTGGAGCCAAAGTAGTTACACCAATTTGGCAGATGTAGAGGATTCTTCTGTGCACCAAGTACACTGGGTTTGCTCTTTAACTGCCTTTAAGGTTTCTCATGAAATCTGCAGTGACGCCCAAACAAGCCTAATGTGGTTAAGAATTCAGCCCAATGATCTCACATCCTCCACTGCAGTTGAAGGCTCATAAACACATTTTGTCTGTATTGGTATGTTGTCATAATTTGGGAGACACATTGCCTGGAAACACAATTGTTGGTTATGAAAGTCTAGTTTGATGCTGAGAGATCACAGCCAGATGTTACATTCCAGTAATCAAAAATGAGTTATTGCAGGAACAAATAAAAAGTAGTGAAAAGCTAATTTTATATAGCTCTTTCTTTTTCTTTTTCTTAAAAACATAATTTATTTTTGTCTTTAAAAGCGGGTACTACACAGAGGAGACAACGGTGACTAGGAGACTATTAGGAGAAGAAATCCAAAGAACTATGGAATAAGTAGAGCTAGTTAGGGGACACACTTCATATTATTCATTAATTTAGAATGTATATCTGATTACAGAATGTGTCTCTGATTACATGCATTAAGCATAACAGGGCTCCAAGAAATGATCAAAATGCTGTACAGTCAACTGGTGCAGGAGTACAGATGGATTTTAGAAGATACAATAGATAAAATGTTTCACAGAAAATTCAGAATTTGCAGATACCTGCTACACAAGGCAATCTCAAAGCTGTTCTTCCAGAAGAATTGCAGAATAAATGCAGAAATGCAAGAGTTCTTTTCCATCCCATCTCTATAAAGCATGTAATGGGATGACACATAGGGGAATGTCTGCTAAACCAGTGAAGATGGAGATCAACAGAAGCACTCTGTGGTGGGTAAGGAGATGCTTAAAATAGAGATGTAATAAGGTAGTGCTGAAAGGGAAGATGCTGTCCTTGAAGGAAATTAGTTTATAGAGGGGCAGAACAGGAGCAGCAAAGGAGCAGACTTGGGATGTTTATTTTTTAGTATTTGTCCTGTAGTGTGGAGAATGGCAGAACCTGATGGGAAATGATAGTGACACAAAGGTTTGAGAGATGATCAAGAACTGAGAAATCAAGATACAGAGGAAAAGCTGAATGGCCTGAGGCCTGGAGGATTAGAAGAGGATGAATTTCTGCAAAATATAATGTCAAGTATTTAGCTTGGACAGTGATAAGAAAAAACCTTGTGTCATAAACCGGAAACCAATCTGATAAAATCAGAGGATGGGAACTTGGGCATATTATTTATCAGGATAAGTTTGTACTATTGCTGTGATACAGACAAGAAAGACAGCTATGATCAGGAGAGCAATTACACATAGAAAGAGGGATGGCCACGGCTATTTTTCAGACTCATCCAGCATCTTGTGAGGAGAAACTAGGAGAATGTGGCATCTTTTGGACAAAACAGTCTTTCAGTTCATAAAGGTATTACAGAAAGAAAATAACTATTTAAGCTAAAAGATGTAGTTGTAAGAAAAGACAGAAATCAAATACATAAATGTAAACTGGCCATGTGCAAGTTTAGAATGGAAATTAGAAGAATGTTCCTAACCAGAATAGCAATGGGAGCAGAGGAAGTGAAGAAAACAAACTGCTAGAATGGAAGATAATAAAAAAGGATATCACATGATGTCTGCACTAACAAGAGCCCGCTTTATGTGACTCAAGAGTACTCACTGCGCTAAAGGCCAATTCCTTAAATTAAAAATTATATTTTTATAGTTCATGAAATCAGCATAGTTATGGTGGTGAAGTACAGTCTACCTAAATGAGACTCAATTCATATGTTCAGGTGAGGAGAGAACATTAAGATCATCTATTCTGAACTCTAATGTAATACAGCCCACAGAAACCTACTAGTTCATTTCTGCTCCAGGCTCAATGCCTCTCTTTGATGTATAGCATAACTTTTCCGAAAGGTATTCAGATTTAATTTAAATGCTTCAAGTGAAGTAGAATCCACCACATTTAACAGCAACTTCTATTGAAACTGCAGTGCAGATGGTTTGAGAGAACAGCTTTTGACCTTTGTGATTTTTTTCTTTTTTTGCCATCGTTGACAGGGTTTATGAGGAAATACATCAGACGGATCATTGTGGAAGATATTAAACTTCCTACATCTATTCTGATCTGATGAACTTCTTTTCAATATTTTCAGGAGTTAATGGCCTGTGGTATGTTTCCTCTGCTACTAAGACCAATTTTAAAATCAGTGAAGTTATTCCCATTTATACCAGGTAAGAATATGTTCCTTTGCTCATATGATTAACAGACTTCCTGGGATGAGTAAATATTTTATGAGTAATTCAATAGGATGGAAAATAGCTATATATCTTATCTCTGAGTAAAGCCAGCAGACATTTTTTTAATGGTATGATTTGTGAAATGCACAACACCTAAATTCTTGCAAAGATAGAAAGCTTTTAGGGTAGTACCTCTTTCCTTTAATATTAGCTTCTTAAATTTGGCATATAATCTGAGTTAACCCTTTAAATTCAGTCTAAATAATTTATCTCTAAAAAAGATATTTTTTTAGATAATAAAAAGTAATCTCACCTGTTTTATATACTTAGGATGGATCACCTTCAGGTTAGAAAACTAACCTGAATTTCAGACTTACCTTTTAAGTGGATGCCATAAAATGAAAGGGAACCTATTTAAAAAATATGGAAAAGAAATATCCTCATGACAGGGTGTTCTGGGTGGCTGTCACAGAATAAATTTGGAGTAGTGCAGTGGTAAGACTAAGTCAACCAACATACTCAGATGCAAGAAGACATCTGATTTGTGTGTGATTGTGTGAAAGGATGGGAGAAAAAGCCTTCCAGATCTGTGAATAAATTTGACTCATGGAGAACTGTGCACCTCAAAACCCAAGAATGGAGCTAAATCCAAACAAATAATGATAAGAATCATGGTCATTCTTCTCTTGCAACATTTCTGTTTGGTTGTAGTATTTCACTGACACCCGTTCCAGAGGTGTCAGGCACCCTGGAGCACAGTCCTGTTCACTCAGCAGTGTGTGCCCTGGAGGATGCTCCCATAATGGCTGACATCTTTAACAGGCTTATTGTGTGCAGCACTGCACTTATGCCTTCTTTTAGTACCCAAAGACTCTCTCAAAAGCAAAATTGCTTTGATGCCAGGTTTTGAACTAAAACCAAAATCAAAATCCTTACCTAAATGTCCTTTGTTCTTAGGTATCGTCAGCACGCTGTTAAGTATGTCTTTTGACATCATTTGAATATGACTAATCTGTACTATGGTGCTATGAAAAGGAAGATGATGTGTCCACACTCTGCTCTTAGCTACAGCAGTCAGCACAGACATCTGGAGGTCAAGTATTTTTAGAGGTCTGACTTGGATTAGAGTCTGACCCCCATGAGCATGAATCATCACTAGGATTAATGAAGTGTATAAAGTGTGTGTGCTTGTTAATCTCATCTATGGACATGACAAAGGAAGAAATTCTTCACATTCAGAGAGTAAATGATTTAACAAAGAGGATACACAAAGCCTAGAATTAAGCTGGGAAGCTTACAGCTTAATGGAAAAGTGTCTTTTATTATCTTAATGGCAGCAACTCTGTTCCAAAGAAGTATGACATGAAAACGATCCAGTTTGACTTTTAGTTGCGAAGTTTTGTCCCTTTCCTTTTGGCATTCTCACCTCTGTTTTAAATGCTATCTAGGAAAAAGATTCTATTTCAAATTAAAACTAGAGTTTCATCATTTACATTTATTTTAGTTCACACGTCCTGTGAGTTCCTCAGGCTCATGGCATGGATACAAACATGGTTGCTCAAGATTTGGCTTTGGCCGAATACCTTCAAAGGGGCAAGTAGTTCTTATAGCAACTCAGATAACATAAAATGGCGTGTGCTGACTGAATTTGGGCTTGAGTTGTTGCATTAGCTCTCTAAATGACAGAAGCCTCTGCCATTCCAGCTATCCACCCAGGACACACTCTGAGGCAGAGTAGTTCCATAAAACTTGTCTTGCCTGGCCCTGCAGTGGAGGATTTTAAATTTTCAGTCAGCTCTAAGGCCAACTGTGTGCAGGGCTTTGAAATCCTTCATGGATGGCATCAATCAAAGGCTCATCTTCAGAAGCTCCTCCCTTGTGGTATTGTAGTGTTTGCCATAGAATGGGTCAAGGGCATCAGAAGGCAAGTGAGGAAGCACATCATGACCTACAAAAGACTGGGTTGGTCTCTAAGAACTTCTGCAGTTACAAAAGCCCCAGGGCTATTTCTGTATGCATATTTTTTCTTTCTCTCTCTGTAAATGAAGGTCTTGGACACCTCTCATAACATTGAAGAGACTCATCTTTATGCAACAGCCAGGACTGTCCCAGTTCCATGTGTTTGTCTGATCAGAGGGAGGTAATCCCAGACAATTTGTGAAAGATGAAGAAAAGAGGAACTATTTTTACAGTAGTGGTTAACATTTGAAGCTTAGAGCTGGATGGTTCTGAGATTCCTGTGAAAAGGAAGTTCACCACTCTCAGCTCTGATTACAGGCTTGAGAGGCCAACAGTCCCTCTGCATGGGCTTCTTAGCTTTTCTGAGGAGGAACAGGCTCTTTACAGCATCTTTCTTCAATGGCTTCAGAAGGAAATTAGTTTTTAGTGCAAATGTAAATTGCACATGTGCAAGTTATAATTCTGGCTCATTGCCAGTAGGTGAAGTCTCTAACTCTGCTATTTGGTAGTTACTATAAAGTTTTCAGTAATACTCTTCAATTCTCTTCCTGTCCTTTTAGCTACAGAAAAAAAACATTTGGAAAGAAAAGAGTCTTTTTATGTATAGAGAGGATAAATGAATAGCACTTGTGGGACAAAGATGAATGGAAATTGAAATAAGAGTTTTTTCAACAAATGTTTATAGTCTGCAAATGACAGAATTTTCGTATTCAAGTTTTGTGAAAAACAGCACTCGGGGTAGAAATGAGAGTTTAGTGTGTGAGAGGATTAAACTGAAAAAGCAATACAACTATCTGAATCAGAAAAGACCCCAGTGCCCACAAAGTGCTGTAGAGAAGCAGAGTTTAATGTCAGTGGGATTGTGAAGGTCAGTGAGCAGATAAGGGTTGATGGAAACTCCTCTCTGGACTATGAAAAGACCATACACATCTGGTACAATACTCGCAGAGGATCTCTGAGTTCCAGGGGATTGTGAAGCTTGTAGCTCACTTGCTGTGCTGTGTTATTTTGATAGCATCACTTTGTCTACAGCAACCATAGAAAAATAAAGAAGCTCCCATTCAACTTTCAGAGCATGGATGTTATACCTCAGATGAAACTTAAGGAATTAATAATGTTGAAATCTAAAGTTTGCTTGCTTACCCCAGTTTTTAAATTTTTTTACATGTTTAGTGTTTACTTACTTTGCCAAACAGGGGTATGCCTCACTGAAAGAGGGGATTGAGTGTCATCCTGAATTAGAAGAAATACATTTGTCAAAATAAATACCAAATCTGCATTTTTTTAGCAAAGTTTCATGGCAGATGTTATGGACTTCCTGTGCACTAATTCTAAACATAACTGGTGACCACATTGCCTGCCTGCCTGTATTATGTAGAATTTTCATATAAACCATTAAGAAAGCATCTTTATAGGAAATAACATAATTGTAGTTGCATAACTCATGTCTATAAAACAACAGCAGAATGACCTAGTTCCCATTTTCTAACAGGTAAGAATCTGGTTTTGGATCACAAAATGACTGTATACCTGTCTGGGCCTCATACCATTGGGACACTTCCCACCCATGGCTGGAGGGCAGCAGGAAAAATTCAGAGACAAAGTGCCACATTTCTCTGACAGGTTTATACTTTTTCCTTGAAAAAAATACAGCAGGGAGAAAGGTTACCTATATTATTTCAAATTTGCACTCACAGTGACTTGCCGTATAAACTTCTTTCGATTTACTTAGGCATAAACAAAATTGGAATTATTTCCTGGTGAATATGAAATATGCATGTCTTCTCCAGGAGGAACACTCCTAGATCAGCTCCCCCTGCTTGAAAAAGAAGGCAATATTCTAAAGATGCATGTGAAACCTTTTGAATCTTCATTGGTGCAGGCTGTTCTCTGCATTTTTAAGGCATCTTTCTTCACAGCGATCTGTACTTTATGACACGGACAATTTCAAGATATGCTGAAAATGCCAGGGGTCAAAAATACCACCCCTTATGTTAGTCACAGCTGCAGTACATGGAGCCCGGCCTACATAATACAAACCTACAAGAAATCTTTTCAGAATGGGTTCTTTAGCAAGCATTTTTTTTTTAACAAACTTTGGCTTAATAATATGCTTACAGGCTAGATAGTGAAGCTCTTACTGACACTGATTAGCATGTTAATCCATGATGAATTAATTTTGCAACCACCAAAATATTTTAAACTTGAATACGTACAGTTTAAATGAATTCTGACCAGGTGCTGGGAAATAGGAAATCCCTGACATAAACCCTGACATAAAAGAAGAGCTTAGTGCATGAAGTACATAAATGAGCAAAAATTATGTAACGCAGCCAAGAAAGCTAGCAATAAACAAGAAGGTCTGGAGAGGCAGGGAGGGTGTAAAGAGAAATATGTGGATTAGGTATGTGAGTTTATTCATACTTAAGGCCTTATTTTATTTTAATACTAGCCAACTATCACTAAAAGCTTAAAAATATGTATTTCAGAGTGTTTTCAGATGAAAGGCTCAGAAGAAGACTGGTGATGTATGGGAAGAGAAGGCAGCACCCTTTGGGAGGGAGAGCGGATCACAGGCAGACCCGCTGCTTGAGATTTGTTTTCTGGAAGAGTTGTTACTTTAGGGGAAGTGAGAGTGTTTGAGACACTAGACCTTGCTAAAACAGGAACATATGAGTGTTGTTGGCGCCAGGCCATGGAGCGCCTGGGTAGGAGTTCAGCACAGAGCTGGATGGGGATTTTCTGATGAAACTTTTGTCAGAATAGGAACTTTTTGTGAAGACATTTAGACTTCCTGCCTGGGGAAAAGATTTACATGGCTAATATGAAAAGTGTGCTCAGATGGAAGGTGTGACACAGCTCCGAACAGTGCCCTGATGGCCTACAAACCCACCCGGTGCATAGAACTGCCTGTTTTGGTATGAGGGATATTATACACCCACACTGCCTTTCTCTAAGCCTCTGAGGAGAGGAGAGCACCAGGGTAACCCCAGCTCTACATTTCCCAGCATAGAGCTGGGGCTGGCAAGGCACACAATAGGATTTGGTTGCTCCTGTGTGTATGGATGTGCCTGGCACATCCAGGTTTGTTTTGATGATGAGGCCACTGCCTCTTCTGAGCTGGGTTGTTCACCAGCTCAGGTTGGGCTGGATCTTTTATATAAAGAGTTTGCATATCTCTTTGCTGGAGTGCAGAAGAACATCGTCACCATGAAAGGAGAGTTCACACTGCTAATGGCTGCAAGCACCTATTATTTAAAAATGAAACTAAAAGCCCTAACAGGCAAGGAATCAGTTCCCAGCAAGACATGAACAGTAATCCAGTTCACTCTTGTAACCCATAGGAAATGGAGAAGCTTCAGATCCTGTTGTAAGACAGAATTTTGCTCATCCTTGTAACAGTTCAGGGTGTGGTAGAATGGAGGAAGAGAAAGGAAGGAGTCAGTGGCAGTATTTGGCAGAGAGAGGTCACACCAGACTGCTTTCCGTGGGGATTATAACTTCTAGTGAGCTGTAATTGGGGTGGGGCTGGGATCAGAGCACTGCTGAGCTGTAATCAATCAGTACCTCTGATAGAACGGACTTGCATCTTTGGGCTACACCTTGCTAAGACAGCTGCACAGCTTTGGGTCAGGGCAAATCCATCTCATGGCAAAAATTCTGCAGACATGCCCACAGCATAACATACTATACTAAATCTTCATTTCCTGTTGTCTTTCCCCTCACCTTTTGCGTCACTTTAACAGAACAAAGAAGTTCTATAAGCGAAAGACACGTGCTCTTCCTTTAGAGCACTCTAAGAGCAAAAAGTGCCTGCTGTGGAATAGAGACGTTGTCCCATTGAGGAAGGTCCTGTGTGGAATCCATCTCATATGTCTTCGGATTCCTGGACTCACTTTTTGGTCAGTGGCAAGAAACAGGGAGTTTAAGGGCACAGTTCACCTGTCCTGTTTTCATGCCTATTTTAGGATAAGCTGAATAGCAGTCTCCACTCCTTGGAAGAAGCTGTGAAGGCACACTGGGCATCTGATACAGTTACCTATACACTTCCCTAAGAGTACTTTTCCTGTGATCAGTTGTAGTATCAGCCTTGGACTGGACCATAGCTATCTAAACCCTGTGAGGCATGGAAGCTTCCAAAAATTTATGTGCTCATAGTATTGTAAATCACAATTGCATGATTAAATGCAATACTGCTGACTTCTTTCTTCTACTTTTTATTCAGCCTTTGGAGTTTTGGGGTACATTTTTGTCATGCTTTCCACTCTTATCCTTCATCTCAAGGCTTAAATCGAAAGATAGTTTAAAATGAGAGCAAGGGATCTTGTAATTGTTTGACTGTGGGATTTGTGTATAAAATCAGCTGTCATGGCAGTGCCACATATGAAAAATAAGATCTCTTAGGACAGTGTAGTATTTTGCTAAGAGTCAGACATAGGAGTATTCTTCATTTTTACAACTGAAGTATTGCAAGCTATTATAATATTGCAGTAAGATCTGCTTGCTAAGGTTGTAACCCAAAACATGAGTTGTAGTGGCCTAAGGACAAGCTTAGTCAGACCTTGCATTGCAAATGAGGTCATGGACAAGAACAGATACTAAAATTTTGCACTGGTTTGAAAGTGTTTGCCCTACTGTTTGCACTGCAAACACGCCTTCATTAGGCAGCATTCCCCATTTAGGTGAGTGTTGAAATGCTGTCAAGGCTAATGGCACTCATTTGCTTCACCAGACATCATGGGTAAGCAACATACTGTGAAAGCATGAAAAAGCTCTTATAATTTTCACTTCTGTTTAGACAGGAGTTTAATCAGGAAATGCAGAAACTTGTATTGAGTAGAGATCTCAGAGCAACAAGTTTGCAGGAGGCGAAGTACCCCTTTGGCTGAAAGCCAAATGCAGTGACAACCTGAAATCCATCTCTGCACACCTTATATAAGCTGACTCTACTGATTCAGCAGCTCCTGAGATCTACTGATCTCTTTGAACCTTCAAGCTCTCTCTGAATATAGTTCTTACTGTCTTCTCTGTTGTGCATTTGTCACTGAACTGAGGAGAAATTCTAATGGCAAAAATACTATTCTCCACCATTCACATCCCACCGTTCAAGGACTTTACTCCTACCCAGAACAAATCAGTTTTCCAAGTCTGGACCTGAATGTATGACTGGCTGTGCGGTGAGTCATCTGATGTGGGGCTTTGGTCACACCCTGACCCTGTGGAGGCACCTAACAAGAGCCAATGGAGGTGGTAAAACAAGAAAAGACTCAAAGTGAGGCAGGCTCAGAGGTGAAGGAAGACAAAAGCATTGTAAAACCAACTGTAGCTTCTTGGGGTGTGTCAAAGCGGACATGCTTTACTACAGGCTCATTATAGATACACTAGGGGTTTTTTAGTGTGTTGGGGTTTTTTTGTGGGTTGGGGTTTTTTGTTTGTTTGTTTGTTTTTTTGTTTTGGGTTTTTTTTTGTTTTTTGGGGTTTTTTTGGTTTTTTTTGCCAAAACAAGCTGTTCCCTTTCCGGTTTCTTGAGTGAGCACACTGTCAGAGCTCCCTTGTCTTGGAGGGAGCTGTGTGTGTTGCGTCAGAGGCTTCCTCCCTGTGCTGCACCCAGGCTCTGCATTAATAACCCTCCTCTTCTAATCTGTAAGGAGGAGCAGTAAGTAAATGGGTTTTTACAAATTCTTTCCTGGTTAAACCATTTGAGCAGTTTGTGACACAGGCTTTGTTGTTGGTAGGGTATAGCTGATCATGTAACCAGTAAGTGGAGGGGTAGAGGAAGCAGTTTCATATGCAGACAAGTAACAACAAAATTTCTCATGCCATTCTTGTGATTTATAAGCCTCTGCAATTATCTGCATGACCTTTGTACTTGTAGGTACAACTAAGGATGTGATCTGTGCCATAATTCTAGCCTTTCCCTTCTCCAAAGGACTGTGTAGCCAGGAAATAAGAAATAGGCAATTATATGAAAGATTTAAGCTGAAAATCTGTCACTTATTGGAAACTGCTTTTTTGCTTTTAAACTTAGATGACATATTTTTACTTTAGATACCATTAAATACAGATATAAAACATGTAGGAATTGTAGTAAAGTCAGATAGATACTGAGTTTCTCTTCAGCAGCTGTAATTGAGCATGTTGTAAACTGGGATCTTACCAGAACTTGCTTGCGGTTATGTTCAACTGGCTTATAAAAAAAACCAAAATCAAAATAAGAAAAACCCACCAAAACCCAAAAACCAACCAAACCAACCAAACCAAACCAAAAACCCCTAAAAAAGCCAAAACCCCCAACCTATGCCAAGAAACCAACCCCCTAAAAAACCCCCCAAAAAACCCCAACAACCCCAAACCAAAAACAAATCCAAAAAACCTCACCAAAACCAAAACTGAGAAATGCCAGAACTTCTGGGCATTTGCACGTGAAAAGTCCTTGCACACTGGCCTTTTTTTGAAGAGTCTCATGCTTGCTTTCAGTGTTATAATTGCCCCAGCACATTTTCCCTCAGGCATTTCTGATGGAATGCCTGGGCTAAACATCTCACAAACAACAGTGCTACAGCTCCATCAGTATCTACTCTGTGTGAAGACTTACAGCAGTGTAGTTTTTGGTACATAATGTCATTTCCAAACTCTACTTACAATAAATTTAGTTTACGGCAATTGCATGGTCTGGCTGCAGACTTATCTCTTCAAATCCTGTATCATCTGTGATTCCCTTACTATACTTCACGGTCCTTTTCATACATTTTTATATGGCTGTTTAAACTTTTCTCATGATTCATCTGTGGTTATGGCATCCCTCCATAAAGACACCCACATTTCTCAATTTACTTATTTGTGGAGTGCGTTAGATCTAAACCATACCACAGTTGTTTCTCCCAGTCCTTACAAAATCTGTATTTCATGAGTGCAATTATTTTTAGGAACATTCTCAGATATAGGGTGAATATTGTGAAATAAGGTAGTCAGACAGTTGACATCCTAGAGTTATAACAAAGAGTGCTCCAGAAAGGAGCACAGAAAGTCAGAGGCAGGTATAGATCCACTCGTGAAAATGGGAATGATTGTGTCTGTTTAAATATAATTAGTGAAAGGGAATGGAGAGATTACAACATCATACTTTTGTTAAAAGTTAGTTAAGACAGCATCTAGAGGGAGTTGTTTTAAATGTAGAGGACTGGGGGTTTTTGGTGGATGCCACAAAAGCCAGATTCTGAGTTACATCTTTTTGTCACCATCTACAGGTGTCTTATATACTAACACTTCCCACTTTCTTCAAATACAGAGAGCAGAACTGAAGAACAGGGAATTGCCAATGAAGACTGAAAACTGGGTTTTTGCTAAGCAGACTTCATAAATCACTTCAAATCAGTGTGTGCTTAATCTCTCACACAATGTCCACCTCTAAAATTAAAGCTTTTTCTTTATGACAAATTCATAGAAACCTGTGTCTGACTATCATTCCTACAAGTACTGCTGTATGTGGCTTCTTCAGGAAATAGGGTGATAGAAAAATCACAGCAATAATACCTTTATTTTTCCCTTAGGATTACTTGTCGGAGTGACACAGAAGAAAACAAACAAGACAAAACCCAAAACTAATGAAATAAACTTATTGCCTTGTCGTCTGGAATGAGTCTAGCTCCTACTGCTGAGAGGTATCCTACATCTAATGACAGAACTAGGATTACTGTGCTGGGGTTTACAACACTTCTGGAAACCTGCACAGTAGGATGTTCTGTGCAACACAATGCTCAGGTTCCTCACCTGACTTGGTGAGGAAGAAGAAAAGGGTCTGAAGTAGGTACTCAGAGGGAGAAAATGTTGGCAGATTCCCTACCCCTCCTCTCCTAGGATAAAGCAGACCCATCCCTTTATGCTGGTTGAGCATCTGAAGTGGGAGTGTGAACACGTCTGAATGAATGCTGGCAGTGAACACTTGGCAGTGAAAGAGTAAACCCTGCAACATAAAGTGTTAGGAAATGCCATCATTTCAACCTCCTCTTAAAAGCTAGTCTTTGAAATGTTTTTATACTCACTTCTCTTTCTCT
Source organism: Origma solitaria (assembly GCA_013397895.1). Classification (NCBI taxonomy): domain Eukaryota; kingdom Metazoa; phylum Chordata; class Aves; order Passeriformes; family Acanthizidae; genus Origma; species Origma solitaria. The sequence goes on along the minus strand of VZRL01001283.1, from coordinate 245,893 downwards.
TGAAACTATCACTTTTGCTTCCTTATTTACTTTTGAGGCGTAGGACAAGTAATAGGATTACAGAAAAGTACAAATCACAAGACACAGTACGAGCCTGGAGACTTGGTGATAACAACTGGTAGTGCTTCCCCAATGCTTGGTTAATATTTACCTGTGGTAGAGCAACTATTTAAGTAATTGTGGATGACTTGGTCATAATTTTTGCTTTCAGTAGCAGAGCACAGTGTATTTGACGTGGTTTGAGAGGTTTTCTGAAGACAGAAGAACTAGTTTTATATCAAGGTCAAACTCCTAGGAAAGCTTCTTTTGCAGTGCTCGTTGTTGTCTCAGCTTGTTGAAGATGGCGGGTGTAAGCAGCTGCATGAAGTACTCCATGTTCATCTTCAACTTTTTATTCTGGGTAAGTTAGTGTTTAAACTTTTATTAGTTATGTATGAAATGTGTTCCCCATTATCTGAATGCTGTAGTTAAAGGAATTGTAAAGAAAATAGAGACTAAGTGGAACCAGAGTACGACTCTAAATCAGGGAGGGGAAAATATATTTAACTTTTGCCCTTCCCTTTGTCTCTTTCCATCTAAACACCTTTTCCTCTGCATTCAAAAGCAGACAAGCCACAAGTCTGTCTCCCTGCTCATCTTGTGCTCCTCATGTCAAGGGACCTCACCCATCTCAGTCAGAAGATAACAGACTCTCCAATAACAGTGCAGAGTTCCCTTCCTTTTATTGCTGTTGTTTGTGTGCAACATCCTTGAAGGATCTTTCATTTTCATATGAAAATGGAGTTGCAACAGAAAATATGGCAAATTCACTTGAATTTTTAGCCTCCTAATTGATAAATGGTTTTCATATCCCTCTTTGTGGCTCTTTACTTTACATTCAGTGCATAATTAGTTTCTGATGGTGGGCAATAAAAGTTTGTAAGAATGCACGAGCTGGCAGTACTGCCATAGCTGTACCAAGGTCGATACAGCACAGCACAGCAGGCAGGTTTCTGGGTCTTATTTGGACTGCATTTGTCTATTTATCACATCTCAGCTGGGTTGCAAGAATTTCAGGTCCTGGAAGCTCTGGAAAGGTTTGAGTTAAAGAACGTTTCTCTCACGGTTCAAGTTCACTCTCAGATATCCTGACAGAGGTTTTTCAGGTTCACCAGGGGTTCACTGAAACCAGAAGCGGAACTACTGGCCGCATTATGGGCTTTGCCTCAGGGGATTTTTTTCAAGTGAAAAGGTGATACCATTCAAAAGGGACCACAAACAGTAGCCTTGGAAAATTTGTGGCTAGCCCAAATTCTTTGACTGCTTATGGACCTCACAAAGAAATTCCTGACAGACCAGTGATGGTTTGGACTGTCTCCCCCAGTTTCTTCCTCCGCTTCTGTCAAGGCAGATTGAAGATTTTTGACATTTGTGTTGAAGTTTTTATGCAACAGTACTTACAAGAATCTGTAAGTGTCTGACTTCAAATTCCTGTCCCTGAGAAAATTTTTCCTGTTGTTGTGGTTTGACCCTGTCCAGCAGCCAAGTACCAGGCAGACACTCACTCACTCCCCCACCAGCAGGACTGGGGAGAGAACTGGGGGCATAAAAGCTGGAAAACTCATGAGTTGACATAAAGACAGTTTAATAGGGAAAGCAAAAGCCTTGCATGCAAGCAAAGCAAACAAGGAATTAATTCCCAGCTTCACATGGGCAGGCAGGTGTTCAGCCATCTCCAGGAGGGCAGGGCCTCATCTTGTGAAATGTTTACTTTGGAACACAAATCCCATCACTCCAAATATCCCCTGCCTTCCTCCTTCTTCCTCCCAGCTTTATTTACTGAGCATGATACCAAACGGTCTGGAAAATCACTTTGGTCAGTTGGGGTCACCTGTCCAGGGTGTGTCTCCTCCCAACCTCCCATGTACCCTCAGTCTCCTCGCCTGAGTGGCAGTATGAAAGGAAAACTTGGTGTAAGCCCTGCTCAAGCAATAGAAAAACTTCTTTACCTTATCATCACTGTGTTCAGCATAAATATGAAACACAGCCCCATACCAGCCACTGTGAAGAAAATTACCCCAGCCAAAACCAGCACACCTGTTCACATTCATCTATATTTACTCTAAGCTAAAACATGGGCAAATGTCTCAGACTACCATTAGAAAAGCTCCAAACTACCTCTGGAATGAGCATTGGGATAACGTCCCATGACTCCAGTGACAGTATGGATTTTCTAGGGGAAAAAAAGGGGTGCGATCCTAGGGGAGATTTCAAACAAGCATGTGGTAAACAAACTTTCTATCTTTATACCAAAGTTGGAAAACCTGTACTGTATTCTGAGGAAGAAAATGCTGAGAGCATTTGCTGTGCATGTGACTGCCTGGATGGAACAGAGAAGGACAGGAATGCAACTGTAGTAAACTATTTTAAGGGAAAGAATTTAGCATTATTAAGATACAGAAGAATGAAACAGAGAAGGACAGGAATGCAGCTAAAGTTAATTATTTTTAGGAAGATATTTAGTTTAGCATGATCAAGATTGGGAAGAACACGGGCCGACAGAAACATAAAAAATCTGAATTTTTTTTAATCACATTCCTGTCTCTAATTCCTGGAAATCATTAAATTGTGATAGTAAAGGGGAGGGAACAGAGATGACTTTACAGCCACTCGTTCCACAGCTGCTTTCTCTAATGCACAAGGGAGTTGACAAGTGGAAAATTACTGGTATGAGAAATCAAGGTGACTTTAAACTTAATAGATAAGAACAGTGGCATATTTACCTGGCATCCTTTCATTTTACACCCTTTGCAATCTCTCTGGGAATGTCCCCTCCTAGAAGACTCAGGAATGGGATTCCCAGCCTTCTGATGCCTTTTTCTGAGCAGCTCTTGCAGCATGGCACTAAGTATGTAAGCCCTGGAATAGTCTAAGATAGCTCTGCAAAGTGACTATGGCTTCACCACATAGCATGTGTCCCCTGGGAATCCACAGCCCTGTGAGCCCCATGCTGGGCTCCAGCACGTCAGTAGAGTTTTGCATCTTCCCTGTTTGGTAACAAATAGCTGACTATGGGCTTTTGAGGACCTGTGCTTTGGAACTGGGTGCCTATATGGATTTTCTAACTCACACGTTAATTCTTTTTAGCTTTGTGCATGAAACCTCACACATACATCAGATTTTCCCTTTTTCACTTCTTCAGAGTTTTCAGAATATCCTGTCTCACCTGCAGTCCTCATGTCAACTTTTGCTACTCCACATCATGCAAAACTGTAGAACTACCTTTTTTTCACTGAATACTGACTTTTTTCTCTGATGTCTGACACAAGTTCAAGGCAACATGATTAGTGAGAGAGCATCTTTGATCTGTTGTTAATATCACACTTGCAGTCCCATCTACAAACAAAGTAGTCCCTAAACCTTAATGTGAACATCTCAATCCCTGACGTAGCAACACGAGCTTGGCAGGTTTGCTGGGCCATTGACCCCATTCTCTGTAGGACCTTCCTAGAGCTGTAATTTCAGGTGTCTCAAGGACAGTTCCAGCCTGTGTTTTCTTGAATAGAAACAACCTTGTAAAAGTTCTTAAATTACCGCTTAAACTCAATGTTTAAAAAGGGTGTGCCAGTGGAGGAAATTGCCCATAAATTTGGTACTTGGGTGCATGAGAAGTGCAGAGTCTCAATATACTGTTGGTTCAGAACTACATCAGGCTGTATTTTCTCATCACACCAAAATTGAAAGACTGAGAAGGACTGATCAGATCTGAGGGGCAGCAGTCCTGTTCTGTTCAGTTTATGAGACTGAGATAAGATCACTGATTCTTTATCAAGGGTTAAGGCAAAAATACTATAGCCATCTAGTTTTGGGAAAATGGGTGAGGACATTTTCAAAGAAGCTCATTTTATTCCATCAGAAAACACTGGTTCATTAAAAATGAAATTTCCTGAAATGAGACTTTCTTTAGTTGAGACTTTATTTTAAGAAAACTTAAAAATTAAGATGGAGTATTCCAGCAAACTTGACATGTTCAACTTGGACTCTTTAGGAACAGACCATTTTTATTTGCAATTTCAAACCTTTTCTTTGTGTGTTTTTGTATACTTTTTATATTATGAGAATAATATGCAAACCATTAAGATTTTATTGAAATGGAGCATTTTTTATCAACTTAAAACAACTCTGTATTTTAAAATTAAAATATATACACATCTTACTAAAATTTTGATGTATAAATTTCTATTTATTTCTAAAATTTCTAAAGTTTCTACTTTTGCATGTCGGAAATACTGTAGCATTCCCATCTAATTGATGAGTTCCTGTACATTTAGCTACATTTGCTTCGACTACTGAGCTGTATTTTTATGGGAGATCCTATTTAACAAAAAAGACAGTGTGACAAACTCTGTTTGGATTTGTAGCAATAGATGCTTCAGTGGATATTTTCGCATTAGCAGGCCCATGTTATCTAGTGAATAGCTGCATCGCTCCCACAGTGCTGCTGAACAAGTACAAAATGTAGAGTCATATGATACCATCAGTTTCTAGGCAGATTCAGCAGGATTCAGAAGGTTTCAGTGGGAAATTCTAGTTAAATTTGATAACAAGTTGTAGTTGTCGTTGACTGTGCAACTTGCCTTTTCATGCGTAAAATGTACTTCTAGGAGCTCTACTTTGAGCAGGAAAATGTGTGGTACTCATGTCTGATTGATGGCTTTATTCCATATTCAATAATCTACTAAGGTCATTCATATTTTTGATGCTGAATATTACATGAAAACTTCTGTGGGGAAAGTATTTTTAAAGAGAAAATATCTAAACCAAATAAAATTAACAATTTTAATTTCAAAAGGTTAAGAGTAGTCCCAGTCTTCATGGGAAATTCATAACAACACATCAGGGTCATTTATCACTTGAGTATTAATGGCAGGCAGGGAGATAATTCTAAATCTGACTAGTCCCTGGTCCTCAGTGACATCTCTTTCCTATCAGTCATCTCAGTAGGCACAATCCTTACTCCTGAATAGCCTCTTGGTTACCTGTGTTCAACACCTGATAAAAAGAAATTCTGTGTAAGAACCATCAGCAACAAGGTCAGGAATAGAGTGACTGGCACACTGGGGAACAGTGCCTCAATGATCAATGAAATAGGAGCACAACTAGGGATGAAGGAATGTATCTGGACCTGGGATTCATCTTCCCTGACTTCAACATCTTAAGGCAAGTCATCCTGGTATTACATTCACAGGTACAACACCATGTTGTAGTTGGCTGTTTTCTGTAAAATATAATGGAAACAATTACTATAGGCATTTTATGAGTTCAAAGGATTGGAGATTGCTGCATTTGAAACAGCAGAATGACTTTATTTAGAACTTTTCCTGGTAGCTTCACCATAGAGAATATCTCTAAATATGTGTCCTGAATAAATCTAGAAACAACATTTATGCAAACATCCCTTATCAAATCTCATGTTCCCATTATACAAGAAAAAATGTTCTTTACAGACACGTTTTATGCATACAATAGCAATTTATATTCCTCTCTCATCTGACAGAATTTCTGTGTGCTTCCCAACCACATGTATAAATCATCATGAAAATGCATACTCCTCTGAGGTAGAAACATCAGGGATTTGGTGCATACCTGAAGATTTAACTACACTTATGAATTTTCCTGGAAATGAATCAATATTCTCTGCTCCAGCAATTCATGTTTCTTTTGCTTTGCCAAACAAATGATTTCAGAAGTTTGGACAGCATCTGGTGCAATTTGGATGCTGACTTAGTAAAAAAGTTGCTGACCTTTCTAACTTGTCTTTATTTTCTCCCGCAGGTGTGTGGTTCCATTATTTTGGGAGTCTCTATATGGATACGTGTTAGCAAAGATGCTCAGCAGGTAAATGCATGCAGTCATACCAGCACCATATAAACTGTGGAAACTACTGCATACACTTTAATTTCCCATCTTCAATTCCACAAATTCACTAGGTTTTTGTTGAGGTGGTTTGTGCGGGTAAAGAGGATTTTTATGACGTTAAGATGAAACATCATGGTGTAGGTAGTCACATAAAGTGATTGATGCAAGCAGAGATATATGACTATGAGAAGTGTCTGCTAGTGTTATTAATGTAGTTTCATGCAGATGCACACAGATTTCTGTTTGAAAATGTGTCTCTCTCCTCTAATGAAAAATAATTGTGGTTTTGTTAATGATTTTGGTGTTAGAGAGAATAATGAGGAGCCATTCAGTTCCTCATAGACTTTTCAATGTTTTTCCCTATTAGAATAGTAGTGTCATATCTTTTCCTAGGGTTACTCCAAATGTTTGTATGGAATATTTTTATCTTTCTCATTATCTTCAATAACACAATTCTTATTTCCCTAGTAACTGCAACTTTGAAAGGCAGAAAGGATTTTTCCCTTCAATTTTCAATGGCTCCTTAAAAACACCGTATCCTTTCCCCCTCATATTTGTATAGAAAGAGTTTTAGATACCCGAATATCTAGGATTACAATGTCCTGAAATTCCTCCTGGAGAGCAAAAGAAAGTCCTTGAGCTTCCCTCTTGGATTTTTGTATGGGTTATTAAATTACTTTGGATTTTATGACTTTTATTTCTTGCAAAGCTAGGGAAAATACAGTTTTGAGGAGCTCTTAATCTTGCAGACATGCAACAAAGGCTGGTCCTGTTGTTACAAAGACCCTGTGGCCCTGTAGGCCCTTTTGCCCAGTGTGTACCCAATGACACTGACTCTAAGGTTTAAGCAGTATATTTCTTCAAATGAATTTGGCCCATAGAAATGCAAATTAGTCGGAAAGCTTAATTTGCATTCTTCTACTTTCAAAAAGACTTTTTGGCCATAGACATGAAAAAACGGCCAGGTGTGTCATGGGAGCATGTCTTCAGCTTTCAGACTGAGCCTTTAGTATAGATTAAGTTCCAATTTTTCAAGTAACTCCCTTGCTTCTCTAGCACAGTCTGTCAGTTAAGAACAATAATTTTTAAGTCAGTATTTTCCCACCTGGAACTAACAAGATAGTGGAGATAAGAAGATAGCTTTGTATATTTCCTGCCATTTGGCTGATGACACTGTTTCCCTTAGTCTGTCCCAGATGTCTCGTGTCTGGCAGAGCATGGATGCAAGAGAACTCAGCTCCAGATGACACTGTGTCATTGGGTAAATTAGGTCATGGTGAAGAGCTCTGTCATTCTCTTCTGGGAAAGAGGAAGAATCACAACTTTCACTTCTCAATCAACGTTTTTCTAGAAGCTAAACCTGCCATACTTGATAGTTGACAATCTCTAGTATGATGGCTCAAATGATCCAATGGAGCTTGGAAAACAACAACAACTACCATATCTTATTTTTTGAGAGATTTTCTATTCAGAAAAGAATATTTAAATGTGTGACAAGCTGCTTTCCTGTAGTGGCATTTAGTACTCCCCAAAAAATTATGAATTAAGAGTCAGGATAAAAATTGAAAGCATTTTCTCACATTTTTGCCTCCAGGCAGGCAGAGCTCCCATTCAAAACCAATGTATGTTTTGCCTCAGTAATAATTGAGCAGACCATAAGGATTTGGCTGTAGATGAATAGAGCTTTCTAAGAATAAATAACAGGAGGTTCAGTCCAATTTGGAAAGGGAAAGAACAACACATTCTTCAAATTATACTTGTCTATATACCTTTGCAATTTCCATCAGAAGATAAATGTGACAACTTCCAGACATTTTTGCTAATCTTGGCACCAGTCACGCTGGAAAATATTCTTTGAACATTTTTCTCTGTTTTGGCCTTTGGCCTTAGTCAGTCCTGTGGGAACTGAATAATTTGATATTTAATAATATTGAGGTATATGAATTGTTTAGTTGAATGTCCCACACATCGAAATAAAGTTCTCATCTCTGAGGGTAATATTAGAGATCAAGCCTTGGGGAAAAAAAAAAAAAAAGCAAAAAAAGCAAAAAGAAAAAAAAATGGAAAGAAAGAAAGCTGCTGCGGAAAACACATCCAACTATTTCTCTAATATATCCAGCATCGCTCTGAGGAGTGTTCTCTCAGGAACAGTCACAGAGTATATTCCTGGCCTTCTAATGACAAACAGAGATTTTGTTTCTTTAATATTTGGTTAACGTAGGAGAGGTTTTGAGATAATCAAGTCTCCTACTTCCAGAAAAAAGCAAAGATTCATTGACTGAAAACCAACTGAAAGCCACTTTATAGACAGAAGATCTTTATTTACTCATTTACTCTGTAAAGTTGATTTTCATCTTGCACAGAAACAAAGGTTGTAAAAAACCCAGGTTTTACAAAGCTCTCCCCCCAAAACATTTGAGAAGGGAGCCTTAGAGCTTTATTTATGGATCAGAATTTCTCCACTGTTACTAATCAGTATATTTATCAGTTGAAAAGTAATTATCTTGTTTTGGGGCATACAGATGTTTTTAGGAGGACCTTCTTGTAGCTGATTTTTCCCCTTTCTTTTCAGGACCTGCAGATAGACAGCAGCCTGTTTGCAGGAGTTGATCTGCTAATAGCCGTGGGCGCCATCATTATGGTCCTTGGGTTCCTGGGATGTTGTGGTGCTGTAAGGGAGAGCGGATGCATGCTGATGCTGGTAGGAAAGAAAAGCATTTGTCTACCTTTAACAGGCCACAGATACATTTGATGGATAAAGTCCTTGCAAGTAGTATCAAATGAGGATGGGAACCTCTTAGTTTAACCAAAAGCATGATTATGATCCTGTGCCATCCATCCATCCATCCATCCATCCATCCATCCATCCATCCATCCATCCATCCATCCATCCATCCATCCATCCATCCATCCATCCATCACCAAAATTCCCTTCATTAAGCTTCCCCCATTACCTACCCTATTTAATTCCATAAAGTCCCAGTTGCTCTGTTTGCTGGTCCACCTAGAATGTCCTCCCTGTCCTCCTGCCCAGCTGTCACCTACACACTGTTATCATGCCAGTGTTCTGGTGTGCACCTTGTTTCGGTCACCAGCTGAGCATGCTCTGTCTTGAGCACTGGTTTTTCTCATTGTCAAAGAAGAAATAATTGGAGCAGCTCTGACTGGAACTTCATTCTACCTACATGGTTATTCAAGCACATGAAAGATAAATGTTAACTTAGGAGAAATTATATCACCTTGGGCAAAAGTAATATAATTTTCTACACCTTTTGTTTCTTCCCAGTTTTTTATTGGACTGCTTCTGATCCTGATTCTTCAGGTCACAGGAGGTATTTTAGGAGCTGTCTACAAATCTCAGGTAGAGATCTAATCTACAGTATTAGTCTATGGTTTCATTGATGTCTTCATAGAGTTTTGTTTCTTCCAAAAAAAATTTATTCTATATTTTAACATGCAGACAGAAGCATCCCTTAACCAGACTCTAATGGAAAGTGTGAAAGCACTGCAAAGCACTACAGGAGAACATAAAGAGTTTCAGGAGGAGTTTCAGAAGTTTGAGAAAAAGGTAATTAAACAGTAAAAAAATGCTGGGGTTGTTGCTGTCTGTTTCATCTCTGGCATCTGTCTCCGCTTCATTTTATGACTACTCTGCCGTAGAATTTTGTTTCCTGGTGATGGGGAAGGGTCTGACTTAAAGGCAAGCTAAAACACCACAGGTGGGGCTTCTGTTCTCTTCATAGGACATGGTCTTTCTGTGATGATTTCTTTGTGTTACAGTGTTGTCTATAAGAGCAATGAAGCAAGGACACAGCACATGCAAGTGAGACTGACAGCTAAGCTCTTTCATGAGAAGACTGCATGGTCCTTTGTTACAGCTTTCCTCTCTGAAGGATCATTGATCCTTCACCACATCCCAAATAAGACCTCTCCAGTAGTTTTAAGGAAAGATTACCCCAAAGATGAGGAAAACATCAGCAGGGTATTTAATTTGGAATGTCATACTTCTATGAAGTCATGAAATGCTATAACTTACTGTGTGAGAAGGGGGACAAAAATATGATGAGAAGTTTGTTTTTATTGTATTTATACTTTTCCTGGCTTCCCCCACCTGCAAGATCCCAGATGATCGACACTTAGTGCCAGCTTGCTCCTGGGTATCACACAGAAAATACCCTTGAATCTCATTGATATCACTGACAACATGCACCACTTCCCCTTCCATGAGTACCTGGGTCTGTACATTGACAGAATGCCTGCTGTTCTGTTTTTTTAGTCCCTAATGGGTGATGACTTTGATGGATAGACTTACAGTTAATTCTTATGTTTTTAAAGGCTCCTTTATGAAAGAAAATGAAACAAGGAACAATATCTATATATTATATTATTTCCACGTCTTCTTCCCCGTTCCACCTTCAGCATTGTCCACTGCTTCTGAGACAACTTATTTCTTCTGATGTAATAAGCAACTCTCTGGAGAGATGAGTAAAATGAAAAATCCCATAATTAATGCATTAATATTTAAATGTAACAGGACTGCTATATTATATCCCACAGCCTTTGCCTTTATACAAAATTATGTGAACATTTCCAGCTGCTTTTTAATAGAGGGAAGACCTCAAACCCAAGTCTACCCCCCAGAGCTTTAGTGCCTTGAATAAAGTGGAACATAAAGTGAAACTGCACCTGGTTTAGGTTTCACAAACCCCAAATGGAGCCTTGGTCTCCTCAGTCCATTTCTAATTTAAAGGGATAACCATCATTCAAAGTGGTTATTTTTCTAGATTTCAGAGTTTTATGTACCTGAATTTTACATTTCCAGCCTGGCTTTTCAAGATGTGAAATGTGGATGTTACTGGAGGTGGAAACTTACCTTCTGCAAGTATAACCTACAGAAAGAAGACTTGATTCTCAAAAAATACTATACCCATTCCATTCTGGCAATGATAATTACTAGCTTTATAGTATGTTAATGTTTTTGAGCACTTTATACTGAAAATATAACCTGAAAAACATGTCCACTTACATTCTTATAAGTGGTATGGAAATGTAAATAGTGTTTGAGATATATCAATTTGGGGCAACTTCCACATGGAAAAAGATGAAGTAAAATTTGTTCTTTGTTCTTCTCAGCTCCCTCACCTACTCTCTTCAAACTGAAAATCACCTCTTTTTTAAATCTCCTAATTTTCTCCTTTCTTACAGAACCAATGCTGTGGATTGCTGAATGGACCTACTGACTGGGGAATGAATTTTAAAAGCTCTTCCTCAAAAATCTGTCAGTGTGAAGTAGAGAAGCCATCATTGTCAGACCTCTGCACCAGATATGATGACAGATACATCTATAAAAGGGTGAGAAAAACGTAATGTTCCACTCTTCTTTCCGAAAAGCCACGTTTTAACCCAAGGTTATCTTTGGTCACTGGCACAGCAGTTCTGTGTCTTTCTCAACAGACAAAGTTTTGCTTTCTCTTTGTTAAGCCAGAATTACCCCCGTGCCCTCCGTTAAGAAATTACTGTTTATAGGTCCACTCCTTCCTCTTCCCAAGATGCCTCCAGCTTAGGCCCTTAACAACCTGCATGGTTACTATTGCTGAAAACTACTGTGACTTTGGGGTCAGGGTATACCTCTGGGTCAGAGCTGCACACCAGCTACTCTTTGGCTCTCATTCCTCTCTTGGAAGATTATGTTCCCACCCAGGCTTGATTGTGGTAGTAGACATGTTGACTTAGAGACTTTCAAACTACTAAAGTATATTGAAAATCAAACACATTAATTGCAAGACCTTTGGGGTTTTATAATCCTTTAATAAAAAACCCACACTCATTTTGCAGGAACTGGTGAAAAGAAACCTTACATATTGTAGAATTCATGGCAGAGTACTCAAAGAGCGATTTCTTACAGCTATAGCCCTTTGAAAAATCTTATAACAATTAGTATAATAATAAGGCAAAAATATCTGGTGACAGGTAACAAGAAAGCACACTCAGTAGAGTACTGTCTAGTAGACAGTAGAGATTTTAATTAATTTCTTGGTTTGCCTGTCTCCTTATGAGGAAATTCGGATTCTATGGTTATGAAAAAAAAGTTGAAAAAAGAAGTGTAAAAAGTAATTGAGCAGCACAAAGCAATTGAAGTTTTAGAATGCTAGTGGTGTAAAGTTTGCCAGTGTGCATCTAGTATCAAGCAGATTTTATCAAAAGTCCATTCTGGTTGTGTTCTTCTCTAAATGCACAGCTCCTTAGTCAGGTCCTGCCTGAGCAGTAATTTCTTCCCCATGTAGTCCCACAGAAGCAAATACTATTTTAAAGCAAAGAAACAGTCTGGTTAAGTAGAGGATGCCAGAACCCAATCTGGAAATAAGATGTATACAAAGAGGCTGTTTTGGCCACACTTTAATGTTTTTTTGGCCTCAGGCAAGCCCTCAAAGGACATATGAGAAGCCATCTGTGAAATTACCGCAGGTGCAACATATCGTTCATATGAACACACAGATTTAATGGCGGTGTGAGATGCTAGTAGAGACATCAAACTCTTCTAATATGGGAAAAAAGGTTTGAAATTCAGTGCAGTTAGTCAGCTTAAATGAGAGGTTTTTTAGAAGAGCTAGAAGGAGAAGATCCATCTGTTTATTGTGAGAGAGGAAACATGGTGAAAAAGTATATTTGGGGGGAAGACAGTTGTAGTGCTGTAACAGTAATGTAATTTTGATGGATTTAAGATGTACTTGGCTTTCCCTCCAGTTTGGAGGAGTATTGTCAGTGCCTGGAGAAGACATCGTCAGTGTAAGAACAGATGTATGCATATATTCAAAAGGAGAGTAGCTCTGCACAGAACTTCAGTTGTGGAGTCATAGAATAAGCTGAGTTGGAAGGGACCCATCAGGATCATTGAGTCCAATTCCTCGCCCTGCACAGGACACCCCAAGACTCACACCATATGCATGAGAGCATTGTCCAAACACTTCTTGAACTCTGTCAGGCTTTGTGCTGTGACAACTTCCCTGGGGAGCTGTTCCAGTGCCCAACCACCTTCTGGGTGAAAAACTTTTTCCTGATATCCAACCTAAACCTCCCTGACTCAGCTTTGTGACATTTCCTTGAGTCCTGTCACTGGTCATGAGAGTGAAGAGATCAGTGACTGCCCCTCTGCTTCCCCTCATGAGGATATTGAAGACACAACAAAGTCTCTCCTCAGTGTCCTCCAGGCTGAACAGACCAAGTGACTTCAGGTGCTCCTCATATGTCTCCCTGTCAAGGCCCTTCACCATCCTCATGGCTCTCCTCTGGACACTCTCCAATAGCTTTGTATCTTTGTTATATTGTGGCACCCAAAGCTGCCCCCAGCACTCGAGGTGAGGCTGCCCCAGAGCAGAGCAGAGCAGGACAATCCCTCCCTTGCCCGGCTGGCGATGCTGTGCCAGGACAGGGTTGGCCCTTCTGGCTGCCAGGGCACTGCTGACTCCTGTTCTACTTTCCCTCAACCAGGACCCCCAGATCCTTTCTGTGGTGCTGCTCTCCAGCATCTCATTCCCCAGTATAACCCCAACATAAGTAGGGTTGCAAAATCCAGCACTTGACCTTGCTGAATTTCATACGATTGGTAATTGCCCATCTCTCTATTTTGTTGAGCTCTTTCTCTAGGGCCTCTCTGCCCTCCCAGGAGACAGCAGCTTCTCCTAATTTAGTGTAATTGGCAAACTTACTTAATATTGAATCCTGCATCCAAGTCGTTAAGGAACATGTTGAAGAGAATTGGAGCAAGGATGGAGCCCTGCAGAATGCCACCACTAACCAGACACCAGTCTGTTACCCCACTCACTGTAACTCTTTGTGCCTGACCCATGAGTCAGTTGCTCATCCATGGCATAACACGGTTATTTAGCTGTATGCTGGACATTTTGTCCAGAAGGGTACTGTGAGAGACAGCATCAAAATCTTTGCTGAAGTCCAAAAAGATTACTCTACTGGCTTTCCAAGATCAACTAGGTGGGTTACCCTGTCATACAAGGAAGTCAAGTTCAACAAGAAGGACTTTCCCCTCATGAAGCCATGCTGATCACTCCCTTCCAGCCCCATCCCAAGACTACCAAACATTTGACAAAATTAATTTTTAAGATAGGTTTTATAAACAAACATTTTTAGTTAATCCTGACTTTAATAATAAACCTTGAAGTTTCAAATCCAAAGATTAGATTGGTGGGAAACTGAAGATCCCTTTCAGATCTGGTCACAGCTCCTCTGGCTCTTTCCTAGTAACGAATGACTATCAAGTGAAAGTAAGAACAAACACTTCTTTCCTTGTTAATTGAAAATCATCAGAACATTAGGCATTACAGCTGTATGTCTTCCTTTGAAAGGAAGGTAATTTATGGTCAGCTACAACCTTCATACTTGGGAAGGCAAAAACTAGATATATTTTGCAGAGCACAAGGTGCACATAGTTGTGTTTTTTGTGTTCATTCGCAACAAGCCAGAGTAAATTCAAACAACCTTTCTTTAGTACAGAGTTAAAGAGAGAGGTAGTTTGAGTTATTTTAGAAGATGCATTCCTATAGAACTATAGGATAATATTGCTTACCTATCATTAATAATTTTGTTTTATTTTTCAGACTTGTGGAGAAGTGATTGTCAAATACCTTCAAGACCATCTGATCATAATTATGGGGATTGCCTTTGGACTGGCTGTTGTTGAGGTACCAATGTACTCTGCTAAAATATTTAGTAGCTGACAAGCAATATGTTCTACTTGGAAATACATTTAGAATGGGATTAAAACACATGGCTTGCTCAATTAATAGACAAGGGAAAACCACCTCTCACCTTAGCTATAGCCTGACTGTTATTTCTTATAATCAGTATATGGCTGCCGAGCTGCAAACTTCAGGTGGGGTCAGACCACCCTGCTGCCTGTATAAGTCACATATATCACATGGGACGTTTTCTTCAGAAAAAATTGACAGTTCTGAAGCCAGCCTGTGCCCTGACAGTGAGCCCTGTGTACAGAGCAGTGTGTGGACAAACAGCACTAGAAGACATGAGGCAGAATAGCCAGACTTTCCCCCCTCTTTCTCATCTCTGCTTGAGGAAAAAGTCATCTCCTAAGAAAACTTAGACCCTAAAGTACATAGTCTTATCATTGAGAAGCTGTGGTACAAAATTATAATTCTGAGGCATTAAAACTTTAAGTATCAAGATGATGCATGAATGTCTGAATGCACACCTGCGATGCTCCATATATTCCTGTGCATAAAAAACCACAGAGTATGTGAACTGTTTATTCTAATTTCCTCACCATATACTGAAGAATAACATGCAAGATTTTCTCTGAGGAGAGGAGGAAAAGAAGTGAGACTATCCAATCAGCTCCTTGATTTGGATTTGATTGGGAAAAAATTATAAAGAAACAGTGGATTTCATCATGTTGCTTTCTTCAGTCATTTTCTTTCTTTTCACTCTTCCTCCATGGTTTTCCTCCACCAGTGGATGTTTGAGGGAAAAACAGAAATGACAAAGATTGCTGTGGAAAGTTCATTCTGTTATTCAAAGCAAAAACTTCTTAACATCATTGGCAGAGGATTGCTCCTCATGGTAGAAGAGTGGGCAAGAGCCCTGACTCAAAACTGTATTTCCAGGAAAATAGTAGTAAGTGGGGAAGAATTATGTAGCTGCAGTGCTGGAAGAGGACAGGCCACCAACTTCTAACTCAGCACAGCCTTTGTGGTATTTAAGGAGCTGTATGTGGGAGGTCAGGTCTCTCACCCATATGTTTACTTTGTGGGGAAAATAGGTGATATACACCAATATTAAAAGGCCTTAAAAATATAATAGAAGTGTAAAATTGGTCTGTATCCCTAAGGTAATTTATAAGTCACTTTGCTCTAGTTACTGCAGTTATGTGAGTTGTAGCCTTTAGTTCATTGGCCATCATTCTTTCCTGTTCTCCAGCTGGCAGTTTCTGTGGTGGCTGCCTCTCCCAGTCATAAAAGGATTAGAAAACAACATGAATAAACAATATGAGACTCAGATAGCACAAATTGTCAGATGGCAATTTACACTTGATAAACATTTAGCCTTTCCATATTAACTCAAGCAATTGCAAATCAAAGAAGGTGACCATACTGAATTTTCTATTTCAAATAACAGCTTCTTCAGTGAACTCACTGTTGATTCTATCCCAAGTCCATTACTGATGAATATAAAATATTTGTTGCATGATCATTTGCAAATGGTGAGGTATGTGTATAGATGTATACCTATATACAGTATACACATGTATGTGTACATATGTATACATACACTTCACACATATGGTTACACAAAAGAGAGTGACAATGGAAAAGAAGAGAGATTTCAAAGGGGAAAAAACCCTTAGAATACACAGTGAACCTTCCTTTAACTTTATTACAAAATAAAATGCTGAATTTTTGTCCGACTTCTTGTACTTCTCAGTAACTTCTGCTCCATTACAGCTAAAAACTGCATTTTAAACACCCAGAGCTACAGGGTTCCCCATCCACAGAGGCAATCCATTGTTTAAACAAATGTAACTTCTGCATAGTGTCTGCAGTCTTACCTGTGGTACATACTGACTTCATTAAAATGTCTCTATTCTGGAGCCATGCTCTTTAAGAGCCACATTGGAAAAAATCTTCTTCAGAGCAGATTTAGCCTGCATGTAAATCCAAGACATTTGCAAACACAATATTCCCATTATGTATCAGTTGTATCCTGGGATTTCCAGAACTACCAAGTAATACCAGAAATGTCTTTGTTTTCCAGATTCTTGGTTTGGTGTTTTCTATGAGCCTCTACTGCCAGATCCAGCGAAAATGAAACTGTGGAAGTGTCAGAATGATGTCACCAGTCAAATCAAAACCTTTCTAGATAAAAGGCTAGATAGATTTGGCTTGATATTTTCAGATAAATATATGCATGTCCCAGGCAGCTGTTCTGATGAAAACGGCAGCCCTTTTGCACATGGATGCTTCACAATTTGCAAAATAACATCTTTATACTTCATAAGACTTAATGATGTGAATATGACTTTTTATTTGCAATAAATACCTTTGTTTATGTTTCTGAGGTGTTTATTTTGTCTGAAGACAGCAATGATGCGATGTTGAGAGCCTGAGCTCAAGGTGTGGTGTGCCCTCGTGGGTGTTACACCGCCCGCAGCAGTCACCCTAAACAGCTGCACACCATCCTGCACCATCCTGACTGCTCCAGGGAGCTCAGGCCCGCGGGCACCTCTGCTTGTGGAGCAGGGTGTTTGCATTAAGGGAGCTGTGGGTCAGTCTGACACTTGATATGGTCAGGGTTTTGTTACTTGTGAAAAGGCCAGGGACTCGCTTGTGTCCAGATAGGAAAGCCATGTTTTGTTTCAGGGATGTTTAAATCAGTGTCCTGGCAGCTGAGATGGTCCAAATGATGCTTAGGTTGCATAGATGAGCTGGATTTAGTGGCATGTGTTTTGCGAATAAGCATCAGTGGTGAGACCCAAGGCCATGTGGAGGCAAGGCCTACACAGCAGCCATGCAGGTAAGGCTTTGCCCAGAGCGGCCAAGGCAAGGGTGGCCCAGCACAGGGCATGGCTGGCAGCACAGCAGCAGCCATTTAAACCTGCCTGTGTTGGGCTGAGCAGTGTGTGCAAGTGTTTGGGCCCTGAGGCACTGACAGCCCTGACTGTCCCTGTCCAGCTCCAGGGGCTCCCCCACACTGCCAATGACAAGGACACCATGTCAGCCTCCTGGGCCAGTCAGCCCCTGCCCCACCAATGTCACAGCAGGGCTGCTCTCCAGCCTCCCTGCCTGGCCGTGGGGTCCCACCAAGCTGGGCCCACCCATGTGTCCTGGTGTGGCCTCAGCCCATCCCCAGCGAGTGCATGATGCCAGGGGCTGGGGCTGCCCTGGTGCCCTGTGCTGCCCCACCCCTGACAGGGATTAGGGGATGGGCCAGGCTCTGCCTTGCCACCCCAGTGGAACCCATGTGGTCCCACCCCCAGGGAGCTGCTGGCCTAAGCTGCCCTTGAACAGAAAGTGAATGGCATCGGGGACAAGATTCCTGAGGTGCAAAGATGTCTAATGAGGCCCACAGGGACCTGCTGAGGCTTTACACAGCAGGCTCTTGGCCTCCCTGCTGTGTGTTGGGATTAGCAGATTTCATCAGCTCTGCTGGACCCCCATCTTCGTATTAGGGGCAACTTTAAACACCTTAGACAGCTGCTCTCTAGAGAAAACGATGTACCATGCTCCTCTAGTTTAAGACCCCTCAGGTGCTCTTGACTGTCTTGAAGTTCACCCTGCTCCCGTCTTGACAGAGCAATGCAACTGTTGCTTACAGCTGTATTAAAAGCTTTCCTTGAGCAGAGACTTTTGTCCATGCCTTATTCCAACAGAATGGGGTTCGGATAAAATTCATCTGCAGCATCCACTTTCGTTTAAAACTCGACCAGAAGATGTTCCTGTCACATCCCCCACCCTTCCCTAGCCCTCAGAACATTAGGCCAAGCAGTGATCCCTGCTTTCAGTAATTCATGTGTCTCCCAGGAAAGTCATCTAGCTACCAGACAGTTCTGGCACTTGTCCTTCCCTCTGCTGAACCTCAGAAGCTGTGCCAGAACAATTCAAACTTTGCTGGACCAGAGAAAAATCATGACTCCATAACCCAGCTGTACTAACTGGAAAAAGAAATGCTGGCTTCTAGTTCCTCCTCCTCCCCAGAGTGTTTTTTTCTGTGAATATCTTATCCATGATCTGAAGTCCTGGGAGCTGAGCTTGAATCACACAGATCATGGTATGGCAGCTGGAGTCCTGGATTATCACTACAGAAAAAATTGAGATCACAAGGGCAACATAGAGAGACAATTGCATCTTCTTCCTCTTCCTTCTCATTAGAAAGACTGCTCACCTATTTGAATGAAGGACCAGAGGGTCTCCCATAGAGAGGGGTCTTAGAGCTGAGGATCGCTAATGGATGGACATGAAGGGAAATTACGGCTCACGCTTTCTACCAGAAGGAGTCACCTTCAGGCAGCTGTAAATTTGAGTATTACTGCTGTAGATTTGTAACGAGCACTGACATGAGACTGACAACATACTCTGGTTCAAACACTGGTCTGGTCCTGTATGCTGCTCTGGGGGATCCAGATATATAAAACCAAGGTGTTAATACATCTAAATTTTGGTTGTCTACTGCTTGATTTTGCATAAAGCCCTGAATATATCCTCTGCTTGCATAAAAATAATGATGTATGATATATTATACTTCTTGTTAAAACAGTTAAAGCTGTTGATATTAAAACATTAAAATCAGCATCAAAATGTTGTCTTCAGTGAGAAACTTTGACACAAGAGTTTCATCTGGAGCTAAGAGGAAGAGTTCATCTGTTTATTTAGGCAATTTTTCTCTATTTCCTAAAGCTCTAAGGAATAAAGCTAAAGTACTATGATTATATGCTACCATGACTGTTTAAATGAGATTGAACCAATGAAGTAATTCAGAATATTATTCACTTGCTGCTGAGGTGGGTTTGCCACTAAAATATGCCCATTGCCTTTGATGAGGCAAAACTTACTTGCTTTTAATATTCTGTAGCCCCCTGAAGTTTTCTCCCTCATTTTTTCAATGGAAACAACAAAATGCTAAGCAGGAAGCAAAAATAAATCTGTCTGGAAAAGATTAATCTGTCGACATGCAAAACAATGGTGTAGAAACTCATATCATAGAATTATGAAATGGTTTGGATTGGAAGGTACCTTTAAAGACCGTCTAGTCCTTCACACCCCCCCCCCCGCCATATCTGAGCTAGTTTGAACTCTCCCTATAATCAATGAATAGAAATAAAGACATCTAGGATTTGAGCCATGTCATTCCAAAATAGATGTTCAAAGAGGTTAGGTGAGTGATTTTCGCTGCAAGTAGATGAAATTGGAGAGAATGAATCCCGCCCTTCAATACTGAACTTGTTAAAAACATTGTAAGTACTAAAATAGCATTAATATAATATTCCATGAAAGTGCACTGATTTTTTATTGATTCATTGACCTTTTTGGTCAGTTATAATCCAGCCTGCTAGGAAATGAACCCTGCCTTCTCTCTGGGCTGGTAGGATAAGATTCATCTGGTGTGCACAAGGCTGTAACAGAGATCCCAACACCATTCCTTCATGAAGTCCTCTCAGTATTCTTATCAAAGAACACTTATGGTTAGCAGTTGACTTGAAATAGCAATGGGACACTTTTCTGAGCCCACAAACACTTTTAAATGATGATGTCTAGCATTTCTGAAATGGAATTTGACAATAAATCCTTGAAAGAACAATAAAACTACAAGGGTTTTCTTTTGTGGGGTGTTGGGGAAGGTTGTTTTTGTTTTTTCATGACCGTCTCATCCAAGGTTATGTTCATCTCAATGTTACCCAATAAAATCAAGCATAGAGAGGAAAGACACATGTCCAAGACTTTAGTTCTTTAAAACAGCAAAGGGAGAAAAAGCATTTATCATTATAGTCTTAAATGGTATAAAAAGAGTGGTAGGAAGAAAGACAGAGTCCCTGCCTTTGCCAGGGGAGCTGAATTCCACCTTAAAACCAAGTCTATTTAAAAGACACTGGTGATTTATCATGTCAAAACCAAACATCTATTTGATGGCAACAAATAAGACATCACACCTGGGTCAAAATTTTTCCAAAGAAGGATTTGTTACATAATTTAAGGAATGTGGTGGGGGGAAGGTGTTGTTCTCAGAATTAATTGCATTTGGGGGGGACAAATGCAGCCCAAATAAAAAAAGAAAAAAGTTATAATTTATGGTAAAATATGAGTCAGTAAAGCAATGTCAGAAACATTGAAGGGAACATTAATAAACCTGTTATTGGAAACAAAAAATAATGAAGAGATAGAAGCAGATAGGTTTAAAAAATAGATTTTGAAAAAATGGAAGAAGACTGAAGCAAAACAGGACAGGTCAATTTGAAAGGAAGAAAAATATATTGAATATTATCAAGATCCAAGAATTTGCTGCACTCAACTCAGCATGAGGGCAATTTGGCCCCAATCCACCTCTGTCCTGGATGCCATGCCAAAAGCCAATTCAACCTGTTCTTCAACCAGTGCCAAATCTGCCCCAAATGTGGCTGGCTATCAGGGTGTCTGAGAAGATGGGGCTCATCAGAGTATAGCTGGTAGCCACAGGGTACACCAAGACACAGCTGTGCTAGTTGCACGGCCTCTGGGGATGCATGGAGAATGGAACTGAGGAGGTGAAACAGCTGGCTTTCCCTCTGGAAAGGACACCAGCACACTGTGGATCTGGCCAAAATATTTTTAGAGACAAGATTAAGTGAGGCAGCAGGGTTTATTTTTAAATTAAGATGGAGGGTTATCAGTTTAAATTTTGAAATAGGATTGAAACCTCAAAATTAAAAGCCAGTTCTTTGGCTCTTCTGTAAGACCTGTCCTCACTGTTTAGCCGAAGGTTTTCTGGCATGGGAGAAACTCAGCTGATTTAGACTGGATTCAGCCATCCTCAGCTGAGGGGATGCTTGACTTTGGGTTGTTTGGGGAGGTCAGTCATGGCGCAAACACCTAATGTTGCTCCAGGACAGAACCAAAGCCCACTCCTGCAAAGATTCAGGCTGGTGAAGCTGCCTGGACATTTCTCCTTCAGGAGGGAACCTGGATGTGGTGATACAGGGAAATGTTACATTAGGACTTCATTCAGGGACCAAAGGGAGGCTTGGATCTCTTCTGGCTTCATCCATGGCAATTTGATTATTCTTAATATCAAGTAAATTGGCAAGTTTTCTCCCCGCCCCTGTCAATAGCAATATTCTCATCCTTTCACTGAAAGACTTTTTTGTACAATGGTTTGGACTAAATTCCTTTTTGTTCTTTTCAAGTATTTATTTTTTGAACTGAAAGCTGACCCCTTGGTGTGTCTTGCAAAATGCTCAGCCTGCTTGGGTTTCTTGGGGAGATAGAGGAGTGATGTCATTCACCACTTGATAAGGCTGAATCCTTTATCTGTATGCATTTGGACACTGGGGAGGAATGAGAAAATCACTCCTCTTCCTTTCTGTCTCAAATCCACTTACAATTTTTTTTCTCTTTGTAAAGAAATACAAGTCTCCACTTACTCTTAGATTTTATAAAATTTGCTTGAGCAGTCCAAAATTCTTTAAAAGACAGGAAACAGAGACATGGAAAGGCATGGAGGAATAAGAAGCAAACGAGGTCCTTGTGCATTAAGAGGGATAAGAGACATATAATACTCTTCTTTCCTAATCTGTGAGGAGCTCAAATTCAGCTAATATAACTCATTAGAGAGACTCCAGTTTCTATATCTGCATTAACCTGTGAAAGTCTGGAAAGTATTGTTTGCCCTATTTTTTCATGAAAATTTAAGTAAACCATGCTAATGGATTTACACGCACAAGGCAATGGAAGAAACTGGTTAAAACACCCAGACAAAAACTATGGAAAAACACAAGGGCACTCTCAGACAGCTTCACAAAAGAGTCTCAAGGCATTTCAGGGCACCAGCTCTTTACACAGAAAGTCTGTGACCTTGCTAATGTAAGAAGATTAATTGGTGGTTTACAAGGGGTTGTATTAAAAGGCCCAAAGTGTCAGTATACTGTTTCACATCTGCTATTAAGTGAACATAATGTGTTTCTAAGCTATTTCAAACTGTGTTTTTATGTTGTTTGTTATCTAAAAGATTTGTCAGATCAGCTAAACCCAGGTTGATACATGAATACTGACTCTTTCACTGCTGTAATGCATTTTCTTGCTAAAGTTTCAGCTGAATATATTACTTTGCCTTAATACATATGTTTCCTACACCCTATTTCATTATATTAATGAATTAAAGTAACAATAGCTCTCTGAAACTTTAAGTCTCTCATTACTCAACTTGGCATTAAGTTCTTTACTATTACAGTTAATTCAAACCAGGTAATATCTTTTGTACATTTGATTTAATTGGGATGAGAAAGAAATTGAATGTACTTGCTGCTGTCTCTGTTAAAAAAAATCTTTTATTGTATTTAGTTTTGTCCAAAAAATTATGTCAAAACCATAGATAAACTTAACCTTGTCAAAGCTTATTATCTTGATCATTGATTAGGAGTATATTAAGAGTAACAAATATTAGGAAGTGGAGCCATGGAAATTAATGTTTCCTGTTCGTTGGGACCTCCAATTTTTACTTCTGTCTCCTGCTTGGACAAGTGTTTACTGCTGTAAATACTGTTGAGTTCCACTGGCATAGGATTAAAATAGACTCTTTCAAGAAAAGCCAGTGACAGTGGAAGCTGTTTATTAGAAAGTATATAGTAATGGTGTGAACAGAAATAGAATATATATACAGAACATATATACCAAAGGAATATACCAGCACTGCATTAATGTGTAGGAAGGGAATTGCAATCACTTCTGCCATTTCTGTAGCAGAGGAGTTGGAGCACACTGCCTTCGTATCCTGACTATTGCACTTCTGTCTGTGTTTATAGACTGTCAGACAGATGGGGCAAAGAGTAAGCATCCTGTGGCAACAAGGCTCAGAACATCGGAAACAAAGGTGAATGACAGCAACAGTAGTTGAAAGGGGCAGGGGAAACACAAAGCTGAGATAGTTTGGGACAAGAGGGAATGGCCTCAAGTTGTGCCAGGGGACATTTAGAATGGATATTAGGAAACATTTATTCAGGGAAAGGATTGTCAAGCGACAGCAGTCTTTCCAGGGAAGTGGCTGAGTCATCATCCCTGAAGATGTTTAAAAGATGAGTAGGCTCAGGGACAATATTTAGTGGTGGACTTGGCAATATGGGTTTATTGCTGGACTCGATGATCTTAAGGATATTTTCCAACCAAAATGATTTTATGATTCTATTATTCTGTGATTCTCTTGCATACTTATTGCAACTAGGAGAGGGATTGAGGGAGCCAGAATATGTATTGAGTGAACTGGAGTGCAATTGGAGTGACAAGACAGAAGTTTACAACCCAACCTGACTGGAAGAGTGATGGATCCCTGCAGCCTCTTGCAAACTGAACAAGGACTGAGCTGTTTGTCAGAATAAATGAGAAATTACAGATTACTGAACACAACAGAGTGTGCTGAAAGAGGAAGGAAATAAGGACTTGTTCTGTAGTGGTTAGATTTCAAAAAGGTCCTCTGCTGTAAGAGATATTCGAGATACTCATTGAGTTCATCACATTAAGTACAGGAAATTGTCTGTCAGATATGGGTTTGGGTACTGTAGTTGAGGTACAAAATTTCCAGATGCACTATCTCTGATATGCTTAATACTCTGTGGCACAATTATGATGAATTACCTTCTGCCTGTGATTTAAGATTCTGCTCTCATTCTACACATGGACTGTTACAGTGACATAGGGAACTTCCTGCTATTACCTTTTTCATATTCCTCATATTCTCAGTTCTCTCTGAGGACTTTTTCCTCAGTCCTTCAGCCAGTGGAAAAAGGATTTGAATCGCTAGAATAAAGAGGCCATTCTAGAGTACATTGTGCTGAGCTTGTCTAAACATAATTTTAAAAATATATACACAAAGAAATACACAAACCATCTGAGAAAAAGAATTGCCTGTGTCTTTAACATGAGAGATGTGCTACAGATGAGAAACGTTGTGGGCAAAAGACTTCAAGAGCATTTTTTCATGCTGAAATTGGCTCTGCTTCAAATATTCTTGAAAGACTAATTTTCTTTGGATGGTAGTGACCATAAATTGATGTTAATAATGTGAATAAATTCTAATAATATGTGGCTTTAACTGCGATAACCACAACAATATCATGTAAAAAGAACAACTGCCATGAATTTCTTACTAGTGGAGAGTTTTGTTTGCAGGTAGAGTGGATTTTATACCTTCCAAGAGGGACACTTGAGGTATTGTGGTCATTCCTGAAGCTTGAAATGATGGGTGAGAAACTCAGTATAAACCTTCTGTTCTTGTAGATTCATGATATGAATTTATGCCTATTGTCTGATGGCTATCATTTTGAGTTATCCTGGAATAGAAACATATTAGAGAGCCTGGAACTATGTAGGCAGAAATTAAAACTGTGCACAGAGATGGAAACAGAAATGAATATTGAGATGTTCTCAAGAAATGCAAGCCAACAAACTGAATATTCAGAGAGTATTTAATAGGGTATCACAGTTCATGTACTACTGCACTTTACAGATCCTGACCATCACATCACAAACATGCTAATGGCTCCACAGAGAGAAAATATAGAGGTTCTCTAAACTGTTCTGGATTTCAGTGGATCTATTTCTCAAATTAAGATTGGAAAATTAAGAGGGATTCAGTCACCTAACAAAGCATTTTGTGTCTTTTAGACTTCTGTTACTTCTGCTTGGGCTCTCACTGTTACTTGATGAGACCATGCTCTCTGTCCTGTGCTACATCTGGCACTCTTCATGGGTTTCTTCCCCAGCTTGGCAGGACTAAAGTGAGACAATTTAATGTTCTTGATTTGGTCTCTTGTTCCTTAGAAAATGTTGTCTATCACTTGACTACCAGTCACGAGGGTTGTTGCAACAGGCTGCTTACATGGAAAAAGCCTAAGTCTAGAAAAGTTTGGTTTATGCTGGAAAGAGAATGATTGTGTCAAAATGCTGCAGTGGGTTAGATACCCAGGTAGGCTTCTGTTCTGAACACTAATGGGGCTACAGTGGCTCACAGCGTGATGGAAATAAGACACAGAATAAAGCCTGAGTTCTGAAGTAGCTGATCTGACTGCGAGAAGGGAGACACAAGTGCTCTTGTGGACCTTGTGGACTTTGTGTCTTGTTCACACGAAGGAGTGACACGGAATCAGCACAGACACTGGCATTATGACTAAATTAATTTCATAGGCAGCAGAAAGGAAAAGAAGGCTACAAGGAAGGTAATAACTGAAATGTTTTAAGGCTGCAAAGTGCAATTCAGTTACATGTACGTCCTCTTTCAAGACTTCATCATGCACCTGGGAGCAAAGTTATATTGGCATGGAAAATGTTGGGCAGTTTGAAACAGAGGTGACAGTAGAAAGCAAGGCAGTAAGTACTACCTTCATTAATATTCATGGGTTGTCCTGAAGCTTGCCCATATGCCAAGGACAGTTTCCTCAGGCATTAGAACTGCAGAACACACAAAAATTGTGGCCCCAGGATACTACTTCCCATTGCCTCTCTGGGGAATATGTTTACCTTGTATTTTGTACGTCATGTATGTCTTACTACTCTAACCAATGTGCGGCTACACATTTTGCAGAGCTCGGGGATCACATGTAGCCTAGATTGTGACAAATTCTAGCAAGGATATACAGTTATTAAGGCCTGGATGCCTGAAACGTGTGCAAGGCATGACTAGGGATATGGGTTCCAGCGGCCTCGGTGTCAGCAGCCTGCTGTCAGGCACAAAACACAGCTCAGCACCTGAGCCACACTTCGAAGTCTAGCATTTGTCTGCAGCCAAGAAATGTCCACCCCGCTGGGGTATGAATTAGTACAGTGCACAGACAAGAAGCTTCCACAGTAATAATTTATTGTTTTGAGTGTTCGGTATGATTTTGTAAATGTTTGAGAGCAGAACTAAGGGGCTCTGGGGAGCAGGTGAGGTGGTAGCAGATGACATGGATTTACAGAACAACAGTGAACTGATAATAGCATGCTTTCACAGATTTTTAAACTGTGTTGTTATTTTAAGCCTTGTTATTCTGTTCTGAAACTGCAGAATTCTGCAGAGGACAGTACTTGTTAATTGTAAACACTTATATTGCTAAAGCACCAAGCTTCTTAAGAATATATATGTTTTTTCTAACAAAAAAATTGAAGACTATCAGGCTGGTGGCCAGACTACAATCACAGACAAGAGTCAATGTTCAAGCAGATACAGTGAATTTGTGCGAGCTGAGTAGCAACAGAACACCACATCCAAATCTGAGAAAACAAAAAACTGTTTTGTTCGATTTATCCTGATTTAGTCTAAGGAATCTTTGAGAATCAACAGATTACAAAAGCAAGTTAGTGTTTAGGGCAACAGTGCTGTGTCATTTGTGGAGTAATAATGTTCACTTTAACACCAAAAATCTCATTCACCCAGGAGACAAAATGGGGCCAAGTCCTCATCTGATGTCAATCAGCATGATTCCTTTGCCATTAGCATGGCTTCAATGTGTTTGGTGGAGCAATAGCAATTTACTTGTGCTGAGAGCTTTGCCCTTGTGTCTCATAGCTCAAAGAAATTAAGCTGCCTTCCAAGTTTTCTGACTGAAGTTGTGTACAGTTTAAATCTTGTTGCAAAAAGCCTGTTCAGATCTGTTTTTTCCTTTTTGTTTCGAATGATTCTGCATATTCATCACATGAGTTTAATAGAACACGTCTTATTTTCATCAAACCATGGAAAACCAGGAAATATTCACAGGTTACACCAATGACCCATTTTGCTGAAAAAATTAAAAATGCACTTAAGCTAAATTTATGTTGTTGAAATGGTTTCTTTTTTCCCCCTTGTTTTTAAATTTTTAATGGAATGTGAAGAAAGTTAGCATATGAGGCATTTTACATCTCATTAATAACATCTTGACAGTTCTGCTTTGAAAGCCTACTCAAAATAATGCAAAAATCCAAGAAAATTATGTCAATATTATTTTAAGTTAGAAAGGCACCCTTTTTAATTTTTATTTTTTCTTTGGTCATGTTTAAAGTGGCCTGTCTTAGATTTGCAAAGCACCATAAATTCACAGTTAGAGAGATGCTTCTATCCTTACTGAAACTAACAGGAAAATCATAGTAATTACAGTTTTCCATGCTTCATAATGAGAAAATCCCACACAAACTTTAATGATAACTGAGATCAGGAATGCTGCATACTTGCTCCTGCTGTGATAGGTTTTGCAGTTATTTTTCATACTTCTGCTATTACTAAAGTAACCTTTTTAATTAAGTGAGGTATTGGGTAGGTTTATGCATTCATTTCATTTTATATTTGCTATGGTAGCCCTAAAATCACACAGTCTTTCATGTGTGTCTCACCTGCAAAAGGCTGCTTCCTTGGTGGTGATTTCACTCAGGAGGTGAATATTGCTGAGGACCAACAAGCAAGATTTGTGTGGAGCTTGTGACAGAAGGAAAGGACCTGAGAAGGGCTGGTCAGCCCCCGTGGTGAGGAGGACCTGCCCATGACGGGCTGGAAGTCCCAGTGGCAGGAGACTTTGAGGGGATTCAGTATCGCCAACAGGGAGTCAGATTCCTGTTGGTGATACTGAACCGGGGCTCTGAATGCCAAAGGTTTTCCCCAGGAGGAAGGAACAAAGAAATGGTGCCAGTAGTTTGCAGATAGTCACATACTGATGCTTGAAATGTTGTGCTGGATTATTTGAGAGAGTGGGACATGAGAGAGGATCAAACCTCTTGGCAGGTCTACCTGAAGAGGAAGCTCTTGGTTTCAGATTTCCCTGCACCTTTGCCATCTTTTCTTATCGACCCCATGGCTGTGGCAGGAAACCTCCCTGTAGCTCGGGTTCAGTGTGCCCCTGCAATCAGAAGACATGACTGCATGCATCCAAACATGTCACTCATGACTGCCACCATGAATGTGAAGAGGACAAATGTTCAGAGTGGGTGAGGACATGGTGAGCCATGGTGCTGCCTGGGTCTAGAAGGATCTGGTGGCATGTCTAAAGAAATAAGCCCACGTAAGTAGAAAAGCAGAGAGCGTTCCTCAAAAGAACTACACAAGATGACCAAAAGAAGCGGTTTCCAAGTAGATTCTGTCTACGCTCGGGCTCTGCTGGCATGACTGTGTCAGCAAGTCTGGGAACTCCTAACTGAAGCACAGCTCCAGCAGCCAGGCTTTAGTGTGGATCAGGGCTCAAAAAGGGACAGGATGCTCTGATGCATAATTTCTAATGCAGGTCCTGCTAGATTGGGATGTGTTTTTCATTTGAAGTTGAGCTACTCGAACCCAGTTCCCTCCAAACAAACAAACAACTGAACGGGCGAGCAAACAACCCCGTGGGAGGGATGGCTTATTCGAGCACAGCGGGGAGCAGAGTGGGGTGGGAACCAGCTGGCTCCAAGTGCCGGCGCTGGCCTTGTTTTCCCCTACAACTTTCATCCTGTTTGTCACTGTTACCAGGGGTTTACAAACTCAAAGCAAACATCTGGTCTGGTTTAAGGCCAACAAGAAAGAAAAATGGATATTAATTTTGATATGGTAATAAAGCAATTTGATAGTGCCCACGCTGACAGAGCCACCACACCATTTACAATCTCTAAAACTAAGTTGGTTTTCATAAAACTCTTGCGAGATCATATTAGGACTGACAATTAAAATTATAATGCAGCCTAGCCTGCTGAGGAGCTGTAAATTTTCTGGGAATTTGGTCAGTTGGTTACATTGATTTTATATTAAGTTAGAGAAAATTTTGTTCATGTACAGGCAAAACCAGTTTAAATCTGTTTCATACATTGCAGCATGGTCTCACTGATTAAAAATACCTGGGCCTCTTCCAAACTTGTCGTCATATTGGCTACATGACTGCTATAAGCAAACCCCCGCAAACAGAAAGATCTGAAAGTTCAAAGCTTATTTAACTCGAGAGTGCTTGTAAAAGGGAAAAAATGCCGTTTCTGCATGGAATAATGGCTCGTAACTTTTCCAGCATTATTTTTTCATTAATATCACCTGAATCTGATGTGCATGTTTCACAGCAGACTCTAAATAAGAAATCTGGTACCTTTTGGCATGTTATTCCTGTACCATCTGGCTAACAGGTACTGTACTGTTCCTGCAGTGTGACGCACCAAATAAAAAAGTCAGATCTTTTTAAAGTCACAATAAATTTCCCAAATGAGTTTGTGTGAAATGTTAAAAAGCAGAAGATAGAGGTTTTGGGTTACATTGCCTCTAATTTGAAAGGGGGATAAGTGAAGCCAGGTGGGCTACTTAGCCAATACCTGCTTGTTCCAGTTTTTTGAATCTGTGAACATTACACCCAGATACAGATGGAAATTGGAAACAATAAATGATTATTACAGAGATTTTATCATCCTGTAACTCATGCACAAAAGATGAGCCGCTCTCAAGGACACTTTGAAATGTGCTGCCTAGGCATGTATCCGGACAGATGTGCAGGAGTAAGAATATGCCATATATCTAGTGAGAGGAATAAGATTTCTTAATTCCACTGTGACAAGAACAAGCATCTTCTAAAAAATGAACCTCCCCTTCTCAACATTAATCCAGTTTCTTTCTGATGTCTCTTTTTTGGTTAAGATGAGCATCCCCCATTTCCAGAAATCTGTTAGTCCACAGCTGGAAATGGGGGATGGCAGACAGATAGAAAGAAAGGTGCTCACAATACCTTATCAGAGCTACAGCTACAAGTCATAAAGGCAAGCTCAGACAGTTAAGTTCTTCACTCCCTCTGGCCACATCTGACTTAAAATTTTGTATTCCCATTAATGTTCAAAAAACTACCTTTCAGGACAACAACTGGAAATAAAACCAAATCAGTACATACTCAATGATGTATTTCTTCATTGACCTCTTCATGATGTATTTGTTCACAGATAAAACTTTCCTCATGGATGGCCTGATTTTGTCGGAGAGTGGTTGGGAGGAAGAAAAATTTTCGTCACAAAATCTCTAACTTTCTTCCAACTTACAATTACCCTGTGGCCTGTAGTCCCTGCTGCCTGCTCCCTGCCAGCTGTTGGGAGCAAGGCCAAAGGAAAACCCTGGCTCTAGGGGCCTTGGCAAGAGTTCAGCTCAGATCCATCACAACCACAGGTGAGCCAAATCCCTCTGCAGAACTATCTGTCTTTTCCCTTTAATGAGGAAGGCAGGAGTTCAGGGCTTTCCTTTAGAAGTCTTGAGTTGGTGACAAAATGAATGCTGAGAGACAAAAAACCTCAGCAGGGTGGAATGAGCTTTTCTGCACATCTCTATAACCAGCTGGCAGGCTCTTCCTTTGGGATGGGAGACCACCACAGCCAGCACAAGTCCTGATAAAGCTTGTAAGCACTGGGCATGTCTTCCTATACTTGTCTCTGAATCTCACCTCTATGAAAAGGTTTGCTAATTCTGTTTGAGGCAAGTACACCAAAGGGCAGAGCATCAGGATGCCATGCCAGGGACTGGGGTGAAGAGCAGCACATAAACCCCAGGCAGGGGTCCCAGTCAGCTGTACCCTGAGCAGAGCATGTGGGCTGCAAGGGCATGGATGGCCAGAGCCCATGTGGCACCCTAGTGGGACAGTGGGGGATGCCTCGCCCCTGCACAGGGATCCAGCTTGCACAGCTGGGATTCAGAGTCCAAGGGCTCTACTCAGGAGCCTAAGGCACACCTCTGTTTTAAGGGACAGGTTTTATTCTTTCACAGTATTGCAAGACTTTCTTAAAGTTCACTGAGCAAAGTGCGTACACTTTGGGTTAGAAGGGAGAGGGCAGAGGACCCACTGTGCTGGACTTTGGTGGATAAGTTTGCTCGTGGCTTTTTTCTGCCTCTCACCCTCATGCATTACCATTTTTTACATTGTTTACTGTTGTCAGCCTTTTTTCCTTCACAATAGTCAGCTCACTTCAGCTCCTTGTCAAGCATCACCAGACTCTGCAACACAGTAATTAATTAAAGGGCAGATAGGGAAAATAAAACATGAGCTGGAACAGCAGGCCTGCATTTAAAAGAAAAACAAAAACCTCTTCCAAAATACCTCCATGCATAAGAATGGGAAATTATTCCTTGGAATTGGATCAAATCAGGGTATTCCACAAGATGTAAGACTTCGCTCTGGAGGAACCACTGGAATGAAGTGCAATGGTGAGCTTAACACCATCTCTATTTAAAAGAGAAAAAAATCTCTATTGTGTGAGAAATAAAACAATATTTTCAACATTTATATTCTATCTGAATTAGTGGAAATGCCACAAGGATGGTAATTCTTTGGCCTAGCATGGAAAATGCCAGCTTCATAACAGCTGTACATGTTACCATACTTGTTCCCTTTGGGGTATTTGTATGTCTTACCAGTTTAAATAGCACCACTACTTATAAACTAGTACACAAACGCCTAACAGATGTACAAGTTCACACAAGAAGAAATAAAAAATGCACAAAACCCCTCACTCTTTCACAACTAATCTGCTTTAATGTAGCAAACACAGCCCACTTGCTCTTCCTTCACTGTGAATGCTTTCTTACTCTGTGACATCCCTGAATCCCAGCCTACCCTTTGTTCTTTCATATTTGAAATAGCTGTTGGACTTTTAGAAGTGCTCTGTAAGACTTTTTTAATTGTCTCATGAGACCCAATGCTCTGAACAAGCATAAACAAATGTCTTTCAAAACTCTGAGAAGGATTTACTGGGAGGGTTGAGGTGGGTATATTGCCCCTCACACAACAGCAAAGGAGCTGTAACCCTCAGGGTTCCTTTTCTTCCCTTATCCACAACTGTGAGGCATTCATCTCTGAACAGTTTGATTGTCATTTAATTGGCACATTAACCTTCATCCAAACAGTTTTGAATTCCTAGCTCTCCTTCTTCCTAGTTCCTCTCCTTTTGTGACTTTGGGCCAGAGCTGTCTGGAGCTGATGTTTCTTCCTTCATCCTTCTTTCTTCTGCCTCCTGTTTGCTGTGTCCTTTCTCCAGGAGAGCATGCACATTTAGGATATTTCTATGATGTTAAACAGTGTGTTCCTGCAAAGAGATGGCCCGAGTAAGGTGCATGTTACCAAGCACAGGCACAGAGCTGTAGCACAGAGGTCTTTGCAAAATAAATCAACCCACAATGTTTCCCTTAAGAAAAATTTATCCTTAGAAGTACAATAAAATAGTCTCCCTGAACTGCCATATTAATTTGGCTTAGCTGCTTCTACTGTCCAAGCTAGCTTGCTTGGGATCAAGACAGATTGTTCATATGGCAGGAATTTGTGTGACACCACCTACATGACTCAAATTCAGCTCTGCAGTGGAAGATGTTTGGTCTGATCAGTCACTCAAGAGAGTTTCTCCAACTGCTGCACAGAGCATATGGTCTTATGTGCAGTATGACATCAAAATAATTCTTATGCTATTAAGCAGCCATGTGATTTCTAAAAGAAATGAGGAAAAAACGCTTCTAGACCAATTATTAATCCATGCTTGCAGGAGGTATACATTCCTGTCACTTCAGAAGCACTCAGTGCTCTGCTGAGCATCCATTACCTTTATGGTCATTAAGTTTAACTAGATGACAGTTATTAAAAGATTGCAAATGTTGTACCCTAAACAATGCTATGAATCTTTCTGGTTTACGGTCACCAGTGAGACCTAGATCATCTGGCTTTTCCCCCCATGTTCTTTGCTGTAGATCCTGCCTATGGTTTTTGCATTAGCTCTTCTCCTTTGTCAAGAGAAACAGTAAATAAGATGGTAAATCTGTCCTCTGCATTGTCAAATTGTAAAGTTACACTGCATCTGTACTTTCTTCTTCATTTTGTTTTTTTAATAATCTATTGGGTTTGTTTGTTCAAGTTAATGAAAATAGCATGTTATTGTTATGTAGTTATGCCAAAACACTTCACCAGAAATTTCATAAATGTTTTCTGGTACATTGCCCGGTTTCATGTGGTTTTATTTTTTCCCTTCATATAGAAGAAAAGCACATGGAAGATAAAGATCTTAGGGTTAATACAGCTAGAAAAAGCCCTGGGAAGATGCCCTTAAACAGCAAAAAAGGAGTTAATGAAAAATCAAGTACAAATGAATTATTGTCTGGCTGGCTAACAGTAAAGCTTTAAGGCCTTAATCACAGCTTTTATTTGCAACGGTACGCATTTATTCTTAGCAGGAGCCTGACCAACTTTTGGGGGGGACCATTTGTGTGAGAAAGCACACATCACCACAGGGAGAGGTTTTGCCACCTAACATTTGCAGCTTCACAAAGTTTCAAAATTGTCCTTTGCTCATAGTAGCATTTCTTTTGGGCTAATGAGTTTCCATACTGTTAAAAGGAGAGGGTCTTTGCCTCCAGGGATTTCACAGCTGAAGGTCAAAAAACCCCAACGGGAATCAGCCAAGGTTTGGGGGGGTTTTTTTGTGTAGATCAGCAAGATACAACAAAACAGCGTTTCACTAGCATCTCTCTTAGGACATCTCTGACTTGTTCTGCTAGTACAGAGGGGCCTTATTCCCAGAATTCATCCGTTCTCTGTGCAAAAATGCTTCTTTTGGAGATGGCACCTGAGAAGTTCGAGAACTCTGAGAAAGGAAATTATAAAAAGATGAAGCCTAATAAACTGTGGTTTGTTCTGATATATAGTGCAAAATTTGAGTGTAATAGACTTGCTAGGAGGAATATGTGTTAAAGGGTAGAATTTATCCCTCTGAAGGTAAATATATCTAGTAATTTAATTTGAAAACCTGGATTCTGATAAATCAGCTTTATATCCCATCTTTGCATGCTGTCTGTACACATTTACTGAAGTTCTGAGCTGTGGAACTTCCTGGATATTTTTAAGAAGCAAAATATTCCTCATTTCTGATTGCTCTGTTGTTCATGTTAAATTTAATGGAAAACGCTCTTTGATTTTATTCAATTGGGATCAAGCTCTCAAACATAATTTAAGACCTCAGCCAGTTCCAAATGCAGCAACCAAGTCCAAAAACTAACAGCTAGACTTGCATATGCAGATTGCCAAATGGAAGGAAAACAGGCTGAAAGAAGCATAAGTACAAAGGGCACTGAAAACAATTTTATTGGAAATGAACACTGAGTCTGAATTAAAACCTGAACTGCTTTCAAATCAGTTTCAAAGAACTGATACAGAAAAGAAAGGCCTTCTTAGCCAGTATTATGTCCCTTACC
Source organism: Origma solitaria (assembly GCA_013397895.1). Taxonomy (NCBI): domain Eukaryota; kingdom Metazoa; phylum Chordata; class Aves; order Passeriformes; family Acanthizidae; genus Origma; species Origma solitaria. The sequence goes on along the minus strand of VZRL01001283.1, from coordinate 211,129 downwards.
TTAGATAAACTAACCTCCTAATGATGTATAGTGAAGTCACATATTTTTCTCTGATGCCTCTGCCAGACATCTATATGTGCAAGTGAATTCACAGGTCCTGGATTGCCCTCAGAGGCAGGGGTGTAGACATATAAGTTCCCAAGTCAAAGTAATGTGACCCTCTTTGTAGCTAGATAATTTTTTTCCCTGTAGTTTCATATCCACTAGAACAAATTTCCCCAAACCAGCCCCATCTGCGTGGAGTCCTGTGAAGAGGCACATATGCTTTGATAAACCCCATGATAAGGGCACAGATTCTGATATGGGGACCAGGTTACAGTATTGGGCCACAGCCTTTCCTCTGCCCCAGGACACAGCCCTGAGTAGCAAATTTGGCAGATTTAAGATCAAGCAGACCAGCTCGATTTGGCATTAAATTATCAGAAAATTAAGCACAAAAGGAGCGAAGAAAAGCAAAGAGGAACAAAGAGTCTTATGTGGTGAGATGGGGGGTGGTGGTAAACTGCCCCGTATTATTTCTCAGTCCTGCCCACCACAAGTTCCCACCTCTTCTCACCCAGGGCTCTTCTGCTCACATTTTCAACCTCACCCTTCCAGCACTTTTCAATTTGCAGGTCTCCAACCCTTTTCACTCCTCTCCATCTGCAAATGTTTCAGGATTCCTTGTTCCTGGTCTCCTATTACCCATGCATGTCCCCTAGGTAAAACCCGGCTTGCTTTTGGGATGATATCCCATCCCTACCCTTAGACTTGTTCCATCCCCACCTCTGTCCACATCTACTACTGCTCTCCCATCCTGTCTATGTCAGCTCCATACCCAGATTGTTCCTGAAGAAACGCTGGCATGTTAGGAGCCTGGTCACAGGCTGCACCCATGAAGAGCCTTCCAAAGCTGTACCATGAGGGTGCAAGGCGTGACAGAGACATGACTTTGCCTTGGATCAAAAACTGGGGAGATGTCATGGCTCTCCCAACATGCCAGGTACCAATTCCATGGGGGAGAAATGTGAAGTAAGAGCCAGTTACAAGGGTGTGAATTATTTGAGACTTGAGTCCACCATCAAAGAAGAATCAGTTGTTCATCAAACTTAGAATAAATAATTAATAGTAAGTTGTTACCAAACTTACAATAAATATAACAATGTCTAGGACAGCTGGGGTTGGACAACCAAATATGGAGCTATAAGTCTTTTTTAGAGCCGCAGAACAAATTAAATTCTATGAATTTCCTCTCACACACAGAGACAAATTATTTACATGAACATGAGCCTGTCTTGTCCTCTTCCTCCCACAATTCCCCTTCTTCCTCCACCAGTAGAGGTACAAAAATAAATAAGATTTTCTTTTTCTGTTCTTGGAAAGATGTGCTGCGCATTAGTAACTTCATTTTTGAAATCTAAATTGAAAAATAATGTGCACTAGCATACCATATTTTGTTACTTTTCTTGAAGCCAAGCTTCCCTTGGGTACCTATACAGCTTTAAAATGCAGTGACAGGACATACAGCTGGACAGAGGATTTCCACTGGAGCCACTGTCCAATGGACAGTGACATTTTGGTGGAATGTGTTGATTATGTCAGAATTTGTGCTGGGAGCCAGTCTGGTAAGCAGGTGGGTGGCCAGAACCACAACATATACATTTCTTTTGTCTTTCTGACTTTTCCTTCCAATTTGAAATATAAAATAAATCAAATCTGGAAATGGTAATTTTTCTGTGGAGAAGGAATTCCTAAGCCTTAACCAAAGAAGAAACTATTTGTTTATTTTTCCATTTGGCTCTTCCTCTCTGTTTCTCTGGCTTCTCTCACTCAGCTACCCTTCCCATTCCCCCTTTTTGTTCCTTCTGCTCATTTTTCCCCTTTCACTGTTCCATTTCTCAGCTGAACTGTTCTCTCACTTCTGGCTTTGCAATCTATTTCACAGCTGATCCTTTGCTGAGCGTGAACTCAGTAACACTGGAGGTGAACTTGCCCACCATGCCAATTCAGAGGATTAGGTTAGACATGTTACCCCTCTCTATGAAGTAAGTAAGGTTAATGTATAAACTTCCTCTCTCTCTGCTTTATAGTCTCCTCAGTTTTATTATCTTAACTTGCCATTTTGTTTTAAAATCCTGATCCATATCTAAACACAAGATCTAAACACAACCTCATGTGAACTACCTGGCTGCCACCACCACCGCTTCACCCTGACGTAGCTACCCTCTGAGTATTAGAGTTGCTGCTTGAAACAGGGCTTTAAATTAGAAATTACTTCAGTGTTCAGTGCAGTACCTTCAGTAATGGAGTTCGCTAATGGAGTTCCTGCTATAGGCACCTTTTTTCTCTCAGCCTGAGAAAAGTTTTACCTCCCTTATTAGTTTCACTAGCAGTAGCACAGGTTGTTTTAATATTCTATGCTGCCTGTAACATATTGCAGATGTACCTGTGTGAAATGGTCTCTCGTTATTGGAATGCAATAAAAAGAAACCAAGCTTCTCAAGAGGAAAGAAGGTAAAAGAAAATGTTAACCGAGTTTGGGCCTGAAATTCCCCAAATTTTTATACTAACATTAACATTTATAATACAGCTATTAAATTACATGTAGAAGTGCATTTTAAAGGGCTCTGGGCTAAATTCCATATTCTTTCCTTTACTCAGTTCCTCTGTCTGTTGCTGAAGCAGTAATAGAGCTTGCCTGATGAAGGCCGAAAGGTAACATTTGCAAAAGTTGCAAAAGGACCTCTTTCCTGAAATTCAGAAGCCTAAGATTATGCTTGTGTCATGCCACACAGAACAATGAGCAGACACCTGACACAGCAGAGAGCTCACCATAGCAGCAGCAGGAGTCTGGGCATCTCCTCTGTGTTGTACCCCAGACCAGGGCAGAGCATTTCATCTCAGCTGCACCTTGTTGACCTTGTTGTTGTGTGCTGGAGGCTGGAGCTGGGGTTCACACATATTTCTGCATTGTAGCTTGAGAGCTTTTGTTATCCATGCACTGTGTTTTCTTGCATGGTGTAGATCTGCTGGGAGTCAGTTTTTAAGTGGGATCTAGTCTCCTAAATTAACTGGAGATTTGCAAAATGTCCATGAGAAACACGAGGGTCAAATATTTTCCCTGGAAGGGAACCCTCATCTGGTGCGGTTCTGACACACTGTGCCTTTTCTCGTTAAGCATGCAAAGTGTTAGGATACTTCAAATGAGGCAAGCTATATCACATATATATATATGACATAAGCTATATCAAGCACGTATTTGTTGTCCCTAAAGGGAAAGGGTAAAATAATCCAACAGAATAGCATCCATGCTGATCTAAAGTATGTTTAACGCAGCACAAAAGTGGCAACAGGATCAAATGATGTGCCTGTGCACTTGTTCTGTGCACCCATGGCCATTTCTAAACGGCTTTTGGATCATCTAAGCTGGCAGATGAACTCATTCTCTAATTCTAAATGCACCTTCAAATTGCTTGCCTGAATGTGTAGATGTCTCCAGTAAGTAGCTTCAAGCCAGTACAAGCATTTTCATTTGTTTTAATTCACTGCCTCTATGAAATGAGACCAAGGTAGAATGTCCCTCTCTTCCTCAGAAGAGCACAGGATTGTGGCAGTGCATTTCTCAAGACAAGCTGCATTATTTCACACCAATTTACTCCAAGTTCTGAAGCAGTTTCTTGCAAACACTGATTTTCACTCAGGGTTTGTGTTTTCAAGTGTAGAGTTTATAATGCATTGCTAATAGTTTGAGCTCTTTATTGCTCATTGATGGTGGAGCTAGAAATAGAATTATTTTTTTGATGTGAGAACATCATCTATGATTTCAATGGACTTTGTGTACTAAAATGTAAGGGTTGATTGGAATTGTGTGGTTGGTCCGATGCCAAAACAGAGCTCGCTAAAAACTGAGTCCAAGTCAATATAGCTGGGAATTCTGACCTAGGTTTATGTAAATCCATGAGTTTGGTGATCTAAAACTAGGGGGAAAAAAACTGCAACTGGCCCTCTATATCTTGAGAGACTAACAATGAGAAAGAATCAGTATTGCTGTAGTGGAAAGGAACGAAAACCATTGTGCAGTTGTTTGCAGTGGGCTAGTTCATCAACATGGTTAATTTGGCAAAGCTCAGTTGCTTTCAGTGAAGCTGCCCTGTTTCACACCACTGAAAGATCTGGCTTGGAGTAATTTATCATTACTGTCAGGGGTCCCTGTAATTTTAATCTTACAGCACCTATGAAGACCAATGTGTTATGCACACCATAAGGGAATCATAAGCCTTTTGGTAATCTTGGATAATCCCTGAAGCTATGAGTCAGTAGAAGCAGACGCCCTTCATGCATCGTTTGAACCCCTAATTACCCAACACATGTGGGTGAAAAGTGAGAGGCAACAGCAGGGCCAGCAGCAGCCAGAAACACTGGACAAGCAATTTTGAAGGGGACTTCCTTCCCATTAATATAAACAGCCTTCTTTCCTTCCTAATAGTGCACCTGTTAGCAAATATATTCCTGTAGAGCTGCTCTCGTGCATCTGTTTACGACTTTGCAGAGGAAGTAGCTAACTGACATTAGGGCACTTTGAGGTGTTTCCTGACTATAAACGTGCAGTATTTAACACTGCTTTATAGAGCACAATGCTCAAAACACTGCCCAAAACTCCAGAGCCCTGCTGAAAATGTGGAAGAAGCAAAAGGTTTCCATGTCCAGAACAGTGACCTAGGATTTAATCTGTTTCCAGGTAGAATTAATAGCAGTCTGGCATGCAGCCCAGTCTTTCTCTGCACAGAATGAGTCCTGATGAGAGCTTTTTCTTCTCTGAGTGACTAATCACATCTTTTTTCAAAGAAACGTGATCCCCTTGATCATTCCCTGTTCCTTGGGGTGGAAAAAATCAGATCTATTGAAGAGAAATCTGAGAAACTGCAAGAACATTTTAGAAGCAGGGTGCAGGCAGTGGCGGCAGCAGGTCTCACGCTGCGCCAAGCTCGGCACATGCTGCGCAGCAGGAAGGAGATTTCAGCCCCTCGGCTTGCCTACAGCTTGAAATCACTTGTGATCACCTGTGGGCTACACTACCCACGCAGGGCTCATGCTCTAACCTGCACCCTATGGATATACGAATAGGCAAAGGGCTGCAATTAGAATTAAGTCCTTCTTTGAGTGTATTTTGCAATTCATTCAAAGGGAAATATTTTTAGCTAAATTTTTGGAAGGAACAATGTTAATAATCTTGCTCACTGTACATTGTTTTTTCCCTACCTTTTGTATATTTTGGTTAATTTCAGTACTATTGAGGTGTTACATACCTCGGAGAATTCACCAAGAGAAAGGGAGAGAGAGATTTATGACTGCTCCAAGTGTGTAAAAAGCAGCAGCAGAACTCACGTCTTTATAAACAGAGGGGCCAGCCCATCCTGTGGTGCAAACAAAAAGAGGCTCCATTAGTTCAGATGCTCCTTTAATTTAAATACTGCTTCTGCTGCATTTCAAGTCAACCGCAGGACAGAACTGAAGGAATTTCTCATGAGATGTGTAGGGCCTTAGATAGTAGTAATGGATAGGACCATCAGTCAGTAGTGTTGCTTCTGGTCATTGCTCAAGGCAAAAGTAGGCATTTGTACTTCAAGTGTGAAACTCCAGAGGGGAATGGGCTGCTGAAAGTTCAGCCAGAAGGAAGGTAGAGAGGATTGAGACTCTGTATTTGCTACGAAGCTGTTGTTGGTTTTAAGACATCTGTAAATCAGCTCTGTCTACTTGGTGTCTCAGATTAGCTAGAATTATTTGGGCCATTGTCAAAGAATTGCCTCTTTAAGTCTTCATGAGACCAGTACTGTTTAATGGGATGGACTGTCAGAGTATGCTTCCGGGGGAAAAGTGAGATATAGGGACTACGCCATCCCTCAAAGGTATGTTGAAATTTGCCCCAATGGCTGCAAAGCACAGCTGGATGGTGAAAATCCTACAGATTAGGCTACGGGCTTGTTACAGAAATTATTGCAGGAGAACACTCTCAAGCAACAGTCTGTTATATTTCTGGGAATATTTTTTTCAGCTCACTATAGCTTGAGGTTTTGCTCTTTTTTTTAAACTTTAAGTTCAGCTTGCCTAATGTGTTCCTCTCCGTCTTTTTTTTCTTCTTTTAGGAAATTAATTTGTGAGCAACTTAAAAAATGGAAAATATTTTTAAAACTATAAACAATTTCTTTTGTTTTCTTGTGGGGGTCTGTTAGCTGGCACTGGTCTAAAGAAGAAATCCCACAGCTCTCGCAGCCAATTTGCTTTGGTTTTCTCTTTTGGTTTATTTTATAGCTACACAGGCCGGATGGGTGGAGATCAAATCGGTATCATTGCAATCCCTGTTATATCTGTCATCCCACAAGTCTGTCTGCTTTCCAGAAATGATTAGTGTTGATTTCAGCAGTTCTATCAGCTAATATACTATGCTATTTGGTGCTTCTCTTGCCAAAACATACCTATGGGGTCCAAAGGCAGGAAGAAGAAGGTTGCTTTTCCACAGTCTGTGTGTATATCAAGAAAGCTCTATCACATCTCTGAAAGTTGTGAAACAGCCTCTCCTTTTCTGTGTATAATTTTTCCATTTACTAAACAGCTCTGACTTCCTTTTCACCTGCTGGTATGGCTGTCTCTGTGCAGAAGAGGCAGCCAAAATTCCACTTTTATTATTAAAAAAAATCTCCCAAGCCCCAAATCCTTTGTTCTATTGAAGACACTGGAAGCAGCTCTGGGCTGATGGAAATCAGCAGCAATGTTGACATGCACTTCACAGGGTCTAAGCTTTCCTTCAGTAATATTATGCCAGAATGTAGATCTTCAAAGAATTTTCTCACTAGAGAATTTCTCAACCTCTGCTTTCTTACACAAAGTCAGGCTGGGAATAGATGCTTCCTTGTTAATTTAAATGGTGCTTGTCTAGATGCCTTAAATCAAGACAGTATTGCTTTTGTTGCTGTACGATCTTGCGTATGGGAATCCCCAGAAGAGGCAGACACTGGCACCACACAAAATAGGTAACAGAGAAGATTAAGATACTTTATGTGTCTTTCAGACAAGAAACCAGACCAGCTGCCTTGATCTCTGTCAAATGGGAAAGGGCATTAATCAGAATGAAAAGAAACCCAAAACCCAGTTGTCTTCATTTGCTCATTCTAGCACTTGGCTCTTAAGCAGAGGTAAGTAAAACACTTCTGGGCATATTCAAACTATTCTGTTTTTCGAAGATTCAATTTATACCCTCTTTTCATGAGAGAGAGACATCAACAATACGCAGTAGCTCAGGACAGGGAGCAAAAGATACATGCAATGGGAATCTGCATTAGGACAATGGTGGTGCTCAAGACTAAGAGAGGCACAGGCCAAACACAGAAGAGTCAGAGCCAAATTAAATGCTAATTTAAATAGTATATCAGTTTCAGGCAGCAATGAATCCAAAACTCTGCAGGAATGGGTATTTTGGAAAACTCATATAGTTTTGATCTTCAGGAACTGTGAATAAAAATAAAACCCAAGAGAATGGAAGAAAGGGGTCTATAACAACCAATAAAAATGATGAAAAGTAAAATGAACAAGAAATATGAACCTAATATAACACTAGCATTTCAGGTTCATTCTACCATGTACTGGAGCATATCCGAGAGTGGCATTTGAAAGCAAGACATGATTTTTACAGAGGAGTAAGATTGATGTTAAGGCTATTTGCATATAATTATTCATTCAAGACTGTTGGTTGAATCAAAGCTGTATGTATAAAATATAAGTTGCTTTTAACCTAAGTTGGTTGGTTTAGTATTTGACCAGAGGAAATAAAGTTGTTGATCTGTTACTCTTCAGTTGCACTGCATTAAAGTGTGCTCAGAAGGCTTGATAAAGTATTTTTAATAGAACCTTTATTGTGCAGCTGATTTATGTGGCTACTTTGATGGTAAGGAAGTTTAATTAGTAATTGTTGCAGTTCTTGAAGAGAATTTTAACAAGGTGCCTCACATATGAAAAGCACAAAAGTCTCTTTGTTCTGAACAACCTCTAACAGGGTGTATAAGGAGACTTTTCCTCACTCCACTCATTCTAATAAATTAGTAGGCTGCTTTGAGCAAGTAAGCGGAACAAGATCACAATACCATCGAGCATCAAGTCTTGGCCCACTGAGTGAACAGTTGTGCCATCGCTAAATTGCTGCAAAAGATTTATACCAACATCAGTGCTGGGATTTCCTTCCTTGTTTCAACAAAAGAGAATTTCAGACTCCAGAGATCCTTTTCTAGCTGTGTCTAGCTAGGTGTCCAAAATGAAGCAATTTCCCCTGTGCATGCAGAGAAATTGGTATACGTAGGGAGTGAGCCACCTCATCTAAGCACAAGATCTTAGAAGAAGCCAATTCCATTGCTATAATCAAATCTGTTGAAAACAATCTTCCATTCTTTCTGTTATTAAAAAGAAAAACCAGGTGAGGCTGGTATTGCAATGTCCCGCTAATGCAGACAGTGTACCCATCTAAAGAACGTAATGTGTTCTCATGTAACTTTTAATAAATACTTTGGTGTTGTCTGAATGGAAGTGCCTATGCCACCAACCAAAGGCAACCAGAGATCACCTCTGCATGAAAGGCATGGCACTGATGCTGTCCGCAGAACTCCATGCTCTTTTAAAACAGAAATGTCAGGCAGCTTTGCAGGACAGATCCCTGGCAGGTGCCAGGCTGGAACACAGCCTGGAGCAGCATTAATAAGCACCAGCCAGAAGCAGACAAGAACATACTGATTGTCTAATTCCAGTTGTGAACCAGGGTGTGAAGTGTGCACTGCCTGTTTCTTGTTTATTAGAATAGACCTAGTCAAGGGGCTGTATCCTGAAATATATACTGAAAGCACTTTTAGCCGTGGAAGTCCAGAGGCTCAAGAGTGACAGGCAGGGCAAGGTGGTATTTTCACATTGGGAGGACTTATAGACAAGTTCCTATGTTTATGGATATAATTTCATGTGTTCTTTAAGAAAGGTCCCCAGAGGAAAAGCTGCATTTCCTGTATGGTCTCTAAGTGAAGCCTGATCAAATTGCTTTTGATTATTTCAGCTATATCAGCTTGACTATCTGACAGTGTCTTGAATTCTTCTCTGTGTGTTGAGACGGTGCCTCTCATACATTTCATAAATGCTCTGAAAGACCCTAACGCTCTGGCAAGAGAGCAGTGGAAGAGAATAATCATTTTTTTCTGGTACTTTAGATGTATGACTCATGAAGGAAAAAATAGGCTAAGCATTTATCAAACATCAGGATTTATGATAAGACTGGGAGAGGTCAAGAATACTATCTTCAATTCCTTTTTTTGATGAAGCACTTTAAAATTCTGAGGTCTAAGGACAGAGGACCTCAGTTTCAAGGGGATAAGGAGCTACAGTGAGCAAAACCTCTCTCTGCAGCATTGTGAACAAACTCTAGCTCTGAGGAATCCAAGGGGAATTGTGCTAGGGAGTTAACTTAGACTCCTAAGAATTGAAAAGAAGATGAATGGACACAAGAGAGGGACTAAAATCAGAAACTATACGATACTTCCCCAGTGTCTCTAGAGTTAAACTGAATTTCTGAATGACTGAGATGCTTTAGAAATTAGCTTTTGTGAATAAGTCTCCTACTTGCCATAGGAATCCACTGTGAAAGTTATGTACATAGAATTGGGAAGTTATTTTGTGACATTTTTTCTTCATCAAGTGAAGTTCTGTGATTCCTTACAACTCTCACATTTGACTCAAAGCAATAAGATATCAATAATAATTATAATAGTAATGATTCACTACAAATGGGACAAAAGGATGAGTTTCTAGGTTTACTTAGCTTGTATTTTCATATAAAACTGAATCTTTGACAATTGCCAATGGGTTAAAAAAGACACAAAAATTGGTTACAAAATAGACCACCGATTCCTAAGCCTGAAGACACAATGGTTATACAGGTACAGACTTTAAAGGTATTTCTCACTGTGGCAATCTGTGCACTTTGAAAAAAAATATTGCAAAGACTCAGGAAGGATTTTTTTGATCTTGGATATCTATTTTGCTGCAAAGACAATGAGGTTCAAGTGTGCTATTAAGAAAGCAAAAGCAAAACAAAACACATATATTTCTTCAGTGGCTTGAGACAAAGAGCTGGGTATGGCCTCTCATATATGAAACATTTCAAAATCAGACATGGGGCTTTTCAGTACTGCAGTGCTACTAATGTCTAACAACTCTGCAAGAGTAAGGAAGCAGACAGTGTCTCTTGTTCTGCAGCCGCGCTGCTGCAATATCAGTGCAGGTGCTGACTGAGATAAAGGTTTATCATAATGCAAACAGTTATTGTCTCTTCCACTGAGAAGCCCTCAGTCAGACTCTCTGGCACATCACAGCGCTGATGAAGAAGGATTAGAAAAATAAACAGAGCACATGGGACACTTCATTGTGATGGACAGCACTGCAGCCTGGGCCTGTAATGAACGATACGGACCTCTTGTGGTGGTCAAACCTCACTATGTTTCTGCTTATTAACTACCGTGTATTTCACAAAAATAAGCTGGCATTTCATACATATATTATAACAATTATCACCTAATTGGTTTTAGAAATAAAAACATCTTTGTGGCTTTCTATTCTTTCTCAAATATCTCAGTTTTTTGAAACAGTCTCTTGCACAAATTTTTATTTACATGTTTTATAAACCCTGTAATTTGTGGCTTCCTGCAATCTTTTCCTTCAAAATGTAACAAATTAATCAGAGACCTGAAGTTCTCTTAACACAGGTCTTTTTAGTTCATTTCCAGTGATGTGCATTTCCAAGTGTTCCCAGAGAATACTACCAATTGGGAGGAGTCAATAGCAGTCAGAACAGTTACAACACAAACTGGGAAAAGCAACAGCAACTTTGCAACAAATAATTAATATAGAAGAGTCAATTGAATTCTTTCCTATTGCAGAAAATGTAGACATAATTAAGAGTAGGGACCAATTAGTATTATTCTGTGTGACAACGAGAAATGTTAAGGTAAAGGGTAGATGGAACAATTAAATTATGGAGGCAATTCATTGGCAAAAACTTGGAAAAAAGCAAATATTAACTGAAAGCTGTGATCGAACCCACCAGATGACTGCATGAGAATTAAACAGCAACATGTGCAGTGAAAATATCTGGTGGTGTTACTTGAATTTCACAAAAAGAGTGACCTTTCACACTCACATATAGATATGTATTACCCCCTCTGTTGTGCGAGGGATCTTGCAGAGTTGGCCTTATTTCAAAGAACAGCGAGTTTGGGCCATATCAGCATTTTATTAAGAAGTATTCTCATAGTTCACTTGCAAAACTTCCCCAGTGAGGATCTTCCATGGGAATCTGCGCTTCAGCTCTTGGTGATACCTTCAGAATCCCTCTGGTATGTATGACGTGCATCCCACAGCATTCACAGTATTTTGAAACAGCCTTTTTAGTGTTTTCCTGACCTATTTAAAAAATGTTGCCCATACTGGCTGCTGGCAGTGCCCAGCAGCTAGACATCACTTGTGAGCAGGCAGACATGAGTTGTGTGCAGCCTTTCTCATGCACTCCCGTGGTCTGCCTGGACCTGTGGCTGTCAGCCCACACAGCATCCCTACAGTGGAGTAGAAGTAATGGTGCAGTCACATGGATGGTGTAAGAGAGCACACTCTTACCCTTGAGGGTACCTGAGCATCAGAACAAGAGGTTTCCTTCCCAGCAATCCCATTTTACTATGAACTCCACAAGGTCTTGTACTGGGTGCCACAAGAGCCTGTGGAAACCACCAACACCTTTAGAGAGCTTTCTCATTTAGTTGGTTTTTCCTCATTTTTTTCTCTGAAGCACACACTGGGAGAGAACACACAATTTCCCCAATTCTGCTACTGCATTGCTGGATGCCTCTGCAGTTTTGAGTAGTTACACCAGGACGAGATGTTCAGCAATTCACTGGAGCCTGAACTGGCGTGTACAAGTGGGAGAAAAGGGAACTCTACACCAAAGAAAATCTCCTTACAGAGCAATAGGAGACTTTGTGTAATATTATTCCCTTTTTTTTCTTAATAAAGAGAACACACTAAGATGAAGAGCTACATTTTATAAGAAGATAGTATCAAAGGATTAAGGCAAATAGACTACTCTTTTCAAGCCAAACTCAGGATATAAACCAGACAGTAGCACTTGGTTATCTGCAGGCCTGTAATTATTCTAACTCTCCACTGGATGTCAATACTGTGTAATAAAAATGTTGGCTCTGAATTCACTGCTTAGAGCAGAGGAAGCCCTCTTTTTAGGTGTGATTATTGTTTAAGAACATAATTAGTTAAAAAAAGGAATTACGACAAGTGAAACTTACCCATTCAGAGGTAGGCAGAGGACAACATTTAATAGCAAAGGTGCTGCTTTCTCTCTTCCCTGAAAAATTATGGTGCTTCCATTACCTTGATGATGCTTTCTGCCCTTAAGTGTTTGTCAGAATTGGGAATTTGGTGTCTAAAATTTCTACTAAAGATAAAGTATTCAATATAAAAACAGTTCAACACTATTCAAACAACTTCCAATTTTTAGAGAAAGGACACACTTATAGAATTCAGGCACTTGAAACCTGGTTCACTATAATTTTCATTTAAAAAAATTTGCTAAAACCACACGGGTAAAATTACTGATTGGCTTGAACAAGCCTTAGTTAAGATCTCAAATTCCAAGATCTTCTATCCCTTTTGCTTCTGCCTAAAACGAATCCCCTGGTGCAGAGTTTCCCTCTGCAGAGAAGAAGCACAGTGGAAGCACTAAAGAAGAGCCAACAGTAGCAGGACTGCAGAAGCAGGAGAGGACATGGCATGAAGATGAGGAGAGAGAAGGAATAAAAATTCCCTGTCCTGCAGATATAGAAGTTTGGAGGATAACCTGTATTTCCTCTGAAATTCCAGTGAACACTCCCTGGTAAAAATTCCATTAAATGAGTGGTGCAAGTGCATGGGAGTTTAGTGATCTCTATGATCCTCCTGCTGCTGCCAGCATGGATGAGAACATGATGCCTCTTCTTCATGGTCTGGTTCTTAAAATTATTAGATATGCCTCTGCCTGAATTAGGGTGCAAATGAGACTATATGTCAAAGTCAATAGCAATGGACTTTATTTAACAGTAAATGTGAGAGATACACAGAGAGAGAGAAAGGGAAAGAGAGAAAGAGAAAGCAAGTGAAAGCAAGAGAAAGAAAGACAAAGAAAAAGAGAAAGAAAGAGAAAGCAAGAGAAAGCAAGAGAAAGAAAGAGAAAGCAAGAGAAAGCAAGAGAAAGAAAGACAAAGAAAGAGAAAGCAAGAGAAAGAAAGAGAAAGCAAGAGAAAGCAAGAGAAAGAAAGAGAAAGAAAGAAAGAGAGAAGAGGTGAGGGGGCGAACAGGTGAGGGGGCGAACAGAAAGGGAGTGACAGAGACAGATTAAAGAAAAGATCACCACTCCATGGATCCCACCGGCATCCTGATGATCCTCTCCATCTGGTCTTCTTGGTGGTCAGGGACCCACAAAGACATAGGATCCAATGGATTAATATACACTCAGGTCAGGTGAGAATGCCCAGGTACCTCTCCCAGGGGGCATTCTTTTCCCTCGGCCTTGTTTACTTCTCCCTAGACCTGAGATGATTGAACAATAGTGTTCCTTTTATCTTATCAAGGCAGCTGTACTCACAGTCCAAAGGCATCTTCAGGGAGGGGTGGGCTTCGGTGGTCTTAGATTCTTTATACAGTTTTTGCTCTAATGGGCAAAACTTCTTTGTAACAATGTTTAAAGCAAGAACCATTTCAGGCTCAGACACTCCTGAAGGGGAGAGGGAAACCTGCCGATCACAAAATCTGAAACTGGAGTGATCAGATTATAATTTTAAAATTAATATTTATTTTTTTTTTAGGTAAGTGAAAGACAAGCAGTTTAATATGGTACTTTTGGCAAAGTAGGGGTGTTTGGGTGGATTTTTTCTTCCCCCACACACCCCCACCCCCACTTCAATATATAGCAAATTAAAACAAACAAAATGTAGAGAACAAAATGAGCAGAAATAGGGTTTCTATGATTGAACTCCCAAAGCTGAGCTGTTGCCAGTGGCACCCCATGCTTCTGTGATTATGCCTAACGATGCCTGTGGTATTTAACTTTCATAAGGATTTAATATTTGACACCGTGACAAGATTTTTTTCCAAGCATGCATGGAGTGTTTTTTATACTCTTTATTTGGCATATTTATTCAAAATGTACTATATTTAAGATTGCTGTAATCACATACATACATTGGCTACTGGCCACAATGTTCAAGCTATTAATCATGCCACAGAATCTATGGCAGATGTAAAAATTAAGTTTTATTTATCAAAGTTACTCATTGGAAATGTCAGCCCAAGAAACTTACTCCTTAGGTTTTTGACTGTTCTTACGTACATCTGGCACTGGGTTCAAGGTTTCATAAAGGTGTAAATCATATTTTTGCTCAGTCCAGACAGTGTTGGCACGAAAGTAAAATTATATTTCCAGAAATTCAAACCCTTTTGTTTGGATGGCCTTTATTTTTCTGCCAAATTATGCCACCAGTGCTATTTCTTTAGTCTAACATGATTTTCCATTATAATACCGTCTTTTAAGAAACAAACCAAAGACTCTATCCTTGCAGAGGTTTCAGTCTCACAGATATATCTACCTTTCAGCTGAGTTAGGAATGTGGTCTTCTGTGACAGGCTTGGAGGATTCTGGTTACTTTTTCCATAAATAGTTAGATGAAAAGCCAATAACCTGATGGGGAAAAACAGGTTCAGGAGATTGTTCCTGTGGTATGACCCACAAAAGCTCAGGGTCTGAAAACCTTAGCAGTATATGAGTTTATTTATAAAAGACAATGTCTTTGAAAATGACTAGCATAAGTTTAAGCTGACAGACCCCAAATGATTGTGATGCTGTTTCTGTTGTTTGTTACAATGGGAAAACCTCCTACAACCAGAAGTTTCTTGAGTTTTCTATTCAAAAGAACAAATTCAGTACAGTAATAGAGAAACTAAGAAAAAAAAACCCCAAATACTAACTAACAAGGCTAGCAGTATGGGACAAAAATACACCCACCATATGAGTGTACAGAGTGCTGCAGATTTGTTCCTGTTTTGGCTTTTTTTTTTTTCCTTGCAAATAGTTTTTGTTTTACAAGCATTCCTTTTACATACGTATACGATATATTAAAGCATATGAACTAAATTAATTCCAATTATCTTCTTCTTGGACTAATATATGTTAATGTCTGGGGTTTTTTTTAATTAACCTTCACTTTCCAAATATTGTTGTAATACATCTTTTTGTATTAGTATCACAGATCTGTTATAGCACGTTATCATTCAGAAATCAGTCCTTGAGCACCTTATAAACCAGCCCAAATGAAGAAAGTACCTGAAGGATGTAACAGAGTGTAATGGATGGCAGTGGAGGGCATGTCAGCCTAGAATGGAAAACTCTACTACAACGCAGAGAAGGAAGTGTTTGGGCTTTCTTCACCCAGGCCTACCTGCTGCAAAACCCTAACAGAAACTGTCACACTGATTTGAGGCATATTGGTATAAATCCAACAGTTTCAATAGGCTACTTCAGGCATTAGTGTTAATATCACTGCAGCTGTTAGGAGGGAAAAGATAAGCAACACCTACCAGGTTCTTTCTGTGACCTGAAACAGGGCGATACAAATTCAACACACTTATTATTTATTTGTTCCTAAACACTCCTCTCGGGGTTTTTCTTGTAAGTTTTCCTACATTCCTCCTACTTCAATGTCTTGTTGTTTGCCAGCATCCTACTTGTACTCAAAATGAGTAAGATTTGTTTTCCAGAATGTCAGCATTTCCAGGTGTCAATTTTCATCCCTTTTCAGATGCAGACGTGCCAGCAGAGGGTTGGCTCTCTTTTTTTGGCTCCACTGTGCATTAAGTTCAACATTTCCTCAAAAAGGTTTGTGTTTCAGAACAAGTAATTTAAAAAAATTCAACAACAAAAAAAACCCAACAAAAACCCCAACAAATTCATCCAAGCCCCAAAACAAGACAGTTAAAGGAAGAAAAATTTCTCAACTGCAGTTTGAAAGTTCTTCAAGAGGAGGAAGGCAAAGGGCTGAGAGAACATACAGTTCTCATCCATGCCCCTTCTCCATGCCAACATATCTCTTCCAACTTCTGATCACAAATTAGTAGTTTAGAAACTCACCCTGTAGTGTTTTGGAGTATTATTCTGGGTCTGCTTTCACCTAAATAACAACCATCTGGCAGTGTCTCAAATCAGATTCGTGTGATGAACTGTGTATAATAACCAGTTCAAGGATTGTCAGGGGAAGGGTTAACACTCCTGCCCTGAGCAGAAGGACTGCAGCTGCACGCCGTAAACTCTGCACAAAGACTGTCAGAGAGGAAGGGCTGGGTCAGCTGTAAAGAATTAAGCAAATCCCCCTACTACAAGAAGAGGGAAGAAGAGTGGAATTAAGAAATCCGTTTCTGTTGTTGTCTTTGGTTTGTAGTAAAATAGATAACTGGGAACATTTGAAGCATACCTCGACCCTTAACCTCTACACAATTTTTCCTTATGGAGGGCCTTGCTCCTTGATCTCACACAACCTGAGTAATTAATCTTCCATTCCAGTAATGTCCGAGGTTTGCACAAGGTGTGTGGAAAACAGATAACGTGAACCTGCAAACTCACTTGCTTTATGTCTGTAAATCTGTATCCCCTGTCTCAATCCAATGTTACATCTCTAAAGGAAAGGTGGAGGGTTTAGCCTATACTGAGATGTTCCCTGCACAAATCCTTCTTCAAGGGAGTGATAGAATTAAAGTAGCATGAAGGTGTCTTGTTTTCCCCGAAGTGTTAAAAGCCTACTTCAGCACAAACAGAATGCCCAAAATGCAGTTCCCTGAAAGGTTTATCACAGGGATATGAAAAAATGGCAGATTTTCCTGCTACAATAAGTCATGGGACAGCTGGGAACAAAATACGCGTCACAGGATGTTAGAGATGGAAAGAAAAATAACAAGGGCTGGTTGATTTTGCGTATCCAAAGGCTCTTTTGTGGAAAGGAGGAATGTAAAATGCTGGAGCCTGTTGCAGAAAGGAGGCTTTCACAAAAAGCTGTGTTTGAGGATGCTATTACAGCCTGGGACCATGGCAATGGTGTAGCCCAGACTTCTCATGATGGGCGGGGAAGGCGACATTCTGCTTCTGTTGTTTCTTTCTGCTTTCTTAGGTTCGTGGAGTTTGCTGGAGTGCCGAGGGTTATCAGGCTCTGGGCTTTTTGTTCATTCCTTTGTAGTTGTGGCTTGAGAAATAATTTTTCTCTATGTATCCATGTGAATGTAGCTTATGTATGTACATACAGAACCAGAGTATATGTGTGAATCTAAATATATGAACATACATACATCTGAAAACTTAGTTAATGAAACTGTTTATATACTGAATTGTGCAAAAGCAGAGCCACATGCTTGTGTCTGAAATCACTGAGCCTTTTTCCAGCAAAAGCAGATGAGTGGCGTACATTTTGACAGCTGAGAGTACAGACTGGCTCTTTGTTCTGAGCCCAAATCCAGGCACTTGCTGCTTGTCAGAGGCTGCTGCACCTCTGGTGTCTTTGGAGGAACTGCCTAAGGGAGCAACAACCTACCTGAACCTTTGCTTCTGCCTTCTCTGACTTGTGTGAGCCAATGCTTTGTCAGCTTGTTTTCTCTGTAACCATTGGTGCACTGCATGTCACTGAAGCTGCTGTCCACCTGCAAGATTTACAGCAAGATTTGGCTGTAGGTGCTACTGACAATGGAAAAAGCAGATTTTTTCTGTCTTCTTTCCTTTTTCTTTTTTTTTCTTCCACACCCCCCCCCTTTTTTTTTTTTTGGTGGGGTAAAACTATATTTCATTTATGAAAACATTCTTCAAAATTATTAGATCTCTCCCTCTGTAATTTGATTTGTTGGGTGGAAGGAGGGGGATGTGGAAGGAAAAAACCTATTGTAGAATGTTTTTCAATAAGACTGTGACAACTAAGACTCCAGACCAACAAACACTTACACATGTGCTTAGCTTTAAATCTGCGTTCGACTCATGGGGCCTATATTTGTGTTTGATTAATGACGATTATTTGAAGAAAGATGGATTGGGTGGGATCAACTGAAAAAATATGTAGTTATAAAAATGTATGCTTACTGTAAACTATTTTTATGCTATGTCAGTTCTGTTCTATTCTTTTATCTTGCATATTTGGCACACATTTTTAGGTTTCTAGCATAAGGAAAAGTTTGCACTGTCAAATTCTGTTTAGTTCTAACAGAAGTGTATAACTAAGTCCCCATTTGCCAACAGAAGTGCAAGCAGAAATCCTATTAGCACTAGGCAACTTCGTTGCAGAATTGGGACCTTAATTTGAGTGAGCTCCAGGGGTTAATCTCTCATTCTTCTTTTCTCTGGTGAGTTCAGTAGTCTAGTCCTACTTGTATAGTTATGAGAATTAGTTTATAATAGGATAGCGGGAGTGCTTTGTTAGCAATTCCCTTAATCCTCAGATGTGTTTTATCTTGTCTGTACACAAACCTGGCAGTCTGCAACCAGGCATTTGAGAGCAAAGTGAGAAAGCCATTTTGCCATGTTAAACCTGCTCTGAGCAGACCAGCTGTCCCAAGTGATCTGTAAGGACCATCTTACTGCATTTCAGAGACAGGGCACAGAAAGGTCAAGTCAGATGATAAAGGTGCTGCCACTCAAGTTCCTTTGTGAAGCTGGCATTTGGCAACCAAACTTTCTGGAGGGTTGATGTATCTTGAGTCTAAACTGCTGCTCCAACCTCAGCCTGAAAACCTCTTCCTCTCTGAACTGTTTGATATTGCTGTGCATTTTTTAATTAACTACAGATTGCCACTCCTGAGGGACAAGCAGCCTCACACTGGGTGAAGACTTGTGAACACAAACACAGTTTTGTGCATGTCATTGGAATCTGCCTGGACAGAATGTGGGCTGTAGACAGAAGATCATTATTGCTGCGCAGTAAGGGTTTTACATCGAAACCTCGTTAGCTCTATAGCTGAGACAGATCTTATCTTTTCCTTGGTAGTACTGCCTAAATGGAAACCACCAAGGCTGAGGTAAAACATCTACACAAGACTTAGCCATTCAGATGACTCCTTTCGCATCAAAGGTTCATGTTCTGCAAATGTGTCGATTTTCTTCTGAACTGACTAGGAGAGATGGTAGAACCTACATGAGGTTGAGTGAGGCTCATGGGCAAACTCAAGTTAACAGAAATGCTGTGTCTCTCTCTAGTGCATGAAGTTGTTAGACAGAGAAATAAGTTTATCCACAACTCAGTACTGTGAATTCAGTGTATATAACAATAGATGCAACAAACCCCAGATTTGCAGTAAGAAGCTTTTGCAGGCTGCCCCTTGGGACTTCAGGTCAAGAGTTCCCAGTCACTCCTCCTTTTGCTCCCACTGTGGAACAATTTCTACTGCGTGAGTATAGGGCTGGGGCTACTGCTGGACCAAGAGAGAGGTTTGCCTTCCTAGAGCCTGTAATTCTGGGCTATAATCACACACAAATATCCTCCAGAGACATTTTGACAAACCGCTGGGAAGGCACAGGAACCATGGAGTCATTTAGCAGAAATTGGTGTGTTTGACATGTCTGCAGGGTTACTGAAGTACAGTGGGGTTTCAGATTTTATTTTCTATCAAAGTGTGTTTTACATCACTTTAAAGACTCTAAAGTAAATAAACTGAACCGTGCTTGAGTAGCCTAATGTAGCTGCAATTGTGCCAGTTATTTGGAAATATTCTCATTTTTAACAATGCATTCCAGTACCAAACAGGGAAACATTTTCTAGCACTGTGGCATGGATACAGTTTCAATATATAAACTATTAATTCAAAATAACCAAGTGCATGTGTAGTTACGGCTAATTAGATTTTAATTAAATTATCAAGTGAAAGTAATTATTGGGCCCTATTGAGTGAAAAATGTCTAAAGTATGCTTTGATGACAAGCTATAGAAAATGAGATGTTTGACTTTCAGACATCATCTTATTATTTTCTGGCTTTTGGATCTGCAAATTTTCATTCTTAGTGAGTAAAACCTGAGCTGGAGCAAGGGTTTGAGCCCCAGACCTCCCTCATTTTAGGAGACCACTCTGAGTGATAGGTTTTTGGCTATTTCGTAGAGGACCTCTGCCTGTAGTTTGGAGCAGAAATTTCATTCTTGGGCAGAAAACACTTTCCCAATCACTGTTTCAATGAATCTGGCACACACTGTGCAAAGCTTTATTTTGAGTGAGTCAGCACTTTCCAAGTAAAATCCACTTTGTCAGAAAATTGGCTACTAGCTTTCATCCTGTGCTAGCTGCACAAACCCCCTGTAAGGGAAAACCCCAGCTGAATAGGGTGTTCCAGCTGTAGGAGCTGAAGTCTGGCAGGTGACATAACTGGTGTTTTCCATTCCTTCCCACAGACCCATCCAACCAAGGGCTGTGTCCTTCCTGTGTTTTCCCCTCCAGCAGCCTGATCTCTGCTCCATATGGGGTGATTGAGAAAAGAGACCTCCAACAGCACCAATGCTTGCTTAAGGGCAGGACACACAAGGGTGTGCTGAGAGTGGTGAAATGGGGGATAGTCCTGCACAACAAATTAGGCAAGAACTTAATATGAGATTGTGCTGTTGTTAAAGCAATTATTTCTATAGAGTAATAAGCATCACAAGTGAGATCAGGGTCTTATCAATCTGTAACGTATAGCCTCTGTTGTTCTCCAGTATAGGTGTTCTGTTTTTATTTCATTTTGTTGGGGTTTTTTCATTAAAAAAAACCAAACGAAACCCCAAAAAACCCCAAACCAACCAAACAAAAAACCCCAACAAAAACAAGCAAACAAACAAACAAACAAACCAAAACCAACCAAACAAACAAAGGGAAAAAAACCAAAAAAACCCCAGGTATGTATTTATACAGGTAACTCAATTCAAATGGTAACAACAATGAATGCAAAAAAACCCATTAAAAGGACAATTGCATGTGACCAACTGAAACTTGTTACTAGATTTTAAAGTAGACAACTTAGGAAAGGCATTTATTGAAGGAAGAGGGGGAAATATATTTAAACTTGTGAATAGTTAAGCAATGTTGTCAGAGAGAGCAACTGCTTATGCAGGTTGTGAATGGGAATAATAAGGGGAAAGAACTGAAAATTAAAGATAAAATTCACACCAAGAAATACCAGAAACATGACGAAGCTGGAAAATTTGCCTCATACATGTGAAAATCAGGAAAAATGAGACTATATAAAATCTGAGAAGGCCAAGGCTTGTTGTTTTTGGTTGGTTGGTTTTTGGGTGGTTTTTATTGTTTGGTTGGTTTTTGGGTGTTTGTTTTTCTCTGAAGATGATGACAAACACAGATGATGACAATACTTTCAGTAGGAGCTGACATGTGCTGTCCCAAAGGGTTAAGTACAGTTCAGCTCTGGGGGTGGAAACTATCTCCCTGCAGTGGGGCGGAAGAAGAAAGGGAAAGGCCTGAGTTGCAGGAAGGTGATGTTGTGTAATCTTCCCTCCCCTCCCTCCAAAAGGAGGATTAAACATCCACCACAAAAAAATACTGTAATCTGAACAATCTTTTTTGTAATTTAAAGACTCTTCTTATACAACCTAAAATTGGGTTGAATTAGGCTACAGTCCACAAGCTACCCTGCCTCATTCTGAGTGGTATGAAAAATGAGGATCGTGAGCTGGTATTTATAACCTTTTAATAAATTATTCTAATGAAGGACAGGCTGATAGCAATGTATATATATTCATTTTTTATAGTCAGTCTTGAAGACCACTTACCTAATCAGTTAAGATGAGAAATGAAATGTGGTTATATTATCTTACTGCCTTCATTCATAAGTATTTTTCCTTAATCAGGGTGGAAAGTTCAACTGACAACACATTTCCAACAGTAACCACACATTTTCCTCATGTCACAAGGCCCTTTTACTTTCATCAGAGAAGAGCACTAAATACTGAATTTTTAGCTATGAGTGAGAGAAATATTTATGTTGTAGATAAGTGTGAATTTTCATGGAATCTCATGGCAAGAATATTTCAGCAGAATGAACCTGCTGTGCACATTCAGGGAATATGTAATGGGTTACCACATAAATGAGTGGGAAAAAAGTCATCACAGCACTTTGAAAGGGAAATAACAGCATTTTATTACCCATTTGGGCAGCATGAAGCAACACCATTTCTAGTCTAACTCTAGTGCTGCTAACAAGTTTCTCTTAATTTAATAAAAATGCAATTATCTTTTACTTAAACTCGACTCTAAGTCATGATTAGAACTGGGCAGAAGGAGGTAATTCTATTTCATGTAGTACTTTGCCATTTCAAATTAGTCTACTTTGATTTGGCAATGAAAACAAAGTAAATGTGAACTTTCTCCAAGAGAGGAATGGAAGGTTGGCCAGAAAATCCTGAAGCTATTGTTGGACCCACCTGGTTGAAGGTTGAGGAGCCAAAGTAGAAGGCAGCAGAAAAGATTAAGTTCTTCTCCGGTAACCATCTTTGTTTTGCCAACCCATGCTTAGCTTTCTGTGTATGTTTAAGCACCACTGACTTTACTGGGATTAAGCTCATGTTTAAGTTGAACCCAAGAGAGTTCATCAGTCCTCTCCCGTGAATGAGGTGGTGGATGGCTGGCAGCCAACACAGCTGTACTGGTGGTGTTCCCCAAGTACGAACAAGGACATGCGAGGCCTGCCAACCAAGAAAAACACAGTTCCTTCTGCTTGGAAAGGTTCAGCTGGAGTTTGGAAACTCCACCTCACCACTGTACACTCTTACTAAACAGGATTGATGCACTGATGCTGTGCACTAAACAAGGGAAATGTAAATATGGAAGCTTGCGCATAACCTGGTTATAGGTAATGAAGGCTGTTCAGGAGGGAGCTGAGAGTTTGTGATGTCCTGTCACTGCATTTCTCAGCATTTGAAGACCTATCAATTATATATCAGGTGTTTACATTAGCAAGGGGAAAGAAGAGATGGTATCTCAGTATGACCTTTTGCCATCTTTCATCAACACTGAGCAACTTACCTCTCTAATCAGCTTACTTTAAGTTGGCTGGAGGCCTGGGAAACAAAGCCTTCACTGGCAGATCAAGAGCCACTACTTCCCTACCACCTTGGCTGAGTTAAACTAATTTTTATTAGCAACTACTCTACTGCATAACATAGACAGCAGGAGGACATTTCAAAACCGAACAAAAAAATTTCAGACTTATTATCTCTTAAAGGTGACAAAATATGCTATATAAATAAACTACGAACACAAAGAGATTTGAATTGTCTTTAGGCTGAGGCACAATACACCTAGTCTTGCATAATGGCTACTTTTTTATCTGAGTTTACTAAGGTGACCAAGAAGCAAATGTGGTTTTGTTTATATATAAAAATCAAAGTCACGATATGCATCGGGTCATGAAAATTCTATGTTTACAATTACAATGGTCAGAAATTTACTTTAATTTAATGTTAGAATATCATATAGTTTAAAAACAGTTTAAAAAAAACATGATGACATTAAAGAATGGGGAAAAAACCCCTGAATACTAAATAAAAATTACATGTGCATAACTTCTTGTCAGTCTTTGTGAATAACAAATCCTTATGAACCCCCTAAAAGATGGGAAAATATTTCCTACCCTTAACTTCCTTAATTATAAAAGCACAAGGTATTTAGCAGATGAATTAAAAATACAGTTTTGACTCACTATGTCAATTCACAGATTTCTGCTAACAAATATTGTTGTTCAAAACTAAAGAAAAACAAAACGGAGGATTTTTACAAGGCAGTGTACTGTATTTTCTATTTCTTTGTCTCCATTTCTGTATTGTTTGCTTTTGCATTTGAGAAATTGTTCCTCAATATCCTGAATTTTTTAAAAAATTTATTTCAGTGGGCAAACTAAGGAATCTGATTTACATGACAGATTTTAAATTTGCTGCTGGAATTGTTTAAGATGAAAAGCTGGAGTTTGTGTTGAATTAAATTTTTGATGAAAAGTGAAAGAGAAAAATGTAAACTTTTCCTTGATAATACACGTCCAAATTGAATGGTATGGGGAGTGTTGATCAAAACCAGAGGACATCAGTTGAAATAAGATAAGACAGTGGATTAGGACAAAAGTAGTGTGACTTACCACTTCTCCTGACTACAGCTGGTTCCCCAGCTGCGCTGTCTTCTGGCCTTTTACTGCAGCCAGGAGAATTTGTAACATGGTGGACTGTCCTGCACACCGGGAGATGTAGTCTCAGATATAGTGAAGGTGAAATCAGACGTAGGTTGTTTGGGGGGAGGGGATGGTTGGTTTTTGGGTTGTTTTTTCTTTTTTCTTTTTTAAAGAAATGTTGTCTTATAAATTGGGCAATTAGGTCAATACAAAGCTCTAAGCAGTTCAGTGCTGACTCTGCTTTCTTGGGCATATCCCTCATGCAAACTTTGAGTGTGTTAAGTGTTACTGCTAAAGAATTCATATTTAATCACAGATTCCTATGCAGACCGTCTATAAACTCTCAGCATAGCAGCGCCTTACATGCATGGCTTCTTGATCTAATCTGTTTCCCAAAAAATCTACATAGCTCTTGAATTGCCAGAGTTGTAAAAGCCCAGTTTCCAAACACTGTACACTTACAGGCGACTTAATGTTTTATTGAGCTACATGAAACAAAAGTTTATACTTTATTACATAGGGGGGAATTCATATTGACTGTCAGCACTCACAATACAATGATCTTTTTTCCTATATCTGGCAACATATTCTGCTATCTTTTGAAATCTTCATCTTAATATCAGATTAGATTAAAACTGGTTTGACCACTATAGGAAAGGAAATTAAGAGGACTGAATGAACCCAGGAACCATGTCTCCTTAAGAAATCAGGTATGGATAGGTAGATTTTATATTTCTATTAGTATGATAGAATTTTGTGGTGGAATAATTTGAATCCCATATTCTCACTTTCTTTTTCACCTTGTAAAATAGTCAGTTGTCATCCCATTTTACAAAACCTTTTTGAAAGGAAAAGACAGAGATACACAACATGAAAATACCAAGCCTTTGTAAAAAGAGCCAATGATTTGTAGTGCTGGAAACTCCTGTGCAGCTAAGACCAAAAGTGAATTAAAACCTGGAAGTACAGCTGTATGTTAGTGCTGAGACATCAGATGTGAATACTTGCCTGGCTGAAAGAGCCCTCATTTGTGGCTGGGCTTGCGTATCGCAAATCTGAAGCAAGGAAAGGCAGAGAGCTGAGTTGGTATCCCAAAGTCCTTATGTTTGTAAAAGCCCCAAATATTCTGTGTGCCCTGAAATGTTGACGCCTGTCTGACTGAAACTAGTAACCTTGTGTGACTGCTTTTTGACATGGACAACCACATGTAGAATGGGAGGCCAAACTTCTGAGGGACAGTTTATTCTGCTCTCTGCAGCTATATTCGCTTCAAAGCTTCAATTAGCACTTTTCTTCCATGGTGGTGATTTCATTAAAAACAAAACATTTTGTAAAACATGTTGGTATTCTCTGAAAATGTGATGAATGAGCTTCTCAGGTTCAGGTGTTTACTGGGGAGAGAAAGGCGTCTACTTGGAAGAAGGGAAGCTTAAAGTCAACTTCTTCACTGCCTGGTTCCTTGTGGAGAGCGAAGCTCGGCTCCTTTTTGGCCTAGGGCAAGTAACCAATCTGTAGGTTATAGACAATATTCCAGCTTGTCTCCTGGGTTAGGTTTCTTTCCTTTCTCCTAATTTAAAAGAAGGTAGTGGTTTTGCTCCTGTTAGAACAGGCTTTGAAACCTCAGTGTGTTTCATGAGCTGGAACTACTGTTTTTCAGCCAGCCTGTTGGTTTTTACGATGCCCAAGAGTAATTATTGTGGTACTGTTTGATAGGTTTCTGGTAAACCCCCAGGAAAGCCTAGCAGGGAGGAGATAAAAGGAGCTGCAGAGACAGTACTGCTCTCCTTGTTTTAATATTGTGCTCAGAGCTAGAAGATCGAGATAGCAGTTATGATGTTTATTCTGATCATAGAAAATGGAGAAAAAGATATACTTAAGCAGACCAGGAAAACAGAAGATATTTATTTAATAAATGAAACAAAGGGATATAATAATATTATATTTTGAGGTTTTCCTCTGTCGGTTTATGGTCAGCAGAGTTGGCTGATAAATCTTTTGTACTAATTTACAGGCCAAATAAATTGAAGAGGCCTAGAAAAAAGGAGAAGGGCTCACTGAAGACCTGTCTGAACCAAGAGTTCAACCTGCCAAACCCCAGTGACTTGGAAAGTACCACTGTGCTTAAGGAGAGGCCCAAGGGAGTTGACATCTGCCTACAAAGTAGTTTTGCACATACCACAGGTCTGTCCTGCGGTCAGTGGCTGAGCTTGTCACACCAGATACAGGCAACTGCTCACCACAAATAAGCATCCAAAATGCTACATCCATTTAAAATGACTGCATGGAATAATGTTTTACTCTGCTACTCATTCACTGAGTAGCAGAACTTTATGGTTTGTGATAGGGATGCTGCTGCATGTCCTGTTTCCATCAACAGTCATTAATCCAAGCTACAAACTGCCAGCCAAGACCTGGGCTGCACACAGTCTATTTGTCCATATGAGCTGGAAAAAGAAATTAGTACTCTATTGGCAGAATTATTTAGGATGAATTTTAAATCTTATAATGAAGTTTGACCTAGTCGTCTTCATTTTATGTGAACAAACATCGGGCAAAAAGGGAAAGGAACCGTAAGAAGGACTGCTGTCATAAAATATATGACCTTGGGATCTTCCTCCTTAAAACAGAATTATCATTTAGACACTGTACAGTATTTCTAGCCTACAACAGAGGTGCCACAGCCATGCTGCTGTTGCTTGTATTACCAGCATCCTTTTTGAAACTATTGAAATTCCCTCTCTCCCCCACTCCCACCTGTAAGTAAGAACTGGTTCTGTTTCATTTAAACTAAACTAAACTAAACTATTTTGCATTATCTTCACTAAATGGGACAGAGGCTGCAAATAGCAGTAGCACCATTCAGTCATGGGGCAGTTAAGATTAATAGGACAGTAACATTTTCATTTAAAAGAAAGTAATAAATTGCCTTTTTGCCTGGTGATTCTTTTAAAAAAGATCTTCACTAGCCATATTAAAATAGCTTCTTTAACTAGATTACTCCCAGTTGAGTGACTCAGGCTGCTAGAAAAGCATGTGCTTTCTCTGATTGAATTTTTAAATGTTAAAAAACTAAATTATATGTTTATATATAGACAAAACTTTGAATCTCAGCATGCATTATTTATGTTTCATTGCATACTAGATTCTTTTAGCTACACAGTCTACACACAATGAAATTAAATTCCTTCAAAAATTTGTGCCTCGTCCCAAATATAATTACAGACAAAAACTGTGTATGGCTTTGGTATTTTTCCCACAAATGGGAAAAGTAGAAAATATAAATTTAACCTCAAAGTATTTAATTGCTATTATTGTCTCCTGTGATCTCTTTAGAGAGATATTTTTGGAAAATTGAGGTCTGAACAGTATTTTAGCACAAGACTTCTTTCTGTGGATGAAAAGCATTGTTAAACTGCAATAAACTTTAATGATATGGTAACCAGAATCTGTAATGTTTGTTGGAGATTCATATGTGTGTGTATCTATATCTGTAGGTGGAAGAGAAGTTTTTGTTATTAAAGTTTGGACTATCTGATTCAAAAATACCTAAATATCTGCAATCTGGAGTGTATACCAACAGTCTAAACTGTCCACCTAATCTCCCACCATAGCTGATAAATAGGGCAAATCTCCTGAAGGCAACTTATTCCTCCTCAGAGACATCTGCTTTAGGATGGAATGAATTACTTTTTGGAAATATTTCTCGACTGATCAAGGAAGGAGTCTGTGTGAAGGTCTTAAACTCAACACTCAAATTTTTCAATATCTAAAATCAGGAGAGCTGAGCCTTCCAGACAATATGCTACCATATGCCTAACTGGGATGGGTTTTGTCCTGCCAAACCTCAGATGTCGGCCACCCACATCTGACAAAATCCCTGGAGGGCTCCCAGTCTTAGGTGCCATTCCTTCATTCTGCAACGATCACTTAAAACAGGTTGGGGGAGTTGCCTAATTCCATAAACCCACACAGGTGACTTTTTCTGGAATCCACTGCACAAGCTTCCCAGAAAGGTTGTGAAATCCCTGTAGAATCATAGAATCACAGAAGAGTTTGGATTGGAAGAGGTCTTGAAGATCATCAAGCTCCAATCCCCTGAGATATGGACAGGGACAGTTTCCACTAGACCAGGTTTCTCAAAGTCCCATTTAACCTGGCCTTCCATTCCCGGCATTTTTCATGAGAAAACCAGCATTGATCTGATCTAGTGTTGCTGCCAGTCCTGGACTAGATAGTTATTCCCTGAAGAGAACTTCCAGCCTATATTTCTGCATTGGGTTTGGTTGATTTTCTTCCCACTGGTGACAAAACAAGTCCAGGTATTGAACTTTGACACAGTCATTGATGATTAGGTGAGATGAATGCAAACACTGGTCTGGGGCTGCTTCTCTGAAAAAAAGGGGGATATAGAATTTCCCCTTTTTTACTTTTCATTATAGTTTAAGTCTCTCACTGCATACTGTTTCTTTTAATTTTGTTTTTTTCCCAAAAAATTAAATGAAGTTCTCAGTGTAAACAGGAACATTTCAGACAAATCTTTTTTTCCACCCAACACTTTTATAACAAGTAGAACACTGAATGTGATCTTACTGGATAGGAATAAGGGTTTGGAATTTGTTTCAGAAGGGGAGACAGAGACCAATAATTTTTTAAAGGAATACTATGGCAGTAGAACCCTAGTCTGCAGTAGAAGAGAGCATCAATGACAGTGGAGACACTGGCATAGATCACTGCAGTAGTGTTGTTATTATTTTTGGAGCATTGCACACTAGCTATATGAGAGATACCAGCATCTGTTCTTCAAAGATTTGATCAACAGTTCAAGAACATGTAATTATTTGTGGAAGATGGTTGTTGTTGTTCTGTTGGTTTTTTTGTTTTTTTAAAATTTGTGAGTTTAGCACTTCTGTTATCTGTAATTTTAAACTCCTTTCCTCCACTGAAGGATAGCATAAATCTTACTTTAGACACATTGCTGTCAGCCACTGTATCACCAGAACCCTTTCCATGTAACTTAGAGGGCAACAGTGAACTCTATGACAGACCTTATGGATGCTCCGGCTCTTCTCCTTTTTCTGTTCTATAAAACTCTTTTTGCCATGAGATGTTCTTTAGGGAAGGAATGAAAGATGTTCTGGTTATGATAAAATGAACTCTATCAAATAAATGGTGCTGGCAAAATTTCTAAAGTCTGGTTAGGCTCTAGATACATTCAATCTCCTCTGAAACTTTATTCCATATTTTCTTTCAGCAATCACACTTGAAGAACTAGATTCTCAGCTGTTTTAAGTCAATATAACTTCACTGACATCAGCTCTCTGTTTCCCAGGATAATCTGGGTGTTACAGCACCCTGGCACAAAGAAGCCTAGGCAGTGCAATAGTTTCCAGCCCCAAACTGGTTCACACAGGTCCAGCTTAAGCCTGCCTGTGCTGGACTCACCTGCAGACCAGCATTACTTCTAGCCATGTGAATAATAGAGACTTGTGAGAGTTGAATCAGCCCACGTTGTTGCTGTGCCCAAGTTCCCAAAGCTTTCCAGGCATGGATGTGCTAAAAATGGTGGAGATATTGGAGAAGCAACCCAGCAGAGTCCAGCAAGGCAATACTGGACATGAACTGGAAGTGTGAGCAGAGCAAGCTTGCTTTCCAGAAGTGGGAAGAGTTGGATCAGTGATAGAGATTCAAAACATAGCTGTGATGCTTGGCTGCCAAAAACCCTCCAGGAACTACATTGCTTCAGTGAAACAACTTCAGGTGTCTTTTCATAAGAGTACTGTATATGTCGAAGCCTATTTACCCGTCCAGACTATCTATGCAATCTATTCATAGGTAGCGCAAAGTCGCCTGTTGGTCTGTAGGAGCTAGAGATCCAGTCCAAAGGCTTTGGCTAAAGTTATGTTCACCTCTGGTATTTGAGTTGATGCCATCTTTTCTTTCAAAAGTAGAAGCTAGATATTTAACATCCTTGAGAAAATACTTTTCAATTTCTTACTGCAAGCTTTGAAGAAGAGAACAGATATTTAAAGTATCAGTTACCTAAATGTGCAAGCCTTGTGCCCATTTAGATCCTTAAGGACGTCCTGTTTAGCCTGTAGGTGAATAAGGATCTTCTACAGGTACTGACAGCCCCAGGTGACTGTGTTACAGCAACCTAGACAGCGCTGTGTCTTTTTTTAGTCAATCAAGGCTGCTCCCTGAATCTGCGTTTGCCTTGCTCGGTTACAGCATCTGCAAGCAGTGGTCAAAGAAGGCAACCCACCAGAGAGTCCAGTAACTCCTGCATAGGACTGGCAGCCATGTCACATTAGCTGTGTTTGGAGAGGCCAAAGTGTTTAGGAAGAACAATGAATAGACCACGAACAGTGAACAACATGGACAAACGCATGAATGTGACCATGAATACTGAATGCTGCCTCTTAAATTTGAGTGTAAGGAAAAACCCCCACATTATTTATGAAAACAACAAATAATGTCAAACTAAAGGTCTCTGACCTTTGTTTTCCTTTCTTCTTCTTAACTTTTTCTGGAAAACACACTAATCAATCATACTGTACAGTCCTCCAACTTCATGGAGGAAATCCCTCTCATAGTGCTTCATAAACATAACCACTATCTGTCAATCTTGTTTCTGAGGTGGGACACAGAGTCTCCGGGAAGAGAATAATAAGAGGCTAAAACAGATCCTGTGGATCAAAAAGAAGGATCTGTAACTGACACTCAGCAAACACAAAAACTGCACATCTTTAATTTGAGAGAAAATCATATTTGTTTCAAATTTTATACTATTTTTGACATGCTAGCAAGTACTTGAACAAATGTAGCATTTTACATTAAAAAATTGCAACCCAAAGGGGGGCAGCAATAATTTTGCACAGAAGAACTATAGGGCTACTTCTGATTGAGTTACCAGAGAAGCCTTCCCATATTCTCAGAAGAAATTAAAGCAGAATAAGAAGTCTTGCATAACCCATTCTCTGGTAGCAAGCAGATCATATTTCTCACATCTGTTACCCGCATGGCTGATCTGCTCTGTTCCTATCACAGGGATGGTCAGAATCAATGATTTGAGGGTTTGCCTTTTTAAGAGATATACTTCCCATCTTGTTATATTCTTTTTTAATTTTACAGCAGTTTGATGTTATGAAAGCGCTCCTACTTCTCTGTAAATAGTAGAAGGTCGCTCTACCAGTGTAACATAATACATCACCAGCTTGCATGCTTCAGGCATTTGAGTAGATTCATTTTGTTCTGGTAAAATATAATGATGCATCTTTACTTCCTGCTTTTCTGTGGACAGTCAGTCCAATGTTAATGTCAAAACTAACTTCATGTCGTGGTAATGTATCACATTTTAAAACCTCAGATAATGTAAAGATCTGAATGAAAAAAATGTCAAATACTTCTGAGAAAGTATTTTTCCTCTTTTTATGAACTATACAAATGCTGATTGATGGAAACCACTTAAAATTTTTATCTATTTGCCAACTTGCCAGTATGCAGCAAGAAGAGAGTGTACAAACAGGTTGACAGGCCTTCATGTTTGAATGCCATAGAAAAAGAAATTCTGGGGTAAAATGGAAGGACCACAGCTCACCTGTAGCTTCCCAAATTATTTTAAACTCTGGAAAATGCAACCTGAAATACTTCCGAAATGTAAAATCTTTCTCAAATCCAAAG
Source organism: Origma solitaria (assembly GCA_013397895.1). Classification (NCBI taxonomy): domain Eukaryota; kingdom Metazoa; phylum Chordata; class Aves; order Passeriformes; family Acanthizidae; genus Origma; species Origma solitaria. The sequence continues at coordinate 179,190 of VZRL01001283.1, read as the reverse complement.
AGCTAGCCATTTCTAGTGAAAGCTTTGGATGCATTAAGTATATTTTGTCTCCCATATTTTAGAGATGGAAATTGCCAGAATAAGTCCATAATGCTTATGTTCCTGTGAATCTTATAGTCTAATTAAATCTCATTTTTTGCTCTTACTTTATTGAAAGGTTTATAGTGCAGAATAATATTGAATCATAGTATGTAAGGTGGCAATTAGAGAAAACCTGGACAGGCTTGTATAATGAAGTAGTCAGTAGTGAAATCTAATCATTTCTAGAAATTATTTCAGAAAAGAATACTTCTTATTTGTATTTTGCATGGGTGAAGACTGAGGGAATTATCAGCAGAACAAGCTCAGAATATTGAACATCAGCCATAATTTAAATAAATGCTGAAATATTTATGGTGTACATCTAAGAGAAGAATATACAGGGGTGAAAATTCATGGGTGGGATTGCCCTGATGATTTTACAGTCACCTGAGACTGCAAATGATAAGATGGATCGAACATACAAGAGTTTAAAGGGTAAAAATCTGCCACTTTCTGCTCTGTATAAACACTTGCTAAATATTTCAGGATGAACTGTAAGAAAATGACTAAATTTGCCTTAGGATGTCTTGGGGACCAGATATTGGAAAGCACATTTCTGGTGGATCATTTGAAAAATCAGTTTCTGAGAATGGCAGAAGTGTCTATTCCTACTGAATAGGGGTCACAAAAATATATGCCATTAAATGACACACATTGAAGCAGCAATTTGGAGAGCTGGTAAGAAAATTACGCCTTACATGTGAAAGCTACACAGGCAAAATGGAAAGTGGGAGCAACTGCCACTGCACAATGATTTTAATTTCATTTATTAGGTTAAAACACACAACTGTTTTCTGCTTTTATTGGGAAAACAATGTGTGTGTCCATGTCAAGGTAAAGAATTATATGAGCTTTTGGTTCTGAATCAGGACATCATGTAAGGGATAAAATGCTGTTTCTTCCAAGTGATTAAAAAAAAGCTCAGAACCTGACTTTCTGTTTTACCCTTTGGATGTCAAAGGCATTTTTAATTAGGATGCTCGTTCTACTATGGTTATTATTCTTAGCAGATGTTTTTGCTCAAGAATCAAGACTATTTGAAACCAATATGTTTCTTAAACTAGCTGTGTTTTTTCTCAGTGAGAATTTTGATCTAATTGGCATGTGTAATAAAGGGATTTCCTGTTCTAAATATACTGATTTCCTCAACTGTTGTGACTATGCGTAACATATGTCTCCAAGCCAGAGTATCCTCAATTACCAATGTTCCAGAGCTTAAGTTCTGAAAGCTCAAGGATCTTATACAGTTTTAAAATTTAATTCTAAAGTTCTGAGTTCAGTGGGATTTCTGGGTATTTATGACCTTTCACGACATGCTCAATATGTTGCAGGATCGGGCCCTTAAGTAATGCTACAAGGACGTATTCGGAATATGACTTTCTGGATTTTGTCATTTGGGATGTCATAGAATTGGCTCAACAACTGCAAAAAATTTCAAAACATCTGGAAGACATCACATTTCATACTGATGGTACCTACTAGAAGTAAGCAGAAAAGCCCCACTGTATCTTTTTTTTTTTTTTAAATGCTAGTCCTGTTTGAAAAAAGTCAATACACACATAGCTAAGTTCTTAAAAATGTAGAAAATCTCACCAGATCTGAATAAGGGTTTAACAGGAGGATTTAGAACAGACTATTATGACAGCCTTGGGCATGTCATAAATGGGCCAGGTTTGATACAGCAGAACAGATAGAAGGTGAAAGAACCAAGATTTGCAGAAAAACTGGAGTTTTTACAAGAAGTATGAAGTGGAATATGAAATATTACATCCATATGCTAGAAAAACCACATGTCGAACAGAAGGAATGGTAGACTATCAAAGCAGTGACTTAAAATTTGTTGGGTTTGGCAAAGCAAGTCATAATCAGTACAATAAACAGAACACTCAAATACTTAAATAACCTTGAAGAAATGTTGTAACTGCAAACAATATTTCCCTCTTGATTAAAAAAAAAAAAACAGCACCAATTCTGTTAGGCAGCATTATGTTTTAGGTTTTTTAAAATTTGAGGGTATGCAGCACTACTATACTTTGTTTTTATAGTAAGTACAATTCTCCTGTGAAAACTACCTCTTCTTAGATATTGCATGAAAAATATCTACACTTTTGTGGGCAGTAAGGGAAAAACAAGTACCGTAAATGCAGCAGCAAACTGCAGATGAAAAGAAGTGTTATGCATTCTGTCTTACAGAATTATTTAACAAAAAATTGGACACATTATTTACAGATGCACTCAGTGCAATACTGGAAGTTTTATCTATTCTTTTAGAACTCCCAAGGACAGCATATCATCTTCAAAACTCTGTTTCCTTTCAGCTATTACAGTATGTCACACTAACCAAGATGCCACCTGCAGTGAGCAGTTTAAATTGATTCACTCCTTTTTGATTTAATGTAAATTAAAGCAAACATAGATTTCAGACAGATGCTACAAAACAATACAGCTTATTTTGAAAGTCTCCATAATGTCTCATCATTTACACTAACTGCATATGACTCTAGGAATTATTACTAGTATTTACAAGCAGGTATTACCTGAGACATAGGATGGCAGTCCTGCAAGTTGCAGCATATAGGATGTATCTTTCATCTCTGAACCTAATAACCTATTGAGATTTTTTTTCTTTTTTCCTTTTGAGGAATCTAATGCTCAGGCTTACAGTAATTTATGTTTGCTGAACTTTATATGTATTTCATCTATCTTTCTGTGTGCTAAGGTAAAAAATTGCACAAATCAGTCAAACACCTGTAAACACATAATGTCCAAAACCAGTTTTTCATTAATATCCCTAGGAAATCACAGTGATAGTCTGCAAAAAGGACATGCTGATGGAGTTGTAAAATTTCTTCCACCTTTACAGAGATGAAAGCACTGGGTTTCAACTCCAATGATCCAGAAGGCTCCAAAGGTCCATCCTCTGTTCTACCTTGTCAGACAACAGGGTGTACCAAACAAGAAAGTGTTGATTGCGATCCAGCCATTGTTTTCAGCTAGAATATACACAAGCACAAGTGTGAATAATTTGATTTGGAATGGCCAGAATAAATGGATTTCCTCACTCACATTGAAGGGGTATCTCCCTCAAGGAAAGGGCATGTTATCTCTGCTGTAGGATCCTCACATGAAGCCTGATTTGTGTTTGAACATTAGGGTTCATGACAGACTGAAGGTGAAGTGCCTGAAATACATTTGATGTGATTTATAAGAAACTTGGACATTAAAAAATACAATTTCTGTTTGTCAGATACAGAGGTATTTTATTGTCAAGGTTATTGTGAAGCAGTCCCATCACACACAGCAGTTTTCTGCAGCATGGGAGAACACCTATGCATTTGTGCACTTGTTCTTATGTGCAGGTTATCAGTGAAGCAGCAGAGTTATCCTTGAGTTTATACAACATTTGAAAGGAGCAGGGGCAGGATTCTTAAGACAAGAGAATTTAGTTGCAAGAACAGGTCTCTGTAGAAGTGTCAGTCAGTCATTTGTGATCTCCAGGACCTGCTGCACTTACAGGGAGAGTGGGTAAGCATGAGCCACAGAGGGGCAGGATGCTTGCATCTCCTTCTGCTTGAACTGAACAGTCCATAACCAACACTTTTTGTGATGGCTGCCCCAGTCACACACACTGTGCAATTAAAGGGTGACATTTTTCAGAAATTTTCTACTGCAGTAGATATGCAATCCTTCCGGCAAACTTAGACATCTTACTGTTCTATTTTCCCTGTGGAATTACAGGCAGAACCTGCAGTAGCATCCTGTACTAGGGTTTCATCTCTATTTCCAACTTACACAGGTTTAAATAAAGCAAATTAGGAAGGAAATCAAGAGGTAGAAGAAAGAGTTTAATCTCTAAGGCTAGAGCATTTCTAATGAGATTAAGTTTCCGTGCAGTAACTGGAGCACAGATTGTTCTTTTTAAACTAAAATTGACAAGTGTGTAATTAATGCATTTTGTGTATTAAAAATACTAAGTTTTGCTGACATCCTACATTCAAGATTTTCTTGATACCAGTCTGGGGATATTTACAAGTGATTCCTGTTTACTAGGGGTGATTTTCAACAGATGCAAAGTGCCCATCAGTGTTTGCAAAGCAATTTCCTCGGCCTCTCTGGGTCATTTTTTTTCCTCTTTGCAGCAGTATAACAATCTTGGCTTACTTCAGCTATCATTAATGATAGTACTATTACTAGCAGAGGGCAAGTAAGAATTCCTTAACAGAAAAAAAACAACTCCTTCAGCCCCATTGCTTACTATAATTTACATTACCAGAGAGTTTAAGCCTGTAAAACTTGTTTAAAGTGTGTCAAATTGGTTTAGTGCGGGTTGTATATCCCAAAAACTCAATCCTTTTTTATCCATTCTGCCCTGAAAATCTCTTGTGTTTCTTGATCTCTCGACCACAGGCCAAATCACGGCACAACTTGGAGCAGACTGTGTAGACAGAAGCTCATTTCTGCCTCCTGCTGCATTGTGGACTGGCCCATTTTTGGGACCCAAAGGAGCAAATGGTACAGACAGCGTAACAAGTAAATTTTACAGTACCCAGTATAATGTCCACAAATGTGCTGGGAAATTTTCAGCTCTCCATCAGCTTATCACTTTTTATCAGTGCAAGGAATCCTGACTCCAAAGCCAAAAATCATTCAATCAAAATTGAAATGTCTGGTCAATTTTTACTGGGTTGTAAAGACCCACAAAATATGTCTGGTAATTCATCTGCAAGTTTGAGCCAGGCAATGAAGCCAAAGACTAAAGGAACATTCAGCATGGTGAATTGCTAAGGAAAGCTATTCCTCAGTTTATCCATTCTGGGATCACTTATGCTTTCTGTAGGGTTTTAAGTGCTAAGTCTGTTGCTGGCTTTTAGCCAGGCCTGTTGCTGGCGCCAGAGAGACTCATCATTTTATCAGGCTTGCCTCTGTTTCACGAACATTTAATTATTTGTGGGATATTCTTAGAACACAGAAATGATAGATCTTTCTGGCATTCAAATGAATTCATTAATTTGATTTATTTGTTTTCCCTAATAGCACAAGAAGTTTCAGCTGAATATTTATTTGGAAGGACTTGGTATATAGAGAAATGTGAGGAAAAACAAATGTTTTTGTTCCATCCAGATTAGCTGGCTGTAGTGCACGTGGAGAATACGCAACCCATGTAGATGCAAAAGAAAAGCCAGTATAAATGTTTGCTTTACAGTATTCAATAAGAACTGCTAGAGGCATAACTTGTTCCTGGGGAAAACTGCTTGAGCTCTGTTCTTCAGTGTTAGCCACACAGCTTTCTGTTTTTCAGACTGGGTGTCCTCCTTTGACAATAATCTCTAAGAACAGGGTGCCATTCCAGCACATGCAGAATATTGATAGAGCAAGTGTGCTCATGCATGTTCACTCTTAAGAAAGGATAGGGGTATTATTTCCTTTTTTTTTTTTGAGAGAATGAAGGCTCAGCAGGATGTATGCAGATGACCCACACACCTGACTCAGCACATACCTTATCTTACTGTAACATGGGTTTTGCATTAAAGGGAGCATAGAGTAACTCAAACTTTCTACTCTCCGGGGCATCGCATTTGGATCCCTGTGCAAGTGGGGAGTGGGAGATGAGAGAAGTAACACAGCAAGGCAAAACAGCCTAGGCCTCTATAATTCCTGTTATTCAGTCCTCCTAATTAGAAGTAGGTGTTTCTCCCCATTGGCTCCATAGGAAGCACTGATTGACAGCACTGATGAGAAGACAGTTTCATACACTTGCTGCTGTTCTGAAAGACGTCATCCCAGTAGTCATGAGAACTAAAGGAGGCCTTATTAAGGTGGCTGACAGTTGTAGAGGCATCAGAAAATTGCCCAGTATCATGCAGCTGAGCCAGTGACCTGACTGAAAATTTTGCTATGATCTCCTAAATCTGACTGCACAGTTCTCTCAAAAAGAACCAGCACAGGTGCTGCACAGCCTTTAGGCATATCCTGTGATATGGGAGACAGTGACACATCACTACTGTAAATTATGGTGATAGGAAAGGAAAGAGGACAATGTATTGCTCTTCTCCATTGCATATCTATACCTGACCCTCTGGCACTTGTTCTCTCAGAGCCAAGTTGAAGTGCAGTAATGGAGCATATGAAGGTTCAGCAATGCTGTGGATCTCACTGGTATGGAAAAAGCTTCTGATTTACACAGACTGTTATCATCATCAAGGATTAATGATTGTTTATTAGGGAAAATAATTTCCACTTTCTCTATATTAATAAAGCTGAAAATTTTCAGCTGGATTTCAAATTATTTAAGTATTTCAACATTACCAGAATGAAATATGCCTGTGTTTTCATACCTACTTTTCTTTTTTTTTTAGATATTACATTCCAAAATACTTTAAAATAATTTAACGTTTTTTTATGTTGAGGATAGAAATTCCATTTAAGAATAGCTCTAGTTCTTGATGAAAGATGGAAAAAAATGATCATGTCAGGCTCAAAAACCAGAAGACCAATAAAAAGAAACAAAAAATGTAGTATTTCTTATTATTTGGATTTTATACCAATGCCATGTATGTTGGTGGTCTGACACTGTGGTTTGGCAGTCCTACATTCATTCAAATGCTAAATATTTTTCAGCTCAGTTTTGCTCTCAGACATTTGTGCATATGAACAATTTTCTTATGAACAAGGCATCTGTGAAGAGATGAGCCCATTTGTTCTTAGCCGTAGTTATTCACATTTGATTATTTATTATTTAGCCACATATGAATAGCAACACATTCTGGAAGCAGTATTGTTTCAGAAATGCTATATAAACAGGACTTAACCAGTCCCCAAACTAAATCTCAAATATTTGTTGTGACAAAATCTGTAACTCGGGTCTTGAAGAGTATCCCAGTGAAAGGGCACGATGGTTACAGAAATGAGGAACTGAGGCACAGAACAGTGAAGTGACTTCTGAGGTACTGAAATAGGTTAGTGACAGACTCCTTTATCCCTTCAGTTAGACACCTCAGCCTTGGCTTCTCAGGGTACTCTGTTCTCGTGGTAGTGTTAAAGCACTGAAATGATTTAATGGACATTTTCTTGGACAAATTGTTCTGTGTGTACTTGTCCAAAATGGGTTACTATTGACTTATATACTGCTGGACTCATATGGGATAGATTAATTTCTAAGCTGCAGTTTTTCACAACCAAAATGTTCTTTGAGTAGTAGAGTAGTACAAACAGCTGTTAATACAGTGCATATCATAATGGGAAAATTTTAATTTATCTAAGACTTTCTTGCAATATATCCGGAACTCTTCTTATTCTGCCCTATATACTGTAATTTGTTATAGTTTTCGCATTTTGACTGCTGCACTTTCCTATTTTTTCTATGTTGTCCTGGTTGATACCAGAAGATTCGTGTTTATACCAAACTTTCATTTAATTCAAAATTTGAGATTATCTCTCAATGGACCAATGAAAATCAAAATAGTCACTATCTATAGTCTAGAATTATGCATATGTGGGATTCAGGATAAAAAGGATATGTCCCATCTGTGATTTTTAATGTTGCATATATATGTACTGTTAGCTTCTAAGACAGCACAGTCAAGACATGTCTTATTAAATAATGTGGAAGGAACTATTATTGTAACAGATTTTCTTAAACATTTGTTTCAAAAGTTCTTATGTAAATTTCTGGGCAAGTGTTGGAATAAAGCAATGTAAAATTAAGACTAATTTTTGCTGATCTTAAACCAAATAGAAAGTGAAATTATTCCTTCTCATCAGACCTGCTACACCAATGCACTTCTGATGAGACAACAGCTGAAAGAGGTTTGTGAAGGGTTCTGCATACTGTCATTTACACATTAGGGCTAATCTTTTCAGACTATTGGCAAAACAAATTGGCCACAATCAGGTTGAGGTTTGAAATTTACATAATTCATTATACAGTTGTCTTATGGTTTGGATTTGATTTTGAAGAGCAAGTAGGCACCACTGAAAAAATATTCATCTCTTTTGGGCTGCCAGGGGACCCTCAACATCAAAATTTGGCTTTCCAAGTGATACAATTCATATGAAATCTGTGAGGGTTTACAATTTTCACATTAGTAATAGTCAGTTTGTTTCCATCAGAGAGGTTAGAATCTGTCATTTTACATTTTTTTCTGCCTGCTGGTATGTTACAGCATTCACACCTGCCAGAAAATGTCAGAATGTTTATTCCAAGAATAAAAATGTGGGCACATGTCCGCCTCCCAAAATAAATAGTACAGCAGATATATTCCGTAGCTCCTCCAATACTCACAGGTTGGAGTTAGTCATTCTTCCTGTGAGAGGGTGGCCATCAATCACTGTCAAAGGAAGCCTTGAGTCTGGAGACAGGAACAGCGGTACTTAGATCAATGGATGAGGAGCACAAGGAGCCTGTAGGGAGAGAATATGCCTTTTCATATTTGTGAGAAGCAGCACTGTAAAGTCCCAAGAGCATCTGGGCTTGAAGAAGGAAAAATTGCAGTATGGAGAGTCTGCTGTTTTGCCAAGCAAATCATCCTTCAGTCACAACCTTCTCCTCCCACAAGACCAAAGGGTGAATATTTTCATAATAGAATGGAAATGCCAATGGAACATACTCAGCAATCATCTGCATTGATTTACTGGGAAAAAAAGAAATCTTTATTCTATCGTGAAGTAGGTACCACAATTTTAAGATGGCAAATGCATAAGAAAAGCCAAAAGTGATATTCAGAAACCAATTTAGTCTGCCAAACTCACTCTTTCAAAATAATTTCTAATAAACCAGTCTACATTTGAAATCTTCTATTTACATGATATAAAAATAAAAAAGAACAAATCATGAAAGATTTACACGGAAAGGTAAGATCGCTTTATATTTAAAGCACTGAAATAGGCATTGCAGTGCCTAAATTTCTTGCCCAGCCACAGACTCCTTGCGTGACCCTGGATGAGTTATTAAATCTCACTTTGCTTCAGTACTTACAGAGAAGAAAATACTCCAGTTGAACTCGTTGTTTTACAAGTATTGAGGGGCAGCTAGTGTGGTGTAGATTCTCATTGGGCTGAGAATCTAAGTGAGGAACATGCTGGTTTCAAGCTCTCTCTATAGTCAGAGCAGGAGAATAAGAAGCTCCTTTGTTAATGTAGTCCAGCTATGGCCAGAAGTGTCATTTAGCAGACCCTGTTTTCATATACCCATAGCAGAGGAAACTTAGGGTGACCAAACTCCTTGTCTGTCATTTGGCTTAGCTGGTTGGCCAGAAAATTATATTTTCCCCCTCATGCTGATATGACTTCCTCCAGAAGAGTTGGTAACTTCTTTCTTTGCATTTCATGGGTCAAGCTCCATAGCTAGACTGTTTCCCAAGAACTAATGTAGGAAAAACACCCCTTATGCATGACGTCATCTGAATACAAGAAGACAATTAAGCCTTAAAGGCCCTGCATCTCTGGTTCTCACAAATTCAGTGCTCTCTGGTTTTTTTCTAAAATGTTTTTTATGAGATCTCTGAAGAAATATTTTGATCAAGGTTATGCCAGTAACAACCTCTTGATTTTCTGAACTGCACCTCAGATGACAAGTTGAAAACACGCAGGAACTCTGGCTGCTAAACAGCTACTTATTCACACAGCAAAGAAGTCCTCAGCTTTTCTTTAAAAAAAAAGGGTTTGAAACGGCAAGGTGTATGAAGGGCTGACTAAAGGCAGTCTAAGAACAGACAGGAAACTGTGTCAAGGAACATAATTGCAATACTCACACCATTTATGTATTTTATAATGTTGGACTGAAATGAATAAAAAAAAAACCCATCAAATATTCTGTTTGCAAATGAGAGCCTGGGGTGGTACAGTCATGCACTGTTTTTACAGAAAGAACCTATTTCAGCAAAAGAGATGAAAGATATCCTTGGTCAGGGCACTGTCTGGAGAAATGGAAGAATTTGGATCAAAACCCTGATGGGGATGAAAACCAAAGGCATTCAGATCAAAACCCTCACATCCCAACTGGCATTCCAAGACCACCATGCTTTCTGTCTTTCCTTTTCTTGTGATTCTCTGCTCCAGTCCTATGAACTCTGGCAAATCTTGACCTAGATTTACATTTCTATCAATTTCCTGCACTCTCCAGCCCCCCGAATATGAGAAAGTTTCAAGCTCTTTAAGAACAAATAAGAGTAGGATAACAAAGCAAGACTGTCCATTTCCTTTGAACGTGAACCACAGTCAGAAAATATATTGCCTTCCACCCCTCCTTATGTCTATTTATTGAGTGCCTTCCATTTCATTAGCTATAGTTTTATATAAATACAGTGATATCATAGCAGGGAAACCAGAAATGGCTTACTTGGGAAAAAAAACTCCAGCATTTATTTGATTTTTAGCCTTCTTAAAATGCAGGCAAGGATAAATACCTTCATCACAGGCCACAAAGTTTTATGAGTCTCTGGCAAACACTTGCAGGCCTTCAAAATCTCTGAATTTAGCCTTTATTTCTCAGCAGTGAAGTGTAACCAAGGAGACACACAGTCCTAGACTGAATATCTTTAAGTAGAATAGGCTCTCAGACATGGATGAGAGTAAAGAATTGTTTGCTTGTAGCCTATCAATTTATGTTACTGTGAATATGTGATCTTAGAAACAAGCATCCCACCGACAAAACCTAGAGGTTGTTGGTGAAGGCACCCATCAATCCAAATCAGATGACTATTGGTTTATTTAAAGATGGCCATGTTAGCTTCATCCTAAGGAATTTCAATGAAATCTCTGAATTTCTTTGCAAAATTCCACATGACAGGAGTTTCAATTCATGTAAAACTCTTGATGCTATGGGCTAGTCGAAAGGCTTTGATTTTTGTCTTTCTCCTAGTTGCTCCTAGGAAAATAAAGAATCAATCTCCCATTGTACTTGGCACTTTGTAGTGAAAAAGACCATTCATGAAAAGTTCTGATATAGTGTCAAGAGTGATGTGAAGCTTCTGGATGAAATGAGAGCAGATGACAAGCTGAGGTAAGTAGCAGTGACTCCAGAGTTTAGTTGACATATACACTTGGCAGTCACATACAAGTTTGAAGGTTTTTGGATTTTTTTTCTCTGTTTACTTCAGTCTTCCAACAGAGAAACAGTTTGATCTTTTGAAATTAAATTAGACAAGCTGTTAATGAAGACTAATTGTTTTGCATAATTTAAAATATGTAGAGAGAGCTCCCTTGATCTGTGCAAGCTGTACTTGGGTTAGCACTGCAGCTAAAAAAAAAGATAACTCCAAGCCATTTGCGATCTTCCCAATTTGTAACCAAAGTGGGAGCCAAGATGCCCCTGAGAAAGCTGTAGCAACTCAGAAACATGCATCACTGCTCTTTTAGTCTGCCCTGTCATATGGCTTAGCTGTGCTTTAATGTTTTTCTCACAAGGGAATGTGAGTGTCCCCTCCAGCCCCTCCCACCGCCTCTTCATTGACAAAAACCCTTTCCACACTGTGCTGAAGAAAGACTTGTTACCTCATTCGAGCTAGGAGCCAGAATCTGCCCCAGAAGCTTTACTTTTGAGGAAGTGTGTTTGGGAGATGGAACAATGACAGCAGAGAGAGGAGTCTGCAAGGCCAGGCTGGACGGGGCTTTCAGCAAAATGGTCAAGTGCAAGGTGTCCCTGTCCAGGGCAGGGGGGCTGGAACTAGATGACCTTTAAGGTCCCTTTCAACCTGAACCATTTCATGATCCTATGAGTGAGAGTGGAGCTCCCATTTCTTGGCACAGGTTAATTCAGGCATCTCCTTAAGGGAAAGGGTCCCCAGCAGCATAAGCAAACTCAAGTAACAGTGACTTGGGTCTCGCCTTCTGTCATCCTGGTGGCACATTACCAAGTTACCCTTTCACTGACACTGGGATCAAACATCACATCTCTTCAGGGACCTTATCCAACATAGAAAAAACCTCTGATTTTTCCTTCTGGATTGATTTTTTAACAAAGCCAATTCACCACCTACCAGACACAAGGGAGAAAGAACAGGAATGTACAGCTGGAGGTGGAGGTGGGACTTGCCACACCACTGATTTAGATCAGCTTAAAATGCTGTTGAACTACACTCTTGAGGACAATTCACAGCCTAGTTTCTCTATATAAAAAATAAAGGAGTCACTAGAGAGCAGTAGGCTCCGCATGAGGCAAGTTGGAGCACCTAAGCTAACTGCTTCAAGTCAGCAGCCTGACCCTCCACGTTGAAACATGCTGTTATGCAGTAATGATATTCTGGACACACTTGGGTGACTGGTGGGTTGGGCTTTTTTCTGCAATGTTTATTGATTTAGCAAATGTGAAGAAAGGAGTACCAAATCTGGCAATTATTAGTGAACCCATGCCGTAGCCTGCTTGAGAATATACAATGTTCAGGAATATTTTCTGAAGAGCCTAGTTTAACATAGTCTGATTTACCTCTGTCTCTTGTTCCTGCCTGTTTTCTTGCTAGTAGCACAATTTCTAATTTAAAATATGTGGATACAACACAGTCCAGTGTGTCTGAGAGCGCTCGCACTGGCAATATTTAATCATGTAACTTTATGTGCTCAGGTAAAGAAAACTATCTCCCCCTGAGCTGCTGATGTACTTGCTGGAAAAAGAGCTCTTTCCAGAAGCATGTGAATTGTGCTTCCTTTCTGAACCACTGTAGGAGAAACAGTTGCTCTCTAGTCGTCATATAAGCCTAAGAACACTAACTTATAATTTAGAGAGGGACTTAAGTGGCCAGAATTACGTACTTGGAGAAAAGTGTCAGAAAAAAAATTTTCTTTACCTGCAGAATGAAAAAGTGGTAAGAACACATGCAGCCAGACAGTGTAAAGGGGTGCATTGTTCATTTTAAGATCACTCCACTTCTAAAGTCATATAATATAAAGTAGGGTTAGGGAAAGGACTGAAAAATGTCAGGATTTGTCTCTTGCCAGGAACCAGGACCACTATTCAGATTTAAGAGAAGTTGTTCTTGGTTTACACTGAGATTAGTGAGTGGAAAATCAGACAGTGCAAGTGAAGTAAGGCATTTGGAGAACCTTTTGCTGAACTATGGAAGTCTTCTAGATGAACTCAGTTTCTGAAAATATGAGTTGCTGCATTTGGTTAAAGACCTAGTATATTTGCAACCAGAAAAAAGTGCTCACACATTTATTTCTGGAGAACAGTGACATCTAGTGAGCATCCTGACCAAAACTGAGCATTTCCTGGGGTCTTTAAGACTGAGCCTTCTATTTGGACTTAGCTTGTTTTTCTACTATTTGAACTGCGCAGTTCTTTGAATCTGAACTGCATGAGCCTCTCATCTCCGGCAAGGTCTAATGAACATAAATGGCAAAGTAGCTGTGAGGCAGAATGGTGAGGGAGTGGGGTGAGGGAGTGGGGTGACTTCGAAGAGGGGATTTAAGCATGACAAGGAATGCGTAGGTATGTGGCCTGGGACAGATTTGCTGCAGCAGAGGAATTACAGTGGTAGCAGAGTTGCCTAGGCAACAAGCATCAAGCTGTCAATCAATGGTCAGGAGCTGCATCAACCAGGAAACCACAAAGCCTCAGCGGTTCATTAGCTCAGCACTCTCCTGGTCGATTTTCTGTTTCTGGACTCCTTGGAAGCTGCCAGCAGAGTTCATGGCTGCCTTCTCGTCCTGGAAATCCCAGGGCAAGTAGCCATATTCACTTCCACTTGCAGCCAGATGGACTTCCCCAAACACAGGTCTGAATTCATCCATGAGGTAAAGTCTGCACTCCTCCTCTGGGGTTCAGCCCAGGACTATGATAGTGTGTGGACACATTCATGTAGGAGGAAAGATGTTAGAGCTTTGAAATAAAATGTTTTTTGGAACTAAAAATTGCATTCATTTTGCATTCCAGCATTGTGAATAAGTGACAACAGAGAGGATACTTCAAGGACCTGTGGACAGAGGAAAGGGTATCAAAAAGTGCTGGAAATGTCACTATGAAGGAAAAAATCTCAAAGATTTCAGTGAATCACACCGGGATCTTGGGGTTTACAAATGGTTTTGAGGTATGCACACATCAAACCGCAAATTTTCAGCACCTCATCAGCTGGACACTTCATTAGCATCGAGAGAAGTGATTTTTCACCCATGTGATAAATGACCATTATATCCAATCCCATCTGTCCAGACTGTACCATCCATTTTATTATATAAATTACATCTATTTTAATTTAGTATTATGAAGGATACTGGTTCAGATTCAGCAGTGTTTATTAAAGCCATTTAAGAAACAGGTTTTCTGTGACCATGTAATTTTTAAAAGGCCCAATCCTTTTACATCTACGTTATCATATCCCACTTTCATCTGCTAACATTTGAAGAAACTCAAAAATTATGATAAGGCCTAGACTGGTGGAAAACTAAAGGTAATTAAATCTTTACATTATGTGCTATGCAGTTCCTAAAGCTGGAGGATGAGAAGCTTGTTTTACATAAACATCTTATTATACGCTACTTGAATGGATGAAATTCCCACTGCAAAGTGAATTTTTGATCATTTTCTGTGTCGTGGCATTTACAGTGTTGGATTTTATTCTTTTCTCTCTTTTTTTCCCCCTCACTGCAAGTGCTGGAAATGTGCACACATTTGAGGAAAACTTGTGCAAATAACTCAAATGTCAAGAATGGAATCTTGAAGACAGTCCCATTTTGTTACAGTTCTTGTTTTATCTCAGGGAAAGGCATAGTATGTGGACATCTCAAGGAATCTGCATCTTCTTGGATAGGCACAACAGGACTTCTTAGAGAGCACTGCTTACTGTCATAACCACACTGTCACCAGCATAGACACTGTCTCTCTTGGCTGATCTGTCTTGGAACAAGAGCTTTTCTGCAGAGATCTGGTGAAGAGTTTGCTGTAATGAGGGAATGAGCTGTTACACAGCAGTGGGAACATGACACATAAGTCAGACTGTGTGGCAGCCAGGTTATGGGGGCCAGCCATAGTGGTGTGATAGTGTTTGGAGGACAAAAGGAGCAAAATTGATTTTCCCTGTTACACCACCACAGTCTGACAAAGGCGCTGCAGAAGGACAGCGACAAGGTGTGGAAAAAATTTATCTTACAGTGAAGCCTATGAAAACCTGACTGCTTTAAGAGAAATATCATTAATAAGCCTGTGCTTTGTTTCTTTGTTTCTTTCCCTGCTCCTAGGATATGTAGCTAAATTTCTCAGAGACTATATTTTAGACGAAGCAATGGATGGGAAATGTTTAATGTTAATGTTAAATGTTCAAGAGAAGGCTCTTCAGCACTAATTGGGAATTCAATGCAGTTTCCTGTCCGATCAGAAAGTTAAATGAGAGGTCTGACCTAGGACTACCTCCAGAAAAAGACAGAGCTAGAAAAGGCATACTGTATTTAGCCACTCTCTGCTGCTTTAAAAGTATGAAAGATATAGCAAGAGACTCTAAACGGTGAGGTATTTGGCTTGGCTGTGTAAATGTAAACATAATGTTTCAATTGAAACCTTTTGTATCAAATTATTTTTCTCTTCAAACTGCATTTTATAAGTAACTTGGAGTTGTACAGATTCTCAATGATCAACAAGTTGAAATCATTTGATGGACCATGTCCTGTATGACCTGAGCCACGTGGAGCACTACAAGGTTATTTTTGCTCTCAGAGTACCAACTGCTGAAGGACAAGTGATGCATTTTGCCTGTGACTTAGCGGATACCTTCTGACTAAAAAATGTAGGAAAAAATATCAATATTGATTCAAGTATGGTTATTAAACAAATTTTAGTATTAAATCCTACCAACTCTGTCAGAGTTTTCTTCTCAAATTGAAAAGGTATCTGTGATTTTGACATTGATGACTGGAGAACATACAAATATATTTCTATGGGTTAAATTTTGGGGGCATTACTTTCCACTACGAAATAGTCTGGTTAAGTAAACAAATTCCTCATCCTTTGTTAATTAAGGACCAGTTTCAGGGGTTAAAAAAATAAAATCCATTATCTGTAAGCCATTAAACATATTTTTTTAAGACTTGAGACAAAAATTTACAAGCTACTTCCCTCCCCTCCCTCCAATGGAAGACAAAAGGCAGAGACTACGTGTTGAGATAAGAACAATTTAATAGAAACAGCTATGAGATATGAAAACAGAGAGTAACATCAACAATATTAATAATAAAAGTACACAAAGAGAGGTTGATTTTCATGAACACATGCTCACCAAGCCCGGTACAATGAAACACAAATGGTGGACAGACCCTCCATACACCACGCTTTTCCCTGACCACAAGCCATATCCACTCCTCAGAGTGAGGGTCCCTAATTTCTGCTCCCCAGCAATGATGTGAGGTGGTATAGAATAACTGCCTAAACATGCCCCGCTGCTTCAGGTGGCTAGGCAGCTACTGCGGAAAAATTAATTCCGGCTGAAACCAAGACAGACAACTACCCAAACAACTTGTTTTTATAGAACCACTTTTCATATTTTGTAAGATTTAAAGTTTCTATCCATTGATCATCTGTAATCCTACAGGTTAGGTTGTCTGTGATACATTACATAAGTCTGATCAATCCTCAGCTGGAATTGCTGATCTACCGATAGGCTGTCTTTGTTACTTATGTTAAGAGAAGACTTATTCCTACTTGGAAGAAGTAGATATTCTCCATATGGTTAGACCACACACAGTGATGCAGTCTTTGTTAAAGCCTTTCCACAAAATTATAAATAAAAATAATTAAAATGAAATAGCCATTCCTTTTCTTTGTGCTCTGTTTTTAATTTGTCTTTGCCTCTTTTTATCAATTAAAAAGTCATGGTTAATAAGCATAATTATTTTCCTTGCCTTTAATCATTGTGTCCCCTAGGTGTTGGTGAGGGAGCGCATGTGACTGTGAGAGTAGGACTGGAGTCCCTGAAGTAGCATTGAAATGTTGGCCTCTCATTTTTATTTCTCCAGATTATAAATTGCAGAGTGGAGTTTTGTTTATTTCTTTGTTTGAATAAAATTACTTGCGGCTCAGCAAATTGGAACATGTTTTTTCAACCCACAAAGTATCTGGCATTCTTTTCCAAACTAGAATGTTTACTTTACTGTCCACAGACCCTCATTCTTCTATTGCCATCTCCTGTTTCCCTAACCACTTTTTGCCTAGTCTCATGTTTTCTCCCATTGACTACTGTACTTCAGTTTTTCCTTTTGTAGTCAGACTGAATCAGAGTATTAATGCCTGTGCTGTCTCATGTTACTACTATTTTCCTTTTCGCTCACAGCTGTTTCAATATTTCCTTTTGAGCTTCCCTTTTACACAGGAGTAGGTAGAAGTTCCCTGTATTCCATCCTGACACATTATGACTCCCTGCTGCTATGAACAGAAGTTACAAGGAAGCCCTCCTACCTTTGCAATAAATCTTACACTTTTGCTCTGACGGAATGGCCCACGAGCATTCCAGCCAGCAACTAGAACAGAATAATATTCAGGACAGGTGAAATTTTGAGGGAATTTTGCTTCCAACTCAAAACAAATAGCTGTCACTGCCTCCAAAAACCCTCGAGTACACACAGACAAAATGTTAGTTCTTACAACTTTGTCAAATTTGGAACAACATTTTACAATAACAACAATAGATATGTGGTGACATCAGAATGATTCTTACATTTGATCAAAAACTTGGATATATTAGAGATAGTGTCATTTCAATGGGTACCACTTGGCATTACTAGGTAGAGTCAAATTTGTTGCAATAAAATTAGACAAAATCTTTAAGAGAAACACAGAAAATTTAACAATTTTTTAAAAAAATTGTAGGCCTGAGGAGAAGCCGGAGAAGAAAAGCACTCTCTAGTGAAAGATGCCAGAAGTCTTAGAGACTTGAAAATTGCAAGTGTTCTGAGATGTTTATTTGTGTTCTCCTACCTAAAGAAGAAATTGTGCTTTATTTCTGAATCATAACACTTTCAACTCTCAACAAAACTGTGTGCACTTGAGTATCTGGGCTTGCTAGGAAATTGCCACACAGTCCTCATAATTCATAACAATACTTCCAGACCTGTAGACTGGAACTTGAATAATGCTCTGCTATAAATAATTTATTTTTTAAAATGTGCACATTAGATTTTTATCTCTTTGATGATTCCTTTATTACTCTCTTTAAAAGTACATTTAACTGTAAACATTATTTAAACATTATATTATACGTATTTTATATGTATTATTGAAGTAGGATATAAATTTGTTACAGGCTGCTGCTTTCCAGTTTATACTTATTAAAAAAAAATCAAGCAAAAAACCAAAAAGAACAACAAAAAAACCCCCCCAACAAAACAAAACAACAACAAAAAACCAACAAAGCCCAAAAATCCAAAAACGACAAACCACCACCCAAGAAACAGTATTTTTAATAAGAAAATATGTGACTTCATTAAAGATTTAGGAGTGTGCTGCAAGTTCATAAACCTATGCTGTTCAGCTTATACCAATTCACTGATGTGAGACTGGTCTTTCTTCCAGAATCATATTAAGCAGCATAGCTAGCATCTTCCTGATATTACTCATTTCTGCATCTTCTGTCCCAGAGGGAAATTGTTTGAAAGAGGTTTTAGAATAAATATTATGTGCATTATTCTGTGGGCTTATCCTGGATAAGGGAAGGTTAAAGAAATGCGCCTTAGACTTGGAATGAAAGTAAATTAGCTTTTGCCATGGCTCTTAATCCCTGTGGAATTTCAGTCCATGATTTTAACTGGCCACTGAAAAAGACCTTTTTTAGGGCACCCATGAACTTCAGGGGTTTATCTCTGTGTAACCAACCGTGTGAGTAGAAAAAGTGAAGATCTGATACTTTAAAACAACTATCAACATTTTTAAAAAATACCTAGAGATAGATAGAATTCATCCAGAGATTTAATCAGGTCCAACCTGAGATGTCTCAGGGTTATCATGTATCTTCTCCCTTAGCAAAGGACATGAAGAGATAAGAGAGTCCAACCAATTATCTAAACTTTCCAGCTAGAGCAATTACGTTAATCTTTACAATTACGGTATGTCATGTGTCTAATAAAAAATTAATCAAATGATACCCTAAAGAAAAATAATTCATGAAAAAATTCTTCTACCCACTGAATCACTGAACAGCATTATGCTGAATATTAATTATACAAGATGTTTACTTGTTATTTGCTGAGGACAACTGCTATGACTCCTATCCCTTAATGTTCCGTGAATGTCAATTAGGTACTGACCTATGGCAGTCTCCTCTTCATGTTCTCATCACCCAGTTGAAGGTGCTGCAGTTTCTGATGCATGGAAACCTCTTCTCCTGTTGCAAATATATTCTAGAAACATTGTTTGAAAATCCAATGGGCAACCAAATCAGGAGAATAAAAATCCAGAAAAAAACTTTTTGATTTAATTGAATGTTAAATCAGTCTTAGAGAGATGACTAGCAGTTTGGTATTGTCTTGGGCTAGGACAAGAAAGAGAGCTTTGCACAAAATGGCATATTTAATTAATCAGATTTTGACTGATTTCTCTTTTATTTCCAATTTCAAGGAATGATACTCTTCTTGAAATACAACATCAAAGCAAACCATCTGAGGCTAATATTGCAAACAGTCAAATGCCCAGATTCCCTCATCTTATCTGAACCTGACTTTTACCTAAAGCTGACATCTGTGGGTTAGATCAGAGTTGCCCGAGGTTTGATTCACTTATCTTTACACAAATTTAGTTACTTCTGCGTTGAGAAGTTTAAAATTAGCACACAAATGGTACTGCGCAATTGACTCTAGTTACTGCATCATTTAGAGATGTACTATGTAGTTATTAGTAACCACGGGTAACTTGCCTTCCATATTTAAAAGCATATTAGTGTATGAACACATAGGCATATTTGTGGGTATTTTACCAGTATTTCATGAGAAAGGCATATCATATCAAATTACTTTGACATAAAAAACTGACTATACAAATAAGTGTATTCCAAGAGAGATATTCCTAGCCTTGACTAAAGGTCTTTTAAGGATAATATGAAACTTCTTTTTGTATCTTTTTCTGGCTGTGTTGCAATTTAAAGTACCTGACTTTATAAATCTTGATGCCCCTTGTAGAATATTGTAGGATGATAACTTTACTAGCCTATGGTATGAATAGCATAAAAGAGAGAAGAACTTGAAAACAGAGAAAATTATGACATGGTACCTGGCCTGTACGAAATAAGAGCTGCCACTTGCTGTTCCATACACTTGCTTTGAATGGACCTGGACAGCGAACCAAAAGAGCATGGCTAAATCCATTTGCAAGTAGTCATGTATTGGTTAGGTAGTCAGTACTGGTTAGTACTACACCAGCCCCTTACAGGTCTCATTTAGTACTGAGCTGCTCACACTGCAGATTAACAGTTGCCTTGTGCCTTTAACAGGCAGCTTTTGGTCAGGTACCCCTGAATCCATTTGATTCTTTCCAAACAGCCCCATCAAACAGGAGTGAATTGTTTCCATTTGAGCTATAGTCAACTTCTTTAGTCATGAGTATATATACATATAAATTATAATGTGGTCTTGCAAAATTCTGAATAACGGTCTTGAAGTTTCAGATCTACACACACAGTCACAGATTAGCAGCTCAGAGACTAAAATACTTTTTCATCCTCTCTCTCTTCCCCCCTCCCCCTTGCTATCAAAGTTTTTGCTCTCTCAGCTGAGTCAGTGTCAGTTTTTCATGTCTGTATTAGAGATTATGCCAAAAACACACTGGAGGGTCTCAGACCACTTTAGAAGGCTGTAATTCCATATTGACAACACTCATTAGGGAATCTAATACATTTGCATCGGTGCAATAATGATTTTGCCCACTGGCAATCTCCCAGGACACAGGCTTCCTCTAGCAGTTACCTTTCTGCGCTGTGTAAAAAGAAGCTGTCTTCCCATTCTAGCAACATCGTTAATTTGAGACCTAATTGTACATGCCATGAGCTTTCCTCTGCTGAGATTGCTGTATATTCACACATGCACTCACCAAAAAGTAGTTATTTTTCTGATTTGCATTCATGTCTCCAAAGAATCCTTTGATCTACACATATAACCTCCTCTTCACCCCTCCTCCTCCTCCTCCAACCCATTTTCATTTATTAAAAAACACTGCTTCCGTTTTTTGCTGAAGCTTGTCAAGGGACAAGAGATACAAGGATCCTTATTATTCATGTCAGACAAATGTGTGATTCTTTCTCCTTCAGATATTCCCTGCTTGATAATCTATGTATTGCTGCTTCTTAAACTAAAGATTGGTTTTGAATTTGGCTTTCATTGTTTTAGCTTCCTCTTAAAGAAATTTGTCAATGAAAGTCTAGTCTAAAATGATTCCCAGAAAAGGAAGATGGTCTAGTCGATGTGACAGAAGGAAAACAGCAAGAACTCTAACACTTAGACCAGTCTCTTTTAATTGTAACCAACATCAAGTGTGACTTCTCAGCAACACAATCAATCTGTCACATCAGAAGAGATGAACATACTATGGAAAAAACATTGGAAAGAATTAGCAGTATCTCACACCATTTACCTCACTTTGAATTATTGGTAATATTCAGCATTCAGCTGAACACTTAATTTAGCTCTAGACTTAATACACTTTCTTGAACTAAGTCACACACTAATGATTTCTACTCTGTTAATATAGTGCTCTACATGTGGAAATAAATAAATTTAAAAATAGTGAAGCTAGAGAATTCAAACTGATGCAACATGTTTTAACTTACTTTCTGTGCAACAGCTTCCCACTCCACAGTAATGTTTCCATTTTGCATTGAGGAGACTGCCTTTTAAAAACGATGCTTTGATATAAAATCCAGCAAATTATTTAGTCTTAGCTTCCCATTGAATTCAGCTTATGCATGAGTTGGAAGCTTAAATGTTTTCTTGTATGTGAGCTCAAAACATTATTTCAAGACATTTCCCCAGTGGAAAATAATTTCCTTAACAGGGTAGTGGTGAGTCATCTGGTCTTTGTGCCTTAGGGCTCTGCAAGTGAGGTGAGTAGATATTGCTACAGCACTCAATCATATGAAACCACAGCTGCCTCATCTGTAACCACACGGGGACAAATCAATACCATTAGCTTCAGTGAAGATATCTGTTGACATATTTGACCCTAAATCCTTACCTAGAACACACAAGGGTGAAGACTTGTGGACAAAAAATTACAAAATATCAGAGGACTGAAAGTAAATTTTTCTTTAATCTCTGCCTGGGAGTTGGCTAAAATGTAATTGGTATTGTACAATTCACTGAGGCAAGTAAATGTAGTCCTCTACTTGTTTTTCCTATATATGTACCTCTGAGGCCTAGGCGTGTAGGACCTGAAGTTGTAGGGAACACAAGTGGGGTGCACCATACAGATAAGACTTACTTCTTTCACTTCTATTAGCTTTCACTTCTACTAGT
Source organism: Origma solitaria (assembly GCA_013397895.1). Taxonomy (NCBI): domain Eukaryota; kingdom Metazoa; phylum Chordata; class Aves; order Passeriformes; family Acanthizidae; genus Origma; species Origma solitaria. The sequence goes on along the minus strand of VZRL01001283.1, from coordinate 156,696 downwards.
CAGGACTAATAGGATTAAACTGGAACAGGATGTGCTGTAATTTGTATATACCCACAACAAATTATCATCACAGTAGAGGAAGCAGTAGAAATCTCATGGCTTAGCAGGGCATCTGAGGCACAATACTTACAAAAGATATGACCGAAATGACAGGGCTAAAATACCACTCCTTGTTTAAAAATCCCCTTGATCATATTAATTCCCCATTTCCGGCAGAGCTCAAGACTGAGTGCTGTCTTCCGACCCAAGCCTTTTTTCACTTATTCTGCTGTCAAGCGAACGACCTGACTGCCTATACGTGTGTGAACAGCCGTGTGGGGGCTGGAAGAGGAAGCTCGTTTGCATATGTACAGTCACACATGCAGTCGCATCTAGATGTCAGGGCCTGTGCAGTCCTTCCCATCTCTGTATGAAGAAAATTTGTGCACAAAGGCTCATTTAAAGTCAGATAGAAGCAAGCAAGCTCTGTTACCTCCTTTGTTATTTTTCACTTAGGACGCATCGCTTCAGCTGCAGACCTGACCATGTATGTACACTGCTTGCCATATCCAGCAATAGGCTCCTGTAGATGATCACTCGCTGGGTGATGCATCTGCCACTGGCTCTCGTGGTTACCCTCCAGCAAATCTTTTGATCAATTAAACTCAACTTGAAAAAACTACCTTGTTACAGGGCTGCTTCATGTTTGGCCTCTTTTGCCTTGGTCTCTGATACCATGTAATCAAATTCCCGAAGTGTCTCCTGAGCAAGTGTTGCATCAGCCTGATCTGAACCACTGCCTGGAGTTCAGTGGTTATTTCTTTATTTCTGTATCAGCCGTGATTTTCATAATGCAGTTTTTGCAAACTGCTTGTTTTACAACACGTGTTTCACAATACACTGAAGAGGATTGCCTGAACCTCAAGCATAAACCCACACATCGTCGAAGTCCTCCCAGAGATGCCCAAACTCCTGAGATCACCTCATGGGCACTGTAAGATCGGGGAGGCGCAAACCCCACAGCTCCGCTCCAGCAGGAGCCCCGACTGCTGCTTCGGCTGGGAGCTGAGGGGAAATCACCCCCCGCCACCCATTGTCGCCTCCTCCCCGAACATGCCGCTGGAACTGGAGATCTCTCTTTTTGCCTCTCCTACTGGACCTTGCGGCTCCCCGCGGCTCTCGCCCGGGCCCATGTCCCGCTGCCAGCCGCCGCCTCCCGCGCCGTGCCGTGCCGTGCCGT
>VZRL01001283.1:109391-154999 GCA_013397895.1 Origma solitaria | reverse complement strand
CCCCGGCGGGCGAGCCCCGCGCTGCGCGCCCCGCGGAGCAGCCGCGCTTCGGCCCCGGGTCGCGACGACCTGGCCGGGGGCTACCACAGCGAGACAAAATCTGGGCTCCCTACATTCCTTCTTCTTATTTTATTTATTTATTTGTTTGTTTTTAAATAGTGGTGGGGAGGCGTTGCTGCTTGTATGTTCTCGTGGCAGCAGTGTTTTTAGAAAGGGAAATTTCAGCTGCGACAGCAGCAGGCATTTCATCTGTTAGCGGTGCTAATAAATCCTCTCTCTGCTTTGCTGGCAAAACGTGTGCCTCATTCAGAAATGCAGTGAGCGATGAGCGCCCTAGTACGTACATGAAGTTCCACTGCCAGTTTCGTTCCAGTAGTCAGAGCTTATATTTCTGGCATAAATCTCAGGCTTCCTTTAAGCCATGAAAAACTGCTCATCGTTCAGAGCCTTCGTCTATCCTGAGCAGATTTCAGCATATATAATCTTAGGAAGGAAAAAATTTCTGGGGTAACTGTATAATTGAATTAAGTTCTCAGTTAGTAAAGTTGAAGAGTTCCTTTGTTTTGTCATGTATGACAAGCTTAGCCACTTCTGAACTAGTAAACATCTTGTAAGTTTCATGAAGTTTAATTACAAACAACAATTAAACGCACAGGTACTGATTCTTATTCTGGGAATATTGTCTTTAGGAGAGATTTTTAAGATACAACAAATCGAATTTGCATTGTCTTACTGCAGAATCATTAACAGTAACAATTGCACTTCATGTCTCTTAATATAGAAGGACTGTATGAACATCTGAACATTTATTTCATCTATTACAAAATAAATGCTAGCTTTTTTTTCCCTTCCCCCCCCAACAGTTTTCAGGAGAAATGGTTTGTCTCAGCTATTGGTATTTTATTGCCCTGTAAAATTAGGCTACACTTCATAAAATTTATGGAGTCTCTTTCCTGTGTATCTATAGTTAGGATGCTTATGCTTTTATGCCTTATATTCATATGTGCAAGAGATTGTTGATTGAAAGATAGGGAGCATTTTGTGATCTGTTTTAATAAAAGCCTTAAGCTGCTTTTAAATTGTTCTTTTACAATGTATTAAATTGACCATCTGTACAAAATTACAGTATGGCCTCTATTTGACATAACATGCCTTCTAATCTCAGTATATCCTCAATTAACAGTGGAATTTGCATTAGTTTTGTTGTGCTTCATTTTTTTATCCTGCTAATGGAAACTGGGTCTATATTCTGCCAGTAAGCTGTTCACTTTCCTTACTGAGTTTTACTGGTTTCATTAAGTTACTGAGAATGCTTGCAAAGAGATCTTGGTCTTCATTATGCAAATGTCTCTAATCATAAGAAAAAGAAAGGAAAATAGATGTTTATATGATGCTACTTTGTTCCCTGAGTAATCCTGGAAAATAATTATTTCAGAGAAGACAAGGGAGAGGATGTACAGGAACTGAATTCAACCTTTGCACGGTTGGGCACGGCTCCCACTGAGCACAAGAGCTGCGCTTCCTCTAAGGCAGGGCTGGATACAACTTGCTCTTGTTGGAAGTCATTGAAGATGTCACAACAATGAAATAACAAAGGAAGCTTAACATGTTAAGATTTCTGTTTCATCTGAAGCAAGTAGAAAATTTGGTCTTACACAGGCTACCACTGTGGACATCTTTTATGTATAGCCTAGACTTATGAATTATTGATGATGATTTTGAAGCTTTGGTTCATGTGAAATCACAAAATGCATTCTACTAGCTAGGTCACAAATTATATCCCAAATGTCAATTTTTGTGTAATGCGTTGGAAACAGCTGAGCTTTTTGTTTTGAGGCTGAACGTATATGAGGCATGTTTCCAGAGAATGCTGAAGACACTGTCAGTAGATATTAAGAAAATCTCCCTTGATATCAGTTAGTGGTAATATATTTTAGAGAAAACGTAAGTCTACACTTACTTCATCTAATGCTACAGCAAAAAGAGTTAATGTGTTTATGCACTGCTCTGTAGTGGAAAGATAATGCATGTCATATAACAAATCTGATTTCCTACGGAACAGCAATTCTACTACAGTTGTAGTAAAATTTTCTACAAAAATAGGAAGTGTTCTTGTGCAAAATGTGGTAAGGGATTTTCATGTGCTCAATAATGTTGTACTATTTTACTGAGTTGACTTAGATGCTGACTCCAATATAGCATGACAGTCATGTTATCAGAAAATTAAATACGATTGTGCTGTTAGTATATGCATATATTGCTACCTAAAATCAGACACTTGTGTGTGGGTCTCTGAAAACAGAATTAGGCCCTTCTGCTGAGTGTAGCAGGTGAAGTAATCAATCTATATAGAGCTTGCTGTTGCAGGAAGACCTACATTTGTAGGGAATGATTACAGGTCAGCATGAACCTTCAACTCATATTATGCATTGCATGAGAGAGTGCACGACAGCATAGGTTATACTCTCTTTTAGTATGTATGATCTAATACACATGTTCTTGCAATAAAAACCTAGTGTCTCCTGAGGTGACTAGGAAGCATTGTCTCCTTGTAAAAGAATGGCGGGTGGTAGCAAAGACAAGAAGTGATGCGTTAGACTAACTTGTAATTAAGAGAGCCTTTTGAGTCATGCACATTACTCAATTAATTACCTCTTTCACCTCATTTTCTTTTTTAGCAAATTTTGTTAATAAAATTAAAATACATGATGAATTAAATATTCAGTTACTGGAAACCTGTGGGGGAAAAAAGTAAATCTGTGATTCTGTGAAATAGGCTAGGAAAACCAACTAGACTAGAAAAAACGTATGCAGTTAACAATTACCATATCAATGTATCACCTGCCTTGCATTAAAAATCACTCTTTAAGAAAGCATTTTTGCAGAGTTTGTTTTTATGATGAGCAAGTCTTGGTCCTGTAGAAGCAAAAAAATTAACAACTGAATATTTGGTCAGGTCATCTAAATCGTAGTTTCTTGAGAAAGGCCTTACACTAACTTACTTCTATTACCTCATTTTGTTATTCTCTTCATCAGTGAAGACATGCATTGCCAACCTTAAGTCAATATGAAACAATACTTTCCTGCTAGTCTTTGCAGAGAGGAAGTGTACAGATCCTTGTCTTGACCTCTTGGTGGATCCATTCTTCTAGCCCTTCAGCAGAATCACATAAAATTTAGGGGAGGAAATAGTAGCATTTTATCTTTTTGGGGCAATGCTGTAATAATAGGAGGGTTGCTTATACCAAAACTGAAGTTTGTTTGACCACAAACTGACACTCCTTTGGGTAGAATTTGCTAGGTAGAAATGTATATTATAAATATGCTATACTGGTTCTTACACAGCCCACAGGGTGTCCTTACTAAGTTCTGCTGAGTTCAGCTTTTCTGGTCAAATATGCACTGCATAGTATTCTCATGCTTGGAAATTACTCGAGTGCACTGCAGTTTCTACTTAGATGTTGGGCAGGCCTATTTTCTGTAAAATGCACAAGCTCTGTCACAAAAGTAAGACAATCTGGAGACTGTACTTGTAGGGTTGAGGTGAAATTTGCGCAAAATGCATTTGCCATCAGATCCATTTCAGTAACCTCACACTAATGAATGAATAATTCTCGGTTCTAGATACATTTAGAGTGAAAGTGAGGAGCTATTGATTTAAAAAATGAATAAGGATTCTGCTTCATTACACTAACATAATCTAAATGAAGCTGGTCCTTATAATTGCCTTCTTTGAAAGCACATTGCTGGCCATGAGTAGGTGTTTTTACTAAAAGAGACTTTTCTGCCTTTTATTAGCAGGACTCATGGATAATCAGAGGGTAGTCATCTGTCTCTTTAAAGGTTCTGTTGGGAGAAAAATTGTTTTATAGTTCAGTATCTGACTTCATATTTTTTGAGGAAGTATTTATTTGGAAAAGAGACTCTTCCCGTATTTTTACATGTGGAAATTCTTGCTATTCATATTTTAAAAGACATCATCTTCCATGAGAGATTTATGTTCAGTACATCCATTAAGAAATTACCATGATTTGTGGTCTTGGAATCTCTGACTAATTACATTTGTTGTATTAGAAGACTGAAACATCTTAGACAGCAAAGGCTGGTTCCAGCTTCTCTGGAGAGCGAAGTAGGAGAGTGGCTGAAAGTCCCTGAATTGGGCTCTTTGGGAACTATATCTCTCTAGAAGGAGGCTAATGACATAACTGTGTGGCTCCCTTTGGTGGTGGCCCCCCTCCACAGGGGTGTTACAAGGCTTGCTGTGGGGGATTAGATGGAAGGGTAGGACTCTTACTCCATAAAGCACAGTCTTTTTCCTGTAGGGTTTTCAGCATGGCTTCAGAATAAATACTTGGAGAAGTTAGTAAGATCTGCTCAGAAATTCTGCTCAGTGGAATTTCTTAATGCAATATTACTGCCGTAAAAAAAGCCAAAATTTTAAGGCTGCTGTTGACTTTCCTTCATGGTAGCTGTAGATTTCCATGGAGATACAATATATTTCCTTGAGATACTATGTATTTACATCCACCTTACGCAGAGCAGAATTTATCCACAACCTTCATTTGAAAAATGACAGTAATCGCAAAATTAGAAAATTGATGCATCACTTTCTCACACAGTCTGGAAAAAGCCATTGGATGTGAGTCTATATGGTACATTAGTGCCAAGGCATAAGTATGGCGGAATACTTAAGTGCCTTTGGGACCACTAGCTCATCTCTTAATTCACATGAGTAGACCTAGTGAAATCAATGATCTGTGGTATCTAGTTTCAGTATTGACATATCAGGCAACAGGCCCATGAAATGAGATGCAGAGTGTCTTTTTGAAAAAGATACCACTCATATGCTTCATCCAGATTCACTGTAGATGTGGATATTTTTGGCCAGGGCATTTTTTTTCCTACTGAAAAGAACAAATTTAGCAAAAATGAATTTCCAGTTGTTTCTATTTTCAGCAGATTGCTTATTAGAAAGGGAAAAAATCCTTGCAATCATCTCCCTCTCTCCCTCCTTATCTTGTGTGTACTCCCACCGTCCCTCAGTGGTGCTGTCCCACCCTCATCACACATGCATGTGGTGTGCACTTGCTTGCTCTCACAGATGCAAACACACACATAAAATAAGAATAGTTTATATACCTGCACACATATATACACATGCATTTTGTACTACTTGATTTTGTCTGAAATTTTTGGTCTGAACATCGTGTTTAAGGGCAAATCAAAATATTTTTCTGAATTATTACTATTGTCCTATCCTGTGCTTGTTTAACTCTAGTGAAGTCTTTCTGCTCTGAATTCTAACGTGTCATGGATACTGTTCCTCTGCTGGAAAAGGCCTGGCCTTAGGTTACTGCCATAGCTAGGAAAGCACAGAACCCTTCCTACGAAGGAATGTGACCTTGTAGTCCTGTAATGGGGTGGTGCCATTTCTAGTAACAAAGCTGTAGGTTTTGTACTGATTTTGCAAGGCCTCATGATTGGAATTTGACAGGCCTGCTCTGTCCAAACTTTCCTTTTCCTGCTTGTTTTACTTGGGTTACCTCTGACAACAGGTTTTTTTTACTTAACCAAGCATTTGTATCTGTTTCAATCTAGTTTTTCTTTGTGTGGTACAGCTGTATTCTACGCAGGAGCAGTAACACAGGTTTGGTAGAACAACAGAGGCTTGAAGAGTGAAGTCACAGGATGTTTCATTAGAAGAGTGCAGGTGTGGGATGATAAGAGGTGGGGCAGTCTTGACACTGAAGACTCCGTGCTGTAAAAAGCTCAGGATAGGGCTGAAGCTTGAGAAAAGTTGTTTTAGGTGTTAATGAAGAGAATGAAGAGATAGTATCTAACATACATATGTGACACCATTTACAGTCACATTCAAATAGAACCTGGAGCTGCAGACCAATTGAAGAAAGTGTAGGTATAAATGCCTGTTAGAAAACACAGATATATGTCCCTAAGAGAAAGGAAGAAAAGAGGAGGAAGAAGAATCCATCATCATGAACACCATATCCCTCCTGATGAAGGACTCTCAGTGCTGAGAACTCCTCATTACAGTGCTCCATCACTAACACCAGTGTGAAACAATTGACTTGAGGACCCAGAGAAGTGTGGAAAAAGAGCAACACCAGGAAAAAGGATAGATAATTTTAATTGTACTATTCCCATACTTGTGACTTTTTCTATAATCCTTGTTTTTTCTATAAAAGTTAGATCTAGAGTAACAATGCTTCTTGAATTAGTTTGTTAAGATTTTCATTACGCTAACAAGAAACTCTTGGCTTCACTTACATGTGTAAGGTGTGCTTCATCTTTGTTTGTGAACAGGACTTCGAAAGTAACAGAGGAATTCATCTACCTGAAGGAGGCTCTGAGAAGCTATACAGCAGCATGCCTGATTGTTAAGTCTCACAGCCATGCTTTGGGTAGAGAACAGCTCCACTTGTATTGCTCTAACAGGTTTTGGCTAAAGACAAAGCCATGGTGTGAAGGCTTTGTGTTTTGGCATTAGTCTCTGAGTGATGGAAAGAGTCACAGCTTGCGAGTCCCTCTGTTAATTATTGGAAAGTAGTTTCCTAGGTGAATTCTTTTGTCAGTTTAAAACTTCAAGCATGTATTACCAAAGCATCAAGTGGATTTGTATTTTTTCCTTTTCAGGTTTCCCTGGTTCACAAAAACACTCTTGAAAGTATGTTCTGTTGTCCAGTTAATGTTCAAGTTCTATCTTAGCCACTGTTTTAACTGCATTTTATTGGCAGTGATTTTTGATGCACCATGCTAAAGTTCAACAGCAGTTTATGTTTGGCTAAAAGTGCATAACTTTATCCAAATGAGATTTAGATTTAATTGAAGTACTACTTCGCTGACAGTAAGACATATTGTTAGCTAGACGGTACAGATGCAAAGCATATTGCTTCCAGACAGCTTTTGTTTTCATTTTTGCTTTCAACATCATTTAAAACTTCTATATTTTCCACCAGCTATATTGTCTCCTTTTAATATGTTTGTTGGTTTGTTTGGGTTTCTTTTTCTTTTTCTTTTCTTTTCCCTTGGTAATGTAGATGAAATAGGGATAAAACAATAGATTTTGTGTCTTTTAAAGGCAAAGCCAAAGGAATGTCCTGTTGCATGCACCAGAAGAGACAAGCTTCACAGCTCAGAACAGAAAGAAGTCTTCTAAACCTACAGCAGTGTCTGTGCTATGTCTGGAAGTACCAACACTTTGGATTTCCCGTAGTATCGTTACCATTGTGACTCCTGACAGTTAGAGCCATGCTCATAAATGGCCAGCATGATAATAAGCATTTTGACATTTAAGCTTTTTTTTTCTCTCCTTCCTGTGGGCCAGCACCTCCTTGGCCCTTATACAGACAAGAGAGAACCGCAAACTCTGCTCTGCATGGGCATCCATTTCCATCTCAATGCTCTAAAAAGAGATAGGGAATGAATCTCCCAGCTGTGGGAGCTTTGGCATTATTGGAGGGGATTGATCATTGGTCTGCATAAGTGCACTGACCTGCATCTCACAGTGGCTAGGGTGGCAGTTCAAGGGGTAATAAACCATGGTGCAAGAGGTGATAAAGCCCAGCCTGTCCAAAGTCTGGGGCTGATTCGTACGTTTGGAGGAAGTTTGTATGGGATGAAGGGCATCTTTCAGAGCAGTGAACCAAACAGAAAGGAAAAAAGCTTGGGGAGCTCAGGGTAAAAAATTTAATTACCAAAATTTAGTAAGTATTTTTGTCACTGAAAATGAGAAATTACTTGGCATCAGCATTAAGTACTGTAACTCAAGTTGCCTTTGAATTAAATTTATCTTTGAAAGCAATCAGTCAAATTTCAGCATGTTGCTCTCTTATGAAATGAGTCTACATTTTCTGCTTTTTTTCTCTTCAATTTTATACTTTTAGCATAAAAATCTCAAGCTGTGTAATATACCGAGTTATTTTTAACTTTAAAAAGACTTCAGTGTTGTTATAGTGCCAGAGTATTAAGTGTGAGTTTTAAAATGTATGCACTTTGTGTCTATATTCGTTTGTGCATTTTACTTATTAATCAGATACAACACAACACTTTTGTCAGTGGATTTGGGGTGACTGCACTACTTAAAAATAGCAAATATACACAATATATCTCATTAAAGAAAATGTGACTGTTCAGGAGCATAATGTATTATCTAATTTGTTCAGATTAAGATAAATAACAAGACTTATGAAAATGACCTCAAATTGTTTTTCCAGACACACATCATGACTTTAGACACCATTATCTTGGCCCTATCAGGTTTATGTTATGTCCCACTGGGGCTTTTCCAGTCAAATAAATTTCTGGTTTCTGGCTGTAGAGGATGTTAAGGAGGAGGCAACCAGCTTGAGTGGCTTTTGTGTTTTTATATGATAAAAATACTTAAAGGAACCAGAGGTCTGAGACACTGCTATGGGAAACCTAGGGCCGAGCTGGCAAGGAAAACTTGTCTGACTGAGAATGGGGTGAGTAGGGAGTCAAGCGGGGCACCCATCATTTCCTTAACAAGGATGTGAGATAAAATATCTGTAAAGCTGTGATATTTTTATGTTTTAAGCAGAGAAAAACCATGCTGCTGTATTACTGACTGATTAATGGATCTTGACTATCTTGAAGTTTTTTATCTGTCTGTTTTTAGTGAAAGTGAGGATATTTGGAAATTGGAAGTCTAACAATTTTCTGGCAGGTTGCTTTGAGATAAAATGTCAACTGTCTGAAACTATTCAGAGAGTCAAGATAGTCTAAAGAAATCTTAGGTTTTCCTCTATCAAACAGAGGCCAACTGAAACAGTCAAAAGTGCCCACAACATCCAGCACATCAGATTATCTATTTATTATAGGCTTTTCTCTCTGCATATGTCATGTAACTTTGTAGTGTAAGACAGGATCGGAAGCATGTGCTATCTAGCATTCTTGTGATTTACCCATCTGTTTTCATGAGGAAATTTTGTGCTTCCCATATACTGGGATGATGTTGATATTTCACATGAAATTCTACTCTCCCATTCTCCATCAGTCTTCTGTAGATTAGATTTTTTTTCTCTCTTTTTAATTCATGACAGAAATAGTTTTATCTTGTATGTTACTGCAGACAGCTAAGAACATCAAATAAACACATATTTTGAATCATTAAGCAGAACAGGTGGCTTCAGCAAAACAGGGAGTTTCATAGAGATTTGTCCGATTCTCCTTTCAGGAAGGTGGTAAATGGTGGCAGTGATAGAAATACTGAAACTAGTACAAGCAGTGAAGATGTTCAGACTTAGAAAGTAGGCATTTTACGTCACCCTGGAACTTCTTGTTGCACTTTAAGAGATGTAGTATTATAGTTGGTAGAGGTTCTAGAAGCACAGCTCCAGGGATTGGAAATGCAAATAAATCTGAGGATTTGTGGAAGGAGAATACTGTCGTACAGGAGCAGCTATAATAAAGAAGGGGCTTACAGTGGATGAACATAGAAGCAAGATCAAGACAGGCTTTATTGTTTAAAAAAAATCTAAGGAAAAGCAGCAGCATTGAGGAATTGCAAGGAAGGAATAGTTAACTTACAGGTAAAGAACAGAAGAAGAAATAGCAATATTCACCAGGAGCTGAAATCCAGCAAAAAGGCTGGTGACCAGTCACTCCATCATACAGACAGAAGAACTGGAGGGCAGAACCAACAGATCAGATCGGGTCAGCATAGAGTCATAGTGCAGTATCTGTTACTAAAGGGAGTTGGAATGAGTCTTACAGGAGATGATCTATATGAAGAAAGGACCAGTTGTTTTCTAGGAGCTAAACCTGCTGCTCAGAGTTCTGATGTGGGTTTGAAAGTAACCATTGATTATTGTTCATTTTGGAACAAATAAAATTTCCCTTGATGCAACAATAGCTACATTTATCTGAGAAATAGGCGAAAATTCAGTTTTTCTGGATAGAAGAAGTATCATGGAATCACAATCTAACACCTAGTCTGTTCTCAACGCTGAGGCAGAATAAACTATATTTCTTTGTAAATAGACTTGAGGGGAGAGAATTTTAGGGGAAGAAATGAAATTATTATAGTTAAAGAATAATTTAAGCTGTGGGTGAATATTTCAAGTGAATCATAAATAACTCCGCATCCTGAAGTAGAGTTCAAACAGGGTAGTATAAGCAGAATATCAGAACACACTTTAGGATAAGGTTTGCTAAGCTTATGGAAGAGAAATATCTAGGAATTCTATTTTTTGAGCCTTGTCCTAAACCATATTTACTGAATTTTTGTGTGTGTTGGGATATTTGAAGCTTAAAAGGTACCAAAATCAGTTTTTCGTGGCTTCTAATAGTTTCCCAGCAGCAATAGAGAAACATTTTCTCTTTTTTTGTCGAAGTACAGAATTTGATTTAGGAATTCCAGTCTTCCCTCCCTTTAGGGTTGGAGAGTGGCAATATTTAAAGGTGGTGTGTAGCAGAAGTGCTGGTATTTCTAACTAATTAATTCTCCAAGTGTCTGGTTGGTGCCTATTACTTGTGTTTGGAGCTGAAGTCTGGAGGGTCAAGAAGGAATATATTATCACTTTATCAAATGGAACAGAAGTTTAGGTTCCCCTGTAGTATCAAAGGTGGCCCATTTGGGAGGGTCACCTGAGGCATCCTTGGCAGTGGGAGCCAAAGTCTGGTAGTGGTTAGGGCCTTATACATAGTCTGCTAAGGTTAGTGAAGTTTCTCACATGGGACACTGCACATGCATGTAACCTGTTTATGATGCTGCAGCTATGTAGACTTCTCAGGCAATCACATTCAATGTAGTAATTTTCTTGGAACATGTTTGAACTGCTGAGCACTCAGCTGATGGAAAAAGTTTTGTGTGAGTATAAAGTGTAATGTTGTGTAGTTAGACTTCTAATTTCTCATTACTACAGGTTAAAAATAATTTTTGTGGTCTATCTTGAAAATATGCTACAATAGACCTTGTATGGCTGCAGGGACTGGTGTTACTGATGTGATATTTAGCATTCTAATGCTAAATATCTAATATCTGATGCTAAATGCTAATCTCAGCAAGTCTGCTGGGATTTAGAAGCAAATGGTGGTTCTGCTGTTAAAAGGTATTGAGATTCGAGGGCAAGTGATTTCTTTGGGGAGTTCCTTTAATTTTTTTAATAAAAAATATACAGGGAAGAATTTGGGCTGATAGTTAATTGTAATTTTTTCTGCTTCATTCAATAAAAATAATGAAATAAGAGGGAGAGTTGGAATATTGAAGTGGGTAGAAAATGCAATACAAGAAATTCCAGGAGAATCACAATTGGTTTGGTACCCTCAGAAACAAAGGAGCAGGAATGAAGGAAACAAAGAAGACACACCAAATGTGCTGATGGTTACATGCCGTTTTATTACCTATGATCAGTTTCAGAATACTGGTTCTCTGTGAAAGAGACATGAAAATAAATCCAGCAAAGAGATGACTGTGAGTAGTAGGTGGCCATGAGAAGTGCTGATGCTTCCTTATTTTTATTTTGCTGCTGACACAACTCTCTAAATTACTGGTTAAGACCAGCCCTCAGGATTTTATCAATGAAGCCAACACCCACAAAGATTAATGAGAACCCAGCAAGCTTAACAAGTGCGGAAATACAGCTGTCTTTAGGACTATACTCTGCAGTTTCTCTTTTTTTTTTCCCCTGCTTTCAGACATCTTCCCAATCAAAACCTGGCAAGAGCTGTAAATATGTGACCTCAGTGGTCATTTAGGAGATTGGTTTTTTTCCAAAGATTTGGAAGAGTAGTCTTAGATTTAGCATTTTACTTCTTAATAGAGGATCTGTGTTCTGTCCTTTTACAATTGATTTTCTGTTCATGTATGTTATAAATTGCTTCACTGCCTACTGACAGGGACCCACTTATTCCAGAGAATGCATTTCTCAATGATGCAAAGCAATACTATAACACAGATAAGGTATTGTCCTTGATTTCCCTAACTGAAATTTCGTGAGGAAATTAGGTCAACAGAATGTAATTACCTACACTGAAACCTCCTAAGGGCACTGGGTAGAGCTGTGCAAATGACTGATTATTTTGATTTGCTTACAGAAACAAAAAAAATCAGAGGAAAAATTCAATTTGAATAGAACAAAATGATTTCTTGCTCACCCTGAATTGAAACGTTGTTGGTGCTAAGCTGCTCTTCATAGCTCATTATGAGAATTAAAATAACATTGATTTTATATTTTTTCAACTAAAAATCAGCTCCCTAATTTAACGTTGCCATTAACTCCAGCAGCATATGAAGAGGAAATTCCCGGGTGATCAGAGTGAGCTCTCTGTGTTCACTTCTCTCCGAACACAAAGTCTCTTTTCTACCACACTGGGTTTCTTAGTGCGTTCTCTCATAGGTGACTAATGCAGCTTCAGTTACTTTTCGTCTGTGAGGGAGCTGATCCTTGCCTATTTTTCTGGTCTGATAGACTGCTTTCCAGATTGGGAGCTGAACTGGGCTTTTGTAGCTATTCTATTCAGCATAAAGGCACTGAAGATTCCCTATGTTTCATCCAGGAAAGAAAAAAAAAGATAAACAAAACCTAAAATCAAATAAAAATTTAGTCTTGATTCCTCTTATAAAGGCATCATCACAAAGTATTTTGTCTTTCAAAAGAGTACTTATTTTTTACTAATACAGAGTTAGTTAAACCCAGAATCACAGAATGGGTACAGTTGGAAGGGATCATATGGTCCAACCTCCCTGCTCAAGCAGGGTCATCTGAGAGCACTTTGCGCAGGATTTCATATAGACCACTCTTGAGTATCTCCAGTGAAGGAGACTCCACAGCCTCTCTGGGCAACCTGTTCCAGTGCTCAGTCACCCACACATTAAAGAAGTTCTTCCTTTTATCCTGACAGAACTTGTGCATCAGTTTCTGCCTGTTGCCTCTTGCCCATTGCTTGGCACCACCAAGAAGAGCCAGGCTCCAACCTCTTGATGCCCTCCCTTCAGACACTTTATAAACATTGATGAGGTCCCCTCAGTCATCTATTCTCAAGGCTGAACAAGCCCAGCTCTCTCAGCCTGTCCTTGCTGGAGATGCTCAAGTCCCCTGTCTGCAGTTCCCTAATCTAAGAGAGTTCTTTGTCCCCAATGCTGAGGTATGCAACGTTAGGCCAAACCCACACACCTGGATCTCCTTTGCAGAGAGTCAGATGCCCCACTGGCTGGCCAGGTGATGCTTGACTGAATGTTGGGTCATAACAAGAGTTGGCACAAGGGGCTATAAGGTCTCCTGATATAAGCAGCTGAACAAGGAATGCAGAATTAGGATTATGGACTCATCTGAAGTTTCTCACAGGTTTCAGTCTGATTTTTTGATCTGGTTCTTGACCTTTTCTCCTTAAGTGCCATTTATAAAAGATGATCACTCCTATTCTCATATTTGATATTACTGGGTGATAAAATGCATCAGAAAATTGACTGCATATGTTTTCTGATTGAAGTTGATATCAATACAGAGGTTGAACTTGGCTCAGCATGTGCTCTTCTTTTGCACATCATTTTTGACATGTAGCCACAGCTGGAAATAGAAATAACGTTTTTAAAAGCCCTGTGAAAATGTGCTTAAGAATGTGGTACACTTCACATACTTAGTAGACTCTATAGTGCTGTTAATCTATTGCTATAGAAAATGCATTTTAAGGGAATTCTTGTATTCCAAAAACACTTTTCCAAATTTCTCAGACCCCAAAGATCTCATTGACTTTCCAGTGCAATCTACAGAATAGCCAAGAGAGACATTCTAAACTTACTCTTCTCTTTCTACAGGCTGCTTTTCCGGAGACAGTGACCACTTTTTGGCAATTCATCAGCGAAAGAGTGGAAAACCTGTGTTTATTTATCACCATGTGGAGAGTGTGGAGAAAAGTCTGGATACAGACAGCTATAAGGATTCCAAGCAAAGTTTCCGTTCTTCTTCCCACACCAAAATAAGCAAGTTGCACCCTGCAATAATTGTTAAATCAGCCTTCCCCAGGTCTGTTTATGACTCATCACTCAATCTCTTAGCAATGACTGGTCAAGATTTGGAAGTGGAGAATCTTCCCATTCCTACAACGAATGTGATTATTGTGGTAAGTGAATTTTTCTGGGTTCTGTAGGGGGTTTTTTGTGAATAAATATGCCTGTAGATAAATATAGATGGAGTGTAATTTTGGGTATCCTGACTGATCGCCTAAATATAAATAATGACCGCTTGTCTTGAATTTCTTCACTTCGGTGGAATTTGCATCCATATAATCACACTCTGATCAACAAGCAATCTGATGGACCAGTGCAGAATATAGCTTCTCTGTAGGTGGTGACCTTACCTTTGCCTCAAATGCTGTTGATCCTCTTGTCTTGACTGATGTTTGCACAGTTTTTACTGGATGGGATTTAAACTTGTTCTACATAGGTCACAAGAAAATGTACTCAGGGAACTATTCTACAGAAGCTGTGAGATTTTAAAAGGGTGACATTAAGGTTTCATTCACTTCTGTTTCTCTGGTAAATCTACCAAATTTTGCTTACATAGCTGTTTGAAAAAAAATCCTGTTTCTTGCAAAGAATCAGAACTATGTTTTTGTTGGTGTAAGCCATATGCACTTCTTCTGGGACATGGACAGGGGACCATCCCCTGTCAGTTAATTCTGTGTGTGACCTTTCCCATTCTCAAGAAGGTGATGGCAGAGCTCCCTCCTGCAGTCAAGGGCATATCAGTTTAACCATATACTGGTGCTGCCCTGCTGCATTCTCACGCTTCATGCCAGTGGAGCAGCCTGATGTCAGGAGAGCTGTCCTTGGTGGGGTGCACAGCACAGTCTGTATGTGTTCCACACGGACACTGCTTTCCTCACCCCCATGCATAGGCAGCTCTCTTTGATTCGTGGAGGGAAGAAGAGCCACTTATAATGCTTCATGCACTCGTTAGAGTGAACTAATAAAGATTAAAGTGAAACCTGTAAATTGCTTGTTTCAGAGGATGATAAGAGATTAGAAGACAATGGCCTTTATAAACAAGGAAAAAAACAAGAGCATACACCTCTAGAATTTCAGAATCCCATACAAGTTCCCTGTACTGTACTCTAGTGATCTGCCCTCATTCGCACACCAAATATAATAGTGAAAATTAAAAGAATAATCAGGGTAAAAAAAAAAAAGAAGCTAGTAATTTTATTTGTCAAATATTAAAGTTTTAACGGTTAAAAAGTATTAACAGGGAAGTAGGCTCAAAAAGCTGTGCTCTGGACTTGTTGCATCCCATATGAGCAAGACCTCTTCATGTGAGTTTAGATGGTTAATATTGTTAGTGGACTAGATTCAGCTGTGTGGAATGTCCATATCAGAGCAAAATAAGATACTGAGCGTCTTGCTTTACTGGGGGCATGCCAACTGCAAACAGAGTCCCAATACTGAATGGTATTGATCAAGGCGAGGAGATGCCAAGCAAACTGGATATATCTATGCCTCAAAGCTAGCCAAAGCCAGCAGGGCCAGCTCTGCTTCTCTCTTCTTTCTACTGCAAGCATTATTTCACTTCCTGTCAAGGTGAAACCCTTCTGTTAGTGCAAGGAACTCAGAATATGCATGGCCCTTTTTTAAAAAATTGAGTAGCACTCTTACCTATGATCTGTTATTTTAGTAGAGTTTTGCACACTTGTGGAGACCCATAGTCTTCAACTTGTAATGGAAGAATCCTGCAAGATATTCTGTGGCTATCCTGATTTTAGCTGACTGGCTCTGTGCCTGCATTAGAAGCTAAATGAGGCAGATTTTCAATTGGCACATAAAGTCACAAAAAAAAAGGTCCATTAAATCTGTATTAAGTTCTCATTAAGTGACTTTGGTCTGAAGCTTTGCTACTGCATTGCTAGGATGGAGCTGCTGCTCTGAAGCCTTCTGTTCTGGCTGAGAACCATATGTGCTTTAAGGGGAGGTATAACAGCATGAGCTAATCATGACATGAAAGCTGTTTATTACTTAGGATCTTCAGCTATCTCTGGATGTACTGAAGGACAGTGGTTTTGGTTTGTTTTTAGTGTCATCCTTTTAGAAAATGCCTTTGGGGACGTATATGTTTGAAGCCATAAGTGCTGGGATTCAGACAGTGCATTGGACTAATCCCGCCATCAGAAATTTTGGAAGTGTCTTCTTTAAAAGGGCAGCTGTCCCACAACAGGGTGGTTGCCATCATCCAAGTACGGCTCTGCTCCGTCCAGGTTTCCATATTTCATCATTTTGTTTCTCCATCTAGAATGTCACCTGAAGTAGATTGTAGTGTTAGTGTAATTACCAAGGGAATCTGGTTTGGTTTGAATTGCATATGTATCACTCCATCTTTGTTTTGAATTAGCACTTACTGCCTGTTGCTGCTTTCTGGGTTTTAATATATAGGTCAAGCATCAATGTTTGTTGTTTTGCCCTGGCTGACCCTTTTTGTTCCAGCCTTTAGCAATGTTGTTGTTTGCTCAACTTGAAAGGGCAGTTGCTAGTGTTAGTGCTTCCTGTAATCCAGTTACATGACTGGTGCACGTTGTGATTTAGTATGAAAGCCAGCAACTTTTTTTTTTTAATAAATCAATGCTCTGTTGGTTCTGCAGAGGAGAGGAAACTAAATTCAATCTAATTTCAGTGACTCAAGGTCCATTTTCTTCATGATCAAGGTGGAAAGGTAGGGTGAATGGATGCCTAATGCAGAACTATCACAAGGTTACATTTTGTGCTAAGGACTAAACCACCTGACAAGGAAAATGCTGCCAATGCACAGCAGAGTGCTGTGAAGCCAAAAATTCCGCAAGTATTTTGTCAAAAAGTGATGTTTTGTGACTCTAACAATAAAGAACACATGTTAAGAAGTAATTTTACTGAAACTGGGGATATTGTAGTGCTTGTTTGCCTAAGCGAGGAAGAGGAGGTATTTATTTTCTGGGACGGAGTTTTATATGATTAAAGGCAATCACATTACCTGATATTAAGTTCCTGTTGCTTGTTTTCATGTATGTGTGTGTGCATGTGCATGTGTGTTCAGTTCACCTTGTTTGTTGAAGGAACTGAGGCAATTCAGAGCTCTTAGAGCTCTTAGCTGTTTTGACTGTTCTATAAATGCCTTAGTGCTTACCCATATGTTCTGTTTAGCTGTCTCTCTACATGATGTGAGACCATCTCAGCTGAAAATTGCTTGGATAATATACAGAGTTATGTAATTTTTTTGTAATACCTGTGAGTTTTCTATTTGTAAGCTTTTGGTTTGGATCTCAGAATCCATATATCATTGAAGGTGCTAGGGAATTAGTAGTGCAGTGAACAAGTTCTCAAAATGTTTATTTGTGTTTATTCCAAGTTTTTCCAATACTGAATGTGAGAACCACCAAGGTCAAGACAGTACATGGAAAGTGGGAATAGAATGTGGATAATCACTTATGACAGAAAGTACCATCTAACATATTTATTAAAAAACAAAAACATGTACAAACATATATATAGTTAGGGCTGAACTTGAGAGAAAAGTGGAAAGGCTTGTAGTAAAGGTTACAGCTCAGCCTAGGTCTAAAGTATCACCTCATGGATATGCTAAAGCATTGTCCCTTGTAACCTGATATAGTTTGGTCTGTCCAAAGCCTCTCTCAGGCACACAAGTGTATTGTACCAAGGTTGGACCAAGTTACTCAGATGCTTTTTTCACTTGCATCCTGTGAAGTATTTCAGAAATGTAAAGGTAATAAACTTGCTCAATATATCAACATTTTCCCTTTCACACCTCACTCTTACTGTACACTTTCTTATATAAACATGAAAATCTGTCTCTTTTTCTGTTGCTTAGAAAGGACACGGCGCTGTACCATAGGCTAAAATTCAGCTCATCTCTTCTTTTTTGTTTGATTTATACGAGTGTTATTTAACGGAATTGATTTAATTAATTTCTTTCAGCTAATGTCAGTACAACATAAGATTCACAGACAGCCACATAGAGCATCTCTTTGCCTTTTCCATGGCATTTTATGTAGGGCTGTGTAAGGCTGAATGCCTCAGAGCTTTCCCATACCATCACATCTATTTTGTCTTTAATATTTGAACTATTTACTTTCAAGCATGATGAAAAGGGCAAGGAAGAACTTCAGGTGCTAGTACTTTGACAGAAGATTCAGTTGAAGGGTAAAGCACACTAACATATGTATCTATAAGTAGATATTCATGTGGGAACCAGGTATTCGAGCTTCAGTATAGGCAGTAAAAATCTGCCCTATTGGTAGTCTACTAAGCTATCTAGCATGTTTCTAAACACTTTATGGATTACTAGGAAGGTAATATAGGTCAGAGACCATATCCAATAGACAGACTAGATGTGATCATCCTGATTTGGAGATTAGTACTGACATGGACCATTTCCACATCAGTTTTCTCACAGCCAGAGAACAGTACCAGATGCATTTAATCTAGTAGTATAGTGCAGCCTTGATGTCTGATTCAGGGTGAGTTCCCTAATTCCAAATGGCTGTAGTGACAAGATTTATATTGATGATAATGGGTGCTTAGGCACCAACTGTACACTGACTACCTATTTATATATAGTCAAACACACATGCAGACATGTACATTTAGTGACATCTTAATCTGGAGCTGATCCCAGCTTAAACAATACATTTTATGTTGAAATAATGTGGAAATCCTTTCCCAATCTAGACACAGTTCCAGTGGGATGCTTCTGGGTGGGCTTGGGTAGCGGAAAACCATGTGGCTGTGAAACCACAGCAGAACAGCTTTTACACTTATGTCAGATTCATCCCACAAGTAACTGCTATATTCTCTTATATAACTTTCCTCATACTACATACTCAGAAAAGATGCATCTTTTGCTCCCTTGCTGACATGGCCTTAGATGTATAAGTTTATTTCTCCTTTAATTTCCCATACCCTGATGCATCAGGTTTAATTACCAGTGTCAAAGCCCAGAATTTGTCCTATATTATTTGTTCCTAAATTTTATTTCATCATTCCTACACTTCTTTTCTGCTGGAAATGCCTATTTTTCTAATTCTTTATACTCTGCGTGAAGCCATGTCGTCCATGTGGAACGTCATATCTAAGTTCCTCTAGGAATGCACAGGACATCCACTTCCTTCTTCCTTGAAAAGATCAGCAAAACAATGGGAACCAGACTACAGTATACCCTTTCTTCTGAACATTGCAATGCTCCCCACTGACTGGTTTTGTTGGAGGGCCATAAAAAGAACTCTATGAAGAGGTTCTGATAAAAAGGTGGGAGCATCCAATGTGTACAATAATTTTCAGTTCAAAAAACCTTTTCCCTATATCTGCCTCTTTTGTGGAGACATTTAATACAGATTTCCTTCCATGAAAATAGAACAATGTTTGTGGAATTTATTTTTTAGTTTTATTAAAATGAAAAATGCATGTTTATTCTCACTGGCAATTTGGTAATACAAGATGCCTTCTTTTTCAAGGCTAAGTCACGGATTTTTACTGAATCAGAGGAGTCGGATAGAGAGAGCCCTCTGAGTCACAGCACCAAGCTGCATGTGATCTTTCTATGTTGCCAGAAGGTAAATGACCTTCTGGGAATCCCAAGATGAGAAGATAATGTTTTTTCACTTATAACCGGTTCAACCTTTCCCCAGCTGTCCACTTGACTGACTGACTGACTGTTTTTCCAGAATCTCTTATTACTCTTTTTCCTGATGCTGAATACAGCACCTTGATATAAGATGAAGTCTCTTCCTTTCTTCAGTTCTCTTTGTTAGGAACTCTTCTATCTCTCAAATACTGTGTCAGCCTTTGCTGGCTCAGCATCCACCCAGTTAAGTGGTCCAGTAAGGACATGCTGAACAATTGGTGAAGATATCTTGAAATGTTACAGTCTCAGTCTGATAAATATGCATAGAAGTCTGTGAGAAATGTTGATAGCTGAGTGTGATCCATTAGACAGAAATTTAGGACTACTTTTAGGATACCACAGACTAAAATTCATTTTCTTTGGGGCCTAGAGAAGGGAAGAGGAATGGATAAGACTGGGGATGTTCTTGCAAAAGAGGCACAGTTTCTGAAGCAAGTGATTTGATGCTCATGCACTCTTCTGCCTTGCATCATGTATTGCATGCTGCGTTATACTACAGTTAATTTAAAGTTATTGAAAATGGTAGGTTCATCATCGTATTACACCCTGTACAGTAATACCCTAATTTTTGCTGGGATAGATGTAGATGTATGCTTATGTAGTTCTATCTATTTCTAGATGTAATTCTGCTATATTGCAATAATAGAAGTGACTAAGGAGCTGCTTTTTGAACGCTGCACCTGACCCTGGGGTCTCAGCCTTGACTCCAAAAAGCCATTTACCTTCTGGTGTGTGGAAAGATCATACACAGTTTGGTGCTGCAACTCAGAGGGCTCTTTGCATCCTACTCCTCCTGGCTGGTAAAAGTAAACTAAGCTCACTCCCTTTGTTTGCCTTGTGAAGAGACGGTCAAAATATTTTGAAAGTATATTAAGCTAAAATAATGGGTTGAGAATAAGGCAAAAAATATGAGTGAGAATAAGAAGTAGTCCATAAATGACAGGTCAAACAGTACTGGGGAAAACAGCCAAGCTAACTGTCTATGAAATATAACAAAAAAATCAGATGTCATGTTTTGTCACTGAACATCTGTTATTGCCGGCCTAAGAGAGGGATTGTCACCAGGCCAGGCCAAGGAGGCATAAATAGAAAATCATGTCTCTGCAGTGACTTCGCAAAGGAGGGTAAGAGTACTTCTGAGGAGTAAGATCTCAGAATCTAGTGAGGTATCAACTGCATCCGTCTCCATTTCCAGGTCATGTATTTTTCTGATGCTTGGAATAGCAGAGGACAAGTGCCATGCCGTTAGTGAAATTTTGAGATCTTATTGTAATTACAGTGCTGAATCATTAACAAGCTCTATATGTTACTCACACATTTCAAGAGTGGGCCATGTCAGTGAATACCCTTAGTGTGATTGTTATAATCGCTGTTGTGTCTCTTTATAATTTACATTGTGACCCTGAAATATCAGGTTTACACAGCACTTAGCTTCTAGACTCAAGTCCACCTTCTAGTAAGAGATTGATGATCACCATTACTCCTTAAATTATTATACTCGACAGAACATATCTGCAGCAAGCCCTGCAAATAGACCTAGTAGCCTGCAGCTCTGTCATTCTGGATTTTGTTTGCACAGAGAAATCTAGAGAGTCTGCATTAGTTGGCCTCATTTGCTTTCTGCTTCCTTCTGTGCACTTCAGCAGGGATAATTGCATGTTGAACCATTATCATGGTATTGTGTTTGCTGTCAGTCTTTGTGGAAAACAGGAATGATTGCATTAGGTTGTAACATGCACTAAAACCTCCTTAAGGCACTTTTTTTGTCATCTGATTTGCAAAATGTTAAAAGAATGTTAGTGGGATATTCCGCAACCCAGAGCTTTGATTGATTATCTTACTGCTAGCAACTTTGGGTGTACTCTTGTAACATTCAGTGGGATGTTACACTTGCACAAAAGCTGGTCATACCTTTCACAAATTGGCCAGATCCTCTTCACTCACAGCGTTCCCTTTCCTTTCATTTTCCCACATTTCCCCATCATACAGGGAAGATGTATCTTGGAGTAATTTAATTTTCTTCATAAGCTGCACTGTTTAAATGAAAACTGGATCTCTGGAGCAGGCACGTTATATGTTTTTAAGCTAAAGCCTAAAGTTTCATTGACAGTTAGCACTGTGCAGTTCATCTGTAAAGAAGGTGTCAGCTGTTTAAAATTTCTTTCAACTGTGTATTCAATTCTGTATAACTGGCCAATCCCAGCTATAAATTAAATACTTGTTTGTGGTGGAAAAGAATCTGCTTATGTTCTTCCATTCTTCAAATACTGGAGTTTTGTCTTCCAGGAAAAATCTTCATTAATTGATAATTTTAATTTTTTTTAAAAACATTTCCATTAAATTATATTTAATTTAGATACAGTTGAAGCCAAATCAAAGATCTTCACTGTTGCTTAAGCTGTATACCCAAGTGTGGGAGACCTGGCTCAAAGCCTTGCTCTAAAGGAGGTAGAGAAGAAAATTGAATTTGAGGTTTTTCTCATTTCACATGATCTAGTCGCTGAGTTAAGGAGTAGAGAGCACCACTTTTCTCATACTCACAGATGAAATTATTTGTTTGACACAAACCACATTTTTTCAGCTAACTGAAAATTCAGAGAAGTGTTGTTCTTGGACTGATTCAGTAAAATTTCTTGTATGTGTTTTGATTTGGTCTCCAAAAGAGGGACCTCCTCCCCCAACCAAACAACAAAGCCCCCTGGCACCCGCTGTCTCCTTGTTTCTTACGTGGCCCCATTTATTTCTTTGATTGAAACAGCCTTTCTGTGCCATGCTGTACTGAATTCCAGAAGAAAAGGCACAGAGATTTAGGCAATAGTAGAAGCTCTTTGGCTTTTTTTGACAGTGTCCAAACTGCACTTTGGGTGTTTCAGCGTTTGGCTTCAGAGGAGTCTGCACTGGTTGGAACTGCACAAACTCCATTATTCAGAGCAGTACAGACAGACTTGTATTGGAGAAGTTCAGGAGGTTGCTCTACCTCTATCAATATTCCCTTTTCATTTTACAAGTGAGTGGAAACCCATTACTTCCTAAATTTGACTAAGAAAAGGGAAAGTTTCCTGGCATGCAGAGTTACAGATACCATCACTAGAATTACATATGCTTTATATTCAAAATCATAAATAAGCTACATGGCCATATTGGGATCATGAGACCCACCAATAGAAAATTAACGACTACTTCCCACATTAAATCTATGCATTGTGGTGATAACGTTCAGGAATAAAGAATGAAGAAGCACTTCCTCTTAAAAATTCTTTTAGCACCCTCAGAGAACTCTTTGTGAAAACCCAAGTCCCCTACAGTAACATTTAAAAGGCAGATAAAGGGCGCTCAGATAAAAGACAGCAAGACAGCATGTGTTTCCTTATCAGTCAATGTTTTGTTGGATCTGGCAGCTCAGCCTCTGGAATAATCCTTTTGGTTCTTCACTTCTGACATTGTTGTTAGGAAAAGTGACAGCTTCTATAAAGTTCCTTAATAGATGGTTCCTAATGTGTTCCTGTGTGTAACCCCTTAAATATTAAGCCTTATAAAAACTGCTTTTGAAAAAAACCAAACATTATTTTTCTATCATCATGATGCTAATAAATGATATTTTAAAAGACAGTTTTAAATTTTTGAATCAGCCAAACAATATTTAAATCAGACAAACAATATTTGGGAGCAGAAGATTATCATCTGAGGACACTTGTTAAAATGCTTCATAGGTTTGACATTACTGCACTTTGTAATCTCTTTTGCAAAAAATAAATATTGGATTCTGAAATTAAATGCACAGGCTCAGATGATACTGGGGTTTAAATATGATAGCACAGCTCTCAGGTGCATGTGGTTTTCAGTCACCTCAGGATCAAAATGGTTCAGAGAAAGGCAATACCCCAGGGAAGTAAGCAGAGAGATACAAATTCTCTGTCTTTGTTCTTATTGCTGAAAGCATTTAAGTGGTGTTTTACTGTCCTTCCTTTGAAGGTCAGCCATAACTGAAAATCTGTAATGGAGCTAATTCTTACTTGTCTCTGCACCACAATAAATTGCTGGAAAATACTTTCAGTGGACACGGTATTTTAAATTGAGTATAGGGTAGAAACATAATGAAAAACATCACAGGTATGTATCAAGACTGCTAAAATAATAGTGTTTAATAGTGTAGAAACATGGTTGACTTGCATATGTTATGTCAATGCTTATTTAAACATTAATTGTAACAGATTTACATTTCAACCTTTATTAGCTGTTGGAGAATAATAGTGGAATGACTGCTCAGTACAAATTTGGCTGAGATCATATGTTCTCCTTGGGAATAGTCATTGTGTAATAAACTGTAGCAGAGAAATCAATGACAATATAAATCAAAATTTTTGCATTTACAATATGATAAACTAAATTTATACAATATCACTGATTAAGTTGAATTTCATTATTTTTGCTCATTTTTCTGTTGGTACTTTCAGAATAAGAGGGTATCTTTTTACTGGTACTAATTGTACCAGTAATCTTGTTTTCTTTTTGGAAACATGCTCAGGTACAGTCTTCTGAGCTGACAGGCCTTTAAAACACAAATGTTTTGGGTGAGTGGAAGAACAGCCTTGAATACTGTACTCTTAGAGCCTTTGTACTCTTTAGGCAAAGTAAAGGTGAAGCAGTGTAGAAATTATATTCCTTCTTTTAAGCTGATGATGAAAAATAAGCATGAAGCAGATATTGTCCCCAAAACCTTTCTCACAGGCTTTCTCTGAAATGGTGTTGGAGGGTGCTGTGGCTCTGCCCAATTAGCCAGAATAAAAGGATATACAGGCAATAGAAATTAACTTGAAAATTAAAAATACTCCCTTTCTCCACTCTTTTTTGTTTAAACTGTAGCTACATTTGTTAAAGACCTCTCCCCTTTGTCCATTGCGGACTGTGACATACACTTTTAAGGGTTTTTAGGTTGACCTGGGTAGAATCCCCATTAAAGAAGGGCTGTGGTGGGAGAAGGGAAGGTGGCTAATAGCTGTAGGAACATCTCTCTGGCATGCTGTATACATTTGCGGTTGGAACAAGTGACTACTGACTGGAGTTGGGCAAAAAGGGAAACATAAACTGAATATGTAAAAGACCACACAAATAATGAAATAGCAAGAAAACTCTTGAATGCTGATCAAGATATTGATTAAAAAAACCCAAACCAAAACAACAGCAACTGACTCCTCTAGAAACAGGTAATAGGGCAATAATTGAATAGATAGATATATGATTTGAAATCCACAGAATAAATAAAAATTTGATTGTAGCTTTATTTATTAAATATCCTTCATAAAAATCTGCCTGAAAATGGATATAAACTTTAATGAAATAACTGTAATGTGAGGTTTTTGGTAATGAATGAATTAGAAAACCATATGGATGCATTAAGTAGAATAATAAATGTACCAAACACAAAAGTAGGACATCCATAAATCATTTATTATGTCCTTTTCATCAGTTCATGGCTCTTTGAGTCTTAAGTGAAAGCCAGGGTAGCTGGATATTAGAAAAACTAGATTTGCTAGTCAGATAACAGACAACTTTCATTAAAGCATTAATTAATTTTAGAAGGCTAAGGGCCTGATACATTAAAAATTCTTGCAGAACAGTGCTAGTTTAGTCATGTTTTGGTTTTTTTCTTTTTTAATTACTCTCTTCCTCTGGTCATTGGATGTTATTTGTGTTGTGTTTTAACTTGCTCAGCAAGCATGATGGAATACTACTGTGTTTATAGAATTAAGTACTGAATTGCCTGAACAATTCCAAATGCTTCGAATGGCTGTATGTTACAGTTACAAAAGTCAGGTGGTCTATTCCTTACAGTAACTGTCAGTGAGCCTCTTTCCTCTTTCAAAGGCAGAGATTCCGAGGACCTTTTTAGGCAGTTCATTCTATGCCCAGTCATTCATGTCAGTAGAAACAAGGGAACACTGCAGAAAATACCTTTTTGTGGTTTTCTTTTCACTTTTCTTGTGTTTAAACATAACAATTTAAACTCTCATTTTATCAATGTTAACAGTTATCTAATTTCATTACAAAGATGGCCAAAATAAATGTTTTGCATCACTCGTATAAAATGAGAGCATTTTATAAATGCTGAAATTAATATGAGACTTGATCTATAAGCTTACTCTGTCAAAGAGGTGCAGCTATGGCAAAATGATCAGAGTTGTTTCAATAAAATACTTCAGGAAAAATTTTAACAAAAAATGTATTTACACTATTGCTTCTAAAAATATACAAGATTCAGTCTGACAATAATATTATTCAGTCTGAATGGCACGTATTTGTTGTGATAAATATGTTAAGAAAAAGTAGAGATACACAGTTTATTTTCAAGTGTCGTTTATTTTTGTTCAGGTGTTACGAGTAAGATGTTTTTATATTCAATTCTTCATAATTCAAAGTAAGGGTTAAAGAATGTTGCAGATAATGAAAAGAATTCTGATAAAGTAATGCAAAAATATGATATACCATATTAAGACCATCACAGAACCACAGAATTAACTAGGTTAGAAAAGACCTCTGAGATCAAGTCCAGCCTATAACTGAACACCACCTTGTCAACCAGACCATGGCACTGAGTGCCACATCCAGTCTTTCCTTAAACACCTCCAGGGACAGTGACTCCACCACCTCCCTGGACAGCCCATTCCAATGCCCAGTCACCCTTTCTGTGAAGAATTTCTGCTTAATATCCAGACCAAACCTCCCCTGGTGCAGATTAACACTGTGTCCTCCTGTCCTGTCGCTGGTTGCCGGGAGAAAAGACTGACCCTCACCTGGCTACAACCTCCTGTCCAGGCAGCTGTAGAGAGTGAGGTACATGAAGTAGATGCACCGGGCATGGAGTTACCTCACATCTTGCAGGGCTTGCTATCCAAGGCGTAGCATAAATGCACAGAGCTGGCTGATTGATTAAAAAAAATCCCTTAGAGTTCCAGTGCTGGGGAATGTGTTGCAGAGCTTGAGAAGCATCAATATCAATGCTGAATTATGGTATCGCTCTGACTCTGAGGTACTAATGCCTAAGGGCAGCTTCGGTGTCTCCCTGTTCACATGCCATTAAACTGAAATCCAAGGACTACTGAACACTGACTGTATTTCTAGGCCAGGGAGTGTATTTCTAGGCCAGATTTGGATGTTCCCAACTCTCCTACCCACAGTCAAGCCCTTTCGCTTGTTCTCGTGGGATTGATCTGTCTTCTCCTGCAATGCTACCAGTTTATTTAGCTGGCCAGCTAAGTGTGTTCCATGGTTTCTATGCTTTCTCTTGTCCCATATCAAATTCACTTTTGCTTTCTACTGTTATCTTTCAATGGATTGTAAAACAGCTTGGCATAAAGCTGCGGGTCGTCCCAGGGGCTAGCCAGAATTTCCTTGCATGCCCTGTTTGGCTCATGGGCAGCCAGTTGTCCAGTCCTCATCTGTTATGAGCATAACCCTATAAATTCTTTTCATTAAAGGTAAGAGACTTTAAACAAAAAATCCAGTGCTTTTGGCATGCTGCATATTCATATTTTCTGATCAATCACTGAAGAAATTAAATACTTCAGAAATACATATCAGATGCTTGAAATGACTGTTCATTCAATGTGGCCTCATTACTGTTTTATGTGTTGCCAGTCCCAGCGATCCAAGGAAAGTTTTGGCAAAGGCTGCTAGCTTTTCTTTGTCATAATGTTGTTATAATCCTCCCCATCCAGTGGTCTACAGCTATTGATCTACTACTACTACTGTAGTTTCTTCAGGTGTAATAGAAAGACATTTACTATAATCTTTGGCTCCAATGCATAGCAATTTATTTTCTTGGCTTGTCTGCTTTAACATAGACGCTACATCTTTGCTTTCCTAAATCTGACCCTGCCTGGATGCTGACTGACTCTGTCTCTACCACTGGCTTTCTTTTTCTTGCCCTTTTCTTTAATTGTGGATTTCCTTCAAAATTACTTTGAGGGTGATGCAATACAAAAATACCTTCATTTTGATATCACAGAAGCTGCCAAACAGCACTCTAACAGCTCATTAGTTATGGAGTGGATCACACATTCCTTGTAGCAATTGAGCTGTACGGGCTGTTGATCAAGAACCACTGAAATGAATGAAGTCTTCTGAGTCAAGAAACATAAGGCAGGGGCTGAAAATAAATTCCCTTTTTAAAGAATTTTGAGGTTAAAAAAAATCACTGGTATAAAATGAAACTATTTAAGCCCTTTCACTGGGAGGTAAGGAAGAAATGAGAGTCATGTATCACAAAAATCCCAAAGCTCCAGGCATAGAGCTACAATGGGTGCTCAGGTTCCAGCATCTCTCTTGTGACATCCTGGTAGGAGCCGAGAGTCACATGGGGTAAATTGGTTAAATCATCCAAGTGAGGTTATTTGGTGTATTTTATTTACATTGTAGGATAGAACTCAGGCTCATGGAAGGGGTATTTTCAATGCATTTGAGATTGGTCTTGCCTTCAATATATGGGAGTTGCAAGTCCATCTCTTTTAGACACTGAAATGTTTTGCTCTCCTTTCCAGATTAGATTTTATTTATTTAGCTCAGATGAGTAGAATCTGTAGTGTTGTTGGAAAAATACTTGTCTGGAAGTCTAGTCATTCAATTGATCATGTGGAATACGAGGACAATACACTTCATCCTGGAGCATGTACAGATCAGGAACCTGAGCTGGGGTCTCCCACATGCAATGTAAAGCTCTACCAGGTATCTATTGCTTATCCAGAAGTAAATCAGTCTTCTTCAGGTCTTCAGTACGTTGTCCCTTAGTGAGATTACCAGCAATATATTATTTCTCAGCTGTATGAAACTAAAAATCTGACAAGAAATTCTGGGGATAGAAGCAGGAGAAGGAAGCTATTCTTAGCTGTTCTTTTGCTAACAGTCTGCACAAAATCAGGAGGAGTGTTTCAGCACGAGTCTCAACACAGATTATCCTGATAAGTTTATACCGAGTTTCTCATACAAGATATAGATAGTAGGGAGTTTCTGCACCCTTGCTAGAGAAAAAAAAAATTAAGGAAACACTGTAAAGTAAAAATTCAGACATGTTTTTGTACAGGGAGGCAAGACCACATGCTGTCCATGTGCTTTCTCTGGTAAAGTGGAAAGGCAGAAGTTTTTCAGAGGCAGTGCCAGACAAGTTGCATAAACAGAAAGGAATTAATAAAACTTTAGTGTTGCAAATTTATACACTCTGTTATTCTCTGTTTGGAAAGCTTCCTTATTATTAATTGAAGTATTTTTAAAACTGAATGTGTATTCAGGAATCATTTAGTTAAAATCATTGTCAACTAGACAATAATTTCAGCCAAACTTGCATTACATTACTTCTGCATTGTTCATTCTTTCCTGAATGATATTTTCTACTGGGACTTACAACCTAATACTACTGATGTGAATTGATGTGAAACTTATGAGAATAAGAGTCCTAACTGCTTGATACTGCTTTGTGTTGCCCAGCATAAAACTTGTATTTTTCTCCAGTTAATCAAGCATGTAATGTATTCAAAAGCATTGGTTCAGAATATTGCTGCCTTTTTTATGCATCCTTTTTTTCATGCTTTTCTGTTTTAGGCAACCATTTGGTGCTTCCCACGCAGTATTCTCTACCTCTTTTTATCCTTCTCTTTCATTCCTGTAATAAGTTTGCTGGAGTTCTTGTCCCCAAACTGCCTAGTCTGTAGTGCCTACTTAAAACATTTGTCTCACCATCCATTCAGCCAGTCCCCAATGATTCTGTTTCCATCTACTCTCTCTCTGACTGTTGTGTGCAAGTCATATCCTTTCCTCATCCAACACTTTTCTTGTCCTTGTCTTTGTTTTTAACATGTGTTTGAATTTCATGCTATTATAGGGCAAATATCTAATCTTATCCAAAATCTTTCATAATAAATTCAAACTTGGAAAAATGCTTTAAATAGCATGACTTCCTTGGTCATGCCCACATATAGCCATTGCAAGTTAAGCTCTTCTTTCCTCCTTGGAGTGCTGTATTGGTTTTCTTTACATTTCTGCCTGTGAACTCATCCCTTTTTCTCACATGTTCTCATTCTTGTCATGCTCTGCTGTTCTTCCCTCCATAAGTGTGGCCCCTTTCCCCACGCTGTTACCAGGGTCTTGGTTTGCCTTCGTCGTTTAATCACTTTCTACTTCTGTCTTTTTTTCACCTTTGTCTTCTGGTCCTTCCTTAAGTCTTGTAGTCTCAAACCACTTTACTGTTTGCTTTTTCCTCTCCATTTTTACTTCTTTTGTAGCCTACACTTCTCTTTGGTTCCCATGATAGTCTTCCCCTTTGCTGTTAATTCTCCTTTTTGGCCAGAGCCGTTCTCTTACCAGATCTCTGACAATGTTATGGATATCAAAAATTTTCTTGAACTGTGATGTGCGTCTTCTCACCCTACACTAAGACAATATGGCAGGTATTCTCAACTCTGATTTTAGGTAGTTTTTTTTTGGTCTGGTGGTGTTTTGGTTTTCTTGTTTGTTTGTGGTTTTGTATTTGAGTTTCTTTGAGTTTTTTTATTTATCTTGTTCATGGCAAGTAGCTGCTTTGGTTCACTGTGAGTGCACCTATTTTTTTATTTGCTTATGTCAAGCTGGGATGAAACAAATATAGAGTATGCCTGCTTTTGGTATAGGATTGCCTTGCTTTTGCAGTGTCCCGTGGACTTCTGGATTCCAGTTGCTGTAGGGATGATTGTGAAGCACCTACATCCAAGTGCTTACAGACCTTGAATTAAATTATGATATAACTGATTTCTGAAAAATCCTGTTTAAACTCATGACCAAAATGTACTTTGCAGTCCAAGATTAAATTTTGGTGGTCTTGACAACGTGTTGCATAAAAAATATATTTTCACTTTGGAATGGGTAATGTTTGCCACATGAATTGTGACTGAACAAAGCCAAATTAAAGTTTGCTCAAAGACAATAGAAAAGTTATCTCAGCTAAACTAATT
Organism: Origma solitaria; assembly: GCA_013397895.1. Lineage (NCBI taxonomy): Eukaryota > Metazoa > Chordata > Aves > Passeriformes > Acanthizidae > Origma > Origma solitaria. The sequence goes on along the minus strand of VZRL01001283.1, from coordinate 124,386 downwards.
ATTAAGATTGATTTATTGTAAGGTGTCATGTCAAAAGTCACTCAGCAACATAAAAGTATGCAGTATTTCTTATGTGTATGCCATTGAATAGATGGAGTTTGTACTCCATAGAGTTTTGGAGGAAAAATGTCTAGTGAAAATACATCAAATAACAATATTGTCCACCAGATGTCCCTGTACTCATAGGTGGTAATAGACAGTATTCATTCAACTGTCTAATTGCTTTTATTAAAGGCAATTTACACACAGTGTATACATCTCCCAAGTTTCTGTTAACCACTGTGTAATAAGATCATGAATAACTGGCAATTTTATTAGCAGCATTTGAGAGCTGTAATTATGAAAACAAATTACGGGAATTCACTGTGAAGTTTCTACTTGCCATATCAGTTTTGTGTGTTTTTTCTTCTCTTGGAAAACAGTCTATCTTTATCATCCATTGCATGGTGAAAGTAATAGCTATTGATCTCTTATATTTGTACATTTAAATATATTAGCTGTATAAATATTGCCAAGCAGTATGTTTTCATCTGTCCACCTATCTATAAAACACTCTAAGTAACTAGAACTGACAGAACTACTGAGTTGAAGGATTGTGGCTTTTGTAGAGATTTCTTTTAACTTTGGTAACTATCGGAGCAGACTTTGGTCGTGGCACCTGTATTCATGCAGTGTGTTTCCTTTCTGTCAGCTGCTCCCTTGGCTTGCTGTGCAGCATGTTCCAGCCAAATGCTTGACTACCAGCTGTCCAGGCATGTTTAGTGGCTACAGCAGGACTGTGAGGTATCCCTTCACTAGTGGGGTCTTAGGCTGCTGCCCTCAAATTTGTAAATAACCGCATACCTCACCATACCCACAGAGGGACCCGGGCAGGTCTGCCAACATGTGTGCAGTTAAGCATCGTGGCCAATTTGAAGGCACAACTTGAGCTTTTAGTGATGCCACAGCATGGAAAGGACACCTTGTCCTCTTTCTCCCTGGCATAGCTAAGCAGCCAGAAGGGCATCTGAATCCATGCTGGGAGCAAGGCCCTGGCATGAATGAGAGATCCCACTGCAGGCATTCACTGTCAAGTCTACGTGGGGAGATATCCTTGGAAAGAGAGGTGTGAAACATTGGTGGCAGGACCTATGTCCAAGTCTTCCTCTCATCTTCCTGTTTCAAGTTAAATTATAGAGATTAAATTTTACAGAATTATTATTTTATAATGGTGCTTGTGACCCACCAGACGTTTCTCTGTTTGGCAATTGATTAGAATGTTTAATTTTAATGATGGTCTTATAACCAATCTTCTGCTTTTCAGTTGTAGTTACAAAGTTTTGCAAGATGCATAGCCTTGAAAATTTCTCTTGAATGTGCATAAATTTATTTACGGGTATTTCTGTGGTTATCTTTTGCTTCTTAAAAAAAAAGGTACCTAAAAATTCCTTATTAAAACCAGGTAAATTTTTATCACCTCTTAATAAGGCCTTCTAATAATGATTATAGAGCAAATGATACAGTTTCTTAGTTTTTCAATATGTTCGTGATTCCTTCTTTTAGTATATGCATGTGACTTTCCTGATCAGTGAGCAGTTATCTAAATTTTCATACTAGATATATAGATTGATGTAACAGTCCAATTCTTAAAGTTATTAGAAATGCCTCTGACTGAATTAAGGTGCAAATGAGTCCATATGCCAAAGTCAATAGTATGGATTTTATTTAACAGTAAATGTGAGATAGAGAGAGAGAGAGAAATAAAGACAGAGAAAGAGAAAAGAGGTGGGGGGGACAGAAAGAGAGTGACAGAGGCAGATTAAAGAAAATATCACCACTCTGTGGTGATAAATATCACCACCAGCATCCTGATGATCCTCTCCATCTGGTCTTCTTGGTGGTGAGGTCGCCCTGAGAAACACAGAATCCAATGGATTAGCACGGGTTCAGGCCAGGTGGTAATGCCCAGGTACCTCCCCTGGGTGTGTGTGTGTCAGGGGACAGTTTGACACTCTCCTGCAACAGACTCTGGATCAGTCCCATCACTTTGCATCAGGCCAGTCCTGTGGTGCAAGGCCTCAGCAGTGAGGCTGGGGAGCGCTTCAGGGGGTATTTGTAGATTCTGACACCCCCTCAGCTGCCTCTCTCGTGAATGTCCCATGGATGTGACCTTCTCATGGTGGGGGTTTCAGAGCTGAGCCAGTTTGTGTAAGGGAGGATGGGTGCTCAGTGCCTCTGACCAGAGGTTACACCACGCACCCGAAACCACCTCCTCCCTCCTCGGTTGCAGGGGAGTCTGTACAAACCTGGCCTCTGTAGGCTGTGGCCTCCCCCACCCCAAACCCAGCCAGGGATGATTTTCTGCTGGGTTTGGCTTTCTTGTGGATGCATTCTTTTCCCTCAGCCTTGTTTACTTCTCCCTAGACCTGAGATGATTGAACAATAGTGTTCCTTTTGTCTTATCTAGGCAGCTGAACTCACAGTCCAAAGGCATCTTCAGGGAGGGGTGGGCTTCGGTGGTCTTAGCTTCTTTATACAGTTTTTGCTCTAATGGGCAAAACTCCTTTGTAACAATGTTTAAAGCAAGAACCATTTCAGTCTCTGACAATTGATTAATCAGTAGGAATTCTGTCTTAAGAAAAAGTCTGCTGTCTGATGCCTAAGCACTGTGAGTTTTACTAAGTAAAGCAAAATCACTAGCAGCCAAGGAGGCAGGAACGGAGCAGGATAGAACAAAGTTCTTAACTAATTTGGAGAAAACAAGGCACTTCTTAAAGAAGCAGACATCGTTATCTTGGTGTATGTGCCAGGAATTTGCCTTTCCTAAATTAAGACATCAACTAACACTTCATATTTATTATAAAAATATATCTTATATTTACACATATTTGCATATATGTATGTCAAGACAAGGTATTGCATGGAAATTTAAGTATTTTTGTTTGACTTCCTGGTTGCAAAGTTTTCTGTTTCCGTGAGGCATTATTGTCTCTGATGGACAGGTATCAGACAAAAGAACAATAAAAAATGTTTAAAGCCATAGCCCAGTAAACAAGGCATGAAAGATTATTCCAAGTCTGAGTATTAGAAAATGCTACTCTGATTCTCAAATCCATAGAACAATAGAAATGTAATTTATTTTTTAAATCTCTTTTTTCCGTCCTAGATATATTTATTTTCATTAAAGTATTTTCAGTTTGTGATATACCATGATATTAATGTAAAGTAGCTTTCAGGAAAAAGGCCTAGTGAAAGTAAAAGCTTTTGCATGCATTTTAGCCCAACAGAGTGAGCTAAATTTACTTCAGTCCACTGGGCTAACTATAACTTAATCTTGTTATTTTATTTGCAGTTTCCTGGATTATCTCTAGCTCTTTAATCTCATGAAAGACCATATTTATTAAACTGCTTGCATATATTCAGGCAAGGCATTGGCTGAAAAAGAAATAGAGACAAGATTTCTTGCACAACTTTCTTAATTTGAATGTAGGAATGCACACCACCTACTGTAAAGGCAGTAATGATGTCTGATTATGTAAGTACTTCTAATTGTTAAAAAGATTTTGTGCTTGCAACCAGAATGAATTGTATAAAATAGGCAAAGGTATAATTACAAAGTTGTGATTTAGCTCTGTTTTAGCAATATGTTGTTAATGCTACAATAAAATTACTCTTGACTGTAGTTACTTGAAAATGCTTATTATATCTTGTGCTTTTAATGACCTACATTTCAGTTTACAGACAATCTAACACTGATTAGTTCTACAGTGATGGTCATGAAATATACAATACTTGTGCTAAACTTCTATAAGGTGTATTTCATACAAAAATGGGTAAGTTTTGGTCAGTGATGGTCTTTTAAAAAATAAAATTTCTTCCTTAACACTCTTTTTAGAGAAGTTAAAATCCTCTTACTGTGACTTCTATGAATTGTGTTTACTGACAGTAACATCTGTCTCTATATATATAAAAATGTATATATATATATATGCATTTGCTCAACAGTATTTTATGTGCTATTTTAAAGTCAAAATATGGCTAGAAGTAATGTAAAACAATTCAGCAGCTCTGAAGTATTATCTGTATGATACCTGTAAAATGGAAAAAAAGGTCTGAGATAATATTTGAATTATTACTTCTTCAATACTTTTCTTTCATACTTAGTGTTCTTCCATGACTGTACATTTTTCTGTTTCTTTGGTGTGGCTGATGTTTTTCTATTTCCTTGTGTGGGGTGATGTTTTCTTGGTAGGTGTGTGAAAAATACCCGTGTGTTCCTTGGGCTCATAGTGTTTCTGTTCTAGGTTCTACCCACATCTGCTGTGTGTCTGTGAGGATCTGTTTAAATGTTTGGGCATCTTTTGCCTGTCTCACTGAAGGAAGGGAGCCAAAGGTCCCCATGGACAAAGGAACTTACGGACCCTTGCTCAAACTGAACATGCCTTAGATAAATCGCTGCACAGGACATGGCACTGTGTTCATTTCATCATTTTGATGAGGAAAAAAAAGGGTCAGGTTTAGTGTTAGTTTCTGCCTGGAGAGGATTGAGATCTCAGGATGTAGGAAAATGACAGCTACCATCCAGCAGTGAGTGCACTATTGCAGTGCAGCAAATGCATGAGGAGTGTAGAAGAGACTGAATGAGCCCTGGCTGCTTATATGTTGTCATCTTGAGTCTTATCAATATGACCATGAGTATGTCATCTTGAAGCTTTCAGATTTCAGTGAGCGTGGACAGCTACATTTTTGTTTTGAATAGCTGTCGGATTTACATCTGTGGTTCCAGAATACTTTTCTGATAGCTTCAGTACTTGCTGTTAGTCACTGTGACACTGAGCTCTGCCTGAGACCTCCCTGACTGAGATTTCAGACCGCTAGAGCTGCCCAGAGTGCAACTATACTTTGTCTCTAGTCTTGCCCTTTCTTTCTTCCCGTGAGGGCTGATAGCACTCAGGAATTCCATTTTTTGAGGACAAACCTAACTCCTGAGAGATTTTCAGAGAACTAATCTGTTTACATTTGGCTTGGCTCCATCAATGACAAATAATATTAAGTCTATTAAATGGCACCCTGGCATTTTAGAGCATTTGTGCATAAGTTCTACAAAACAGTGCTTGGAGATTATTTACACAATGAAAAAGGCAATTCTCCTAACTTAACATATTAGTTACTTCTCTAAGCATTTGGATTGCAGTCCAGGATAGATGTAATATATTCACAAAGGCAAAGATCCAGGAAAAAACTTTCCTTCAGCAGAGTAGTATAAATGAACAAAATGTTCCTAGTTCTTTAATTGCTTTTCTATGACTTGCCATATCACATAATAACATTAAATAAAACAAAAGTGCATCTGTCTAATCTTGTAACACTCATTCAAGCTGAACTCCCACGTACTTCAATTTAAACCTTTTCCTTTTGGTTGTTCTCCTTTTGCTAGAATAATAGAGCTGAAATACTGTGACAAAAGTAGTGCCAAAGAGGGTGGCACATAAGAGAGGAGGAACAGCAGTTTACTTGGATAACCATGGTCTTGTCAAACTGCTTGTTTGATTCACTTTGGGGAGTAGGTTGGGGGAAGAATGCTCTTTGGAGCGGGTTGGAGCTCTGCCCTGAAATCTTCTATGTTTGGAGCAGGGCAGCTTTCCAACACACCTTTTTTCTGACCACAACCACAAATATGCACTCTTCTTTTAGAAACTACCACATTCTTAGACATTTTACCCAAGTACCTCCATATTTTCAGCCTCTATATAGAGCATTCTCATGAGTTTTTGATTTCTGGCTTGATCACATAGCCCTCTTGGGAACCAAAGCAGCAAATAAGGACATACCCATGGTGCATGTCATGAAGAACTAGCTGTTAATGAGCCAGATCAGGTATAGCAAACAGTGTGCCATCATCACATAGTAGACATAACCATGGTCAACTTGTAAGCTTCAGGAAGCTATTTGGGTTTCTCTGCACTGCACCTCAAAATGCCATGGCTTAGGAGGTGGCATCTGCAGACATTTGATGCACAGAAAGGGACTACGCAGCCATAAAAGTCTTTTCTTCTTGTTCCTTAGCCCGTGTGAATCATGCCACCAAATCTTCTGAAATGCAAGATCGTAACACAGTTCACACGCTAAGGCCTCTGTCATAAACAGTATCTCAAATTTGGTGCCCTATACATACATACATACATATATATATATATATACATACATATACATTCACATACATATATATATACTAAGTGGTGTATGTTTATTAATAATCATGAACAAGAGTAAAATTAATTCTTAATTCTCTGAAATATATTAAACATTAAAAGATGGAATGAAAATCTGTTGAGGAACTTCAGCATCAAATGAAATGAGGTATGCAGTCGGGGATGGTTTTTTGCTTGTAAATGAAAATGAGTACTTTTTGGATGTGTTTTGTTATAATTTTCTAAAATAATTACTATTTGTTAGCAACTAAGTAAAAAATACCAAATACTGGTATGATTAAATATTTACTGGAAAAAAACCAGGGAACAGAAGACAGGACTTGCCTCCTTCTGTGCCTAAAGCAGTCACTAAATTGCAGAGTCACAGTCACATTTGTTCTTTATCTCTTCCCTCAAAAATCTGGGCTTCTAATCTTGACACTGAATTGGCTTCACTAGGGTAGATGGAGAAGACTGGAAGTCCTAGAATGACCTCAGGCTTGTTAGACAGCACTTATTCTTGGGAAATCTGGTTTGAAGTCTCCTTGTAAACTGGAGAATATTTGACCCATGTCTTTTTTACTTTGAATTACATCCTTAATCTCCAAATTACTAGAAGGAGGGAATAAGGGTACAAAAAGTCTTGCATTGTCTTGAGTGTGAAAGAGGGATAAACATAAGCAAACCGAGTCCTGCCTCAGACCTCTGAAATAGAAGTTAGACCATGTCACTGTCCACAATGATCTTGTTGGGGTCATCAGCTCCAGCCTGGGTTTTGTGCAAGTTCAGACTGTCTGCCTTGCTTGCCCCTCCATTTAGGCAGGGTACTGTTTGATTTTGACACTTATTGAGATAGCTGAAAATATATATTCATCATATGCAGGATATCTCCTTAAAGTTGTAACACTGAAAACACAAAAAATCAAAATACAGGCCTGTTGGTATTATGTCACAGATAACACATTCACTAGTTTGGATCTGGATTTACCTACTGAACATGGATAATTTCTTACTAATCCATCTCTTACACAAAGTCCCATGGCACTCATATAATCATAAAGAATCTGACATGATGTGATAGGGGCATATGTGTCTACTAGAAAAAAAGCTGCTTTTACTTCTATGACAATGTAAAGAAAGCATTTTAGTGGAACTATCAGGAAAATTGTGAATCAGTCTATAAATATGCTTTGGGGCTTTTTGAGTGAAAGGCTTGATTTGCAGACGAGGTGCTGCATGCAGATGCTGCAGGTAAGGCAAAAGCAGTGCAAGAAATTACAGGTTTCCATCTATTTTAACACATTTTTTAGTTCTGCCAATCAGAACTTAACGGTCAGGATTAACGTGTGGTGCTCAGTGTGTAGCTGTTGAATGACAGACTTTTCAGCACTGAATTCTACTACAGCAAACAAGGCAGATCAGGTAGGTCAAAATTTATTTTTTGTAGCCCTAAACAGGCAGGGAAATCTTTCTCCTCATTATTAGTACCTTGATTTCAGAAAGCTTGCATCGTCTCCAATATGCTTTCTTGGGAAAGAGAAGGCTGTGAGAAAGGGATGATTGGTAAGACTCTACTTGTGTTTTTGCATGTGTTCCAGTATTTTGCAGAGGTTGGTGGTTAATACTACAGCTAATCATCCTAAACCAGAGAAACTCTGTAAGCCATAGTGGTAGTAAATTGCAACAATTCTCTTGGCAAAGGATATTAGATCTAACGGTAATGGGGCATGCTTTTGAGCTCCTGTACAACTTTCCTTTTTTCTTTTTCAATTTTTTTTCATATTTAAAAAAAGATTGGAAATGTATTTCTTGTATTTTTCTCCAACACTGTGCATATTCTATAGAAAATTATATAAATTCATTAGATCAAAATTCACTTTTTTTAGTTTTCAACACCCCTCCGAGTTTTACAATATCTTCCTATTTTCTCTTTTGCTCTTTTATATTTCATTTGAGTTAATTACTTGTGCTTTTTTTCATGGTTGTTGTTTATTAATCTTTCTTTTATTTTGCATTCTGTAATTTTTAAAAATTTGACTTTTTTTTGTAATTCTTAAAAATGTGATTTGGATAAGTTAAATAAGCAGTGACAAAAAATAGTACACAGAAAAAAATAGGAAAACTGGAAAGGAAATGAAAATAAATAGCAAAGCTGGAAATAATTTCTTCTATTCCAGTAGATGGCAAAAAACTTGGATTGGGGATAAAGAGTTAGAGGGGAAAAAAAGATGCATCATACTTTATGTTTTCCAAAAGTATTCCTACACAAAATCAGTGTAGGAATTCCAACTGGAGTAATGTCGAGTTTGCCAATTTGTTGTGTGGGTGTTACTTGTGAATTTCATATTAATAACATTCAAATGTTGCTTTCATTGATAAAAAATAAACTCAGGTTATTTTCCAGTGGGTAAACGTTCAGACAGAATATGTCATTCAGTCATTCTGGACCTAACAGCCTTTTTGCTCCTGTGGATTACAATCACGATTTGTAAAAGTTTAGGAACTGTTCTCTTTGCAGTGAACTCAGAAGCATCCCCAAATTTCCAAGTATCAAGTTACACTTCTGAAAGGTTATAAACAGCAATGCCAACAGTCTATTGATCATCAGCTGAATCAGCTGGGCAAAAGGAATTTCTAGATTTCTTTTACATTGTTGTGCATTGCCCCTCATTTGACACAATGGTATCGTATGTAGATGATGCATGGTTCAGGAATAAAAATTAAATTTCTGTTAGTAAAAAAATATTCTCATCTATATCAAACTTTGGAATGTTAGACTTTGTATGCTTTCTTATATGAAAGAAAGAAGCACGCTACAAGAAAAACCACTTTAAAGTGTAGATTATCTTGCTGAGTCTGCTGTGGAGAGACCTAGGTCCCTCAGCAGCTCTGGAGTTCTCAAGAACTGTTAATTATATCTACCATGTTGTCATCTCCACATCCCTGTAGTAACAATATGATGATGAAAAAGGGTGGTGCAAGGGTGAGGTTTTACAAGTGAAAGGGCAGCATTGTGGAGTTACAAAGACTAGTGTGTGGCCACTGAGGAATGTGCACTAGAAGATTGTGTACTTAGGGAATTGCTTTGCTGGGTGTCTTCACATGAATGATTCAGGTCAATATCTCTTGAGCAAAAGGTTTGCAGTGGAAAGGCAGATGTGATTTTAAAAAAAATGTACATATTTATATTTTAAATTAGCAGACCATCTCATTAATATTTTTGATTTTGTTGTTGTTGTTAATAGCCTTATGATCCTATTTCTAATTCTCTATAAGAATGGCAAGAACTTAAAAGTGGATAAAATTAAAAATACTTGTACATTTCAGAGAAAAGAATTCTCTCAGAAACAGAGAAATTCACATTATCTTGTTTAACCCCTGACCTTGCCTTGGTAACTGGATGAAAGAGTTTGAATCAAAGTTAGTCTCCCCACAGTGTATTCTTTACTTTAGAGTTTCTCTATCTCACAAATTATACCAGATGTATTTAATACTTTCAAAGCATGCAGAGTCTTTCTAATTTTACCTGTGCATGTGTGTGTGTCTGACTTACAGCACAGTCACTTCAACTTGGAATAGCAAAATTAGAAAAGGTCAGTATCCCTGAAAAACGTATATCTACTTGCATGCTGGAATAATAAAAGTACAATTTCCAGCGTTCTGGGGAAAAGAATTCATTATTCAAAGCAATTCAGCCAATATTAATATGTTCTGTCTATTGCACGATGCATACATGTGCATGATATCGAGTGGTATCATCCATTTTGAAACCATTCTCCAGAGCAGTTTCCCATATACGTGGTTTGACAGCACGCTTTCTTCAAAGTAGCACAAAGTCTCCATGCAGAAAATAGCACCTAATTGCCCTGTCCTATGTAGCTCCCCAGATACACATGTATAGCTATACACATTTTATATATATATGTATGTATATTTATATGTATATATATATGTATGTGTGTGTATGTTTTTATACAGTCAGTAATGTATATCATAGCTAGGTATGGTTGCTATGGTAAAAATCTCTAACATAATAAATAATAAATTATTAATAAACTCAATTTTCATAAAACAAGTCTGTCAAATCAGATTTCAAACAGCCCAGTTATTTTGGGGTAGAGAATTTTACCACCGCAATGCTCAATAGATAGTGAGTGTTTTAAAAACCTGTTGCTGTTTATGCGCTTCAAATATACACTGCAGAATTGCACTGAAGTAAAAAACTGAGTTATTTCTAGGTTGTTCCTTGTTCATCATATTAAAAACCATGGTGTATTCTTCCCTGGATGCACACATGTAGCTCCCATTACCATTACAGCAAGTATCACACGACCACCAAGGAGATAGAAGAGTTCCCCAAGGCCTTTATGTTATCCTTCATGCATTAAATCATGTGGAGCGGAACAAAATAATCTGAAAATATGAATACTTTTGAACTAGGGCTATTGAACTGTGTTATCCATGCTGCAGTAATTCCAGAAGACGGCAGCAGTGGCAGAGCTGATCTAGACAAAGCCCCCCTCTCAAAAGCACACAGGTATTTTTCTAGCCTTCTGGAAGGCAGTGAGGGACAATAGACTGCTCTGCTCTTGTAGATATAGTTGGTAAGTTACAGAAAAAATGCAAACTATTGGGTGTAATGAAGAAATTCTATAAAACAAGTTTTTAAAAAGTATTTTCTCATTCAACATGGCCTTTTATCTGTGCATAGGTATCATCCAGGCATTGGTGACAGAAGTCTCCAAATAGGTCATTAAAGGTAAAATTATTAGTGCTCTTCAGCCTTAAAGCTGGTGGAAGCATGAACTTTTCATTCTGAATAAACCATTATGTCTTTGAAATGTTAAGAGTTTAACTAATTGCAGGGGGGGAAACAATGTATTTTATAGAAACAGCCTTTAATAATAATAACTTATTATGTCAGACAAAACTAAGACAAAAACATAGCAAAAGCTTTTGGCCAGTAGCTAAACTAGGTCTAAAGCTAATACTGTTGACATGCAGTTTCCATCTTCCAAGATGTGTCAAACTATTCTTCTACAAGTTCTTTACAGAAACTTTAGATAAAACTAAAAATTCTAGTGAAAATCTTTCTTAGAAGCCAATTAATTTCTTTGGTTTGCTAAAAAACATTTTAAAAAAATTTGTATGTGTATTGCAAATACCTTTATCAAAGACATGCTTAGAACTTTCCTAGCATGTTCTGAATTAAATTAACAGCCTCATGAGTAATTTAGTTCTATTAATATATAATCTCCATTGCCATGCCTTTATCTGTTTAAAGTTCATATGTCTTCATGGTTGTGATCATGAACTCTTATGCAATAACCATAAGAGTCACAGGAAATATTTGTTCACTTATTGCTGGTTGTTGTCCTTCTTACCTGTAATAAAGCTAAATGAACAGCTACAGGCAATATACGCTTATCTCATTGGTAGACTGATGAATCAGAATGAATTATTATTTGGAAAATAGACTGCTTCAGAACAAAGAAAACCACCCACCTTGTGTCATCTTAGAAACATTAAATATATTACAAGAATATTGGCTAGGAAGGCCAGACTGATCCAAATTAGTAGGATGTTAACATTTATTTGTAATGTAAAGAGACAGAGTAAAAGGTCAGGGAAAAATTTCATTACTGTTAGTCTGCCAAAGATGTACCTTCTCCCTGATATGGGACAAACTGTACTGTAAAAAGCGCATTCACAAATCTCATTTTATAGGATTTGTTTCATTACTCTCTGAATTTAGTGGGAAATGTCCTGATGGCATTAGTGGCGTACGATTATTTTCCTGCAAGGTGTGCTGATCTCTTACACCTTTGGGGTTTTGTTCAGCAATTCATCACTCCACTGACATTTGAGGAGGTCATACTCTCATTGGGTTGTCTCAGCACTGGGTTCCAAGGCTGGCATTAGAGGTTTTGTGTACGGTGTGAGCTGGTGTTGAGGTACTGCAGGAAAGAAGCTGTGTGCCAGTGCTGGGTAGGAAGTAACAGAAGGAGAAAACAACAACAAACAAACAAGATCCAAAAATTATCATTTCAGCAATGCAAGATTTCTTGTTTGACTTCTTCACTGAAGATCAGGTGTTGGTGATTAAAGATCACTTTTTTCTAGTAATTTTCTATCATTTCCTTTCCATGTTGCATTTCATCTTATTTTTTTTTTTTTTGCTGCCTCATTTCCTTTCTCTTTCCTACTCATTTCATAGGAAGTGGGGGAGAGGAAAGGGAATAGTGGCTATTTCTAGTGACATTTCTTCTTGACTTTAGATTCATTCATGTGACTCATCGATACTGCTTCTCTAATGAATACTAAATTTCTAGATCTTCCGCTTCACCACACAGATTGACAGCTGAAAGTAAATGAGTAGAGGTAGTCAGTCCATCCACATCCTCCTTTTCTGAAAGTCATTCATTTGATCCCTTGTTTCTTCTCTCCTGAAGACCTTTTCTAAGGAAACTTACTGCTTCCTTTGTTGACATTACAGGAGAACTTCTCATATTTGGGAAATGCAGTCTTCAGTCTTTCCCATTTACCCCTGTGAAAAAAGCTTCCATTATCATTCCAAATAGTGTCATGATTGGACTGCCTGTCATTTCCATCAAATGTTGTGTATCATCCTATTGAAAAGTGTTGTCCTGCACCCACGACTGTGTTTTCTTTATACCTTTCTCATAACAATTCGGTAAGCACCTGTCAGATGAATTATTTCAGTGCTGCCATATATGTATATATCCTAAATCTATGTGAAAGCAGGCAGTCAAGAAGATCACATGAAGGATCACCTTCAAACAGTTTCTGGGTTTTTCCCTAGTGTCCTTCCCACTCATGTCTCCAGTGAGCTGGGGAAAATACTTCTCAAAAAATGGTTTAATTTTTTATGAAGCTATAGAAAGGTGCAAGAGTAATATTACCTGCTAGGAAAAGAAAGCCCAAGGAGGCACATAACACTATTATTCAAACCTACCTATTTTAGCAAGTAAAAATGTATTGCATACATTTTAAAAGTTGTCTTAGCCTCCCAGCACAAGCTGAGCTGTTCTCACTTGTTACTAAATTTAGCATAACTGCACAGAAACAGAAATGAAAACAGCAAATAAACCTTGGATCTTCACTTCCGTTAGTAGTTAATTGTTAACCAGATAATGTCTTACTTACGAGACTATATTGGACAGATACTCTTCTTTATTACATGTGCTATGATATTATTGGAGAAAAAAGAAAAAAATCATGGGAAAAAATGTGCCAATTAAATGTGGTCCTCCAAGAAATAAAACTGTCTGAGTTTTTCTTATTATTATAAAACTCTTAAGCTGGCCATAAGACTCTGACAAGGAGTACATCTAGGAAAGTGAATCAACATTAATGTTTGCTTAAAAAAAAAAAAAAGAGCTCAAGTGCTTTTTAAAGGTTTTAAAGGTTTTTTGGTTCTGTATTGGTTGTGTTCATGAAGTTCATTCGCTGTAGATGATGTAATGCCACGTGCAAATGCTTCCTGCCTTAGTGAATGAATTCTCTTTTCTCTTGTGGCAGAGCAAGTCTCTCGTGAGAAACTGAATTCATGTTGAGATATGTCTCCCATCTGACTAGTGCAATCCTCCCACCAGCCTGTAGAAATTGCGGGTGGGTAATGAGACGGACACAGGTATTATCAGAGATTAAAGTAAATGAAATGAGCTGTACTTGGTAGCAAATTATCAGTTATTCTAGTCTTGCAGACCTGATACTTCAGTGAATAATAGGAACATTTCTGATGATACTGTATAAAATGGAAAGTGGAGAAGTCATCAGCTTTTTTGCTTTGGCACATGGTTCATGCTGTGCCTGAGAGAGTTGTTAGACAGAAATAAACTTTTCTTTAGGGGCCGATGCCCATTTCCTGACTTGCTTGTGGCCTTCTGGCTCTTCCAGAACTGCCAGCTTCAAAAATCAGAAGATAATACAAATGAACTTGTCTGAACTTGTCTGGAAGTTGCCAGTTAGGCTGCTGTCAGTAATGGGAAAGGTGAACGATCCCATGCTGAAGAAAACATCAGGCACTCAGCTGTAATTATATCATGTTTGAGATGATGACAAGCAAAAAAAGCCATGTTGATGAGAAACAGAGGTTATGATTACCCTTCACAACATCTTCCAGCTCTCAGAGAGTGGCCTTAAACTAGCTCTCCTTCAACAAATTATTTGATGTATATTATAACAATTTCTAAACCTGGTGCCTTCTGAGAGTATAAAGGATTTAAACCTCTCCAAGGACTTTCTAAATTTGCTTAAGTCAAGAGTTGTCAGGAAACATTTTTAAGACAAGAGTGATCTTGTCCTAGCAGTGGGAAGATTATTTCTATGTGAATACTGTATTTCCTAGGGTTCTTTATTAAAATAAATAATATGGATGAATGTTCTAACACACATTTCCATTGCTAGAAAAGAATAGGTACTTCACTAAGCCACAAAGAGCTATGATGAGATGCTGCATAGAGATACTATGAGAGTGATTATTAGAGTGCCTCTCTGCCTATTCAGTAGGGACTGATCTGTTACCTCACACCCTTCTTAGTGTTGACATGACTGGCTGCAACCCAACAGACAGAGTGTGTTTCAATTAGTCTCGATTCCCTTACCAAAAAGGTCTGAAAAAATAATTGGCACAGTGTAGTAGTCGAAAATAAAGGACTCGAGGCGAGGCAAAGGGTGGTGGGAGGTTTATTGCTCTCCCGAGGCTCTCCGGTATCAGGGGAAAGGGAGGAGGGTGGTCGGGAGAGAGAGCAGGGAGAGGGCCAGCCATCATCCTCACACCCCGAGGGGTCCAACCCCGGGGG
>VZRL01001283.1:62218-109204 GCA_013397895.1 Origma solitaria | reverse complement strand
ACCGGCAGCGGCCGCGGCGGGCGGCGGAGGCAGCCCGGGGGCCGGCCCGCCACATCACAGAGGTGCTTTTGTCTCTCTGTTTCAAGGAAAAATACAATTAAGCAGCAGACAGGGGAGAGGGAATACACAGGGCAAAGATGTTTCCTACTGTCATTAAAATATTAGGTAAATCTGGAAGAGTAGGGATTATTGTAGCTGGAGATAAGGAGAGGGAATAGTTAAATTTCTCTCTGGCAGGGACAACCTCAGAAATTAAAAATACCCTGACTTAAGCGGATGATTAGTGCTATGATACGCTCTGGTCTATTGGAAACTGTTTTTACAAGTAAGTAGCCAGCAACAACATGCTTATTTAATTCTCATGTTAGAAGAATTCTTATATTATCCTTCTTAAATACAAACATTTTGAAAGGATCATGAAGGATTTATGGAAACCCTTTTTCTCTGACACTTTAAAATAATTAATTAGTAGGGATAATTTACTGCTTTATGTTAGGAAGGGGTTTAAGAAATCTACCATTCTATTATTTGCCAGTGGTAAGTAAGTGCTAGATGACTGACTGTGCTCATTTTCCAGTCTTGTATTTTCCTATTCAGGAAAATAGATAGAACCATTTTCTTATGAACTGCCACTACCATCTAGTGGCATGTACTGAATTAATATTCCTGGCTATTTCAGCATAATTGCTACATCAGAAGACGTAGCCTTTCATTGACAGTATTTGTTGTTACAGATTTCTGACTTTGGGAAAGAGGGAAATAACCAAAAATAGTTTCAGGGCAGTTCTTGTGGTTTGCAACTACACCATATGCCCACCACGCACAATATGTCTGATGATTCCCAAAAATGAAGTGTAGATGGTAAAATATGATGAATGAATTACACTGTATAGCACTATTGACTTCAGAGGAATTGCACTAGCAACAAACCTAGCCCAGTGGCCTAACAGGTACATCTATTTTCAGACAACTATTTGTAACTCTTCATCATTTCAGTATGGTTCAGTGTTATATCAGTGCGTTTGAGGGGTTCTTTTCGGCTCCTAGAGGGCTTCCAAACTGATTCTGAAACTAATTGAAAAATCACTCCTCTGTTTTTTCCTCTCAGTTTATTGAGAAATTGAGCCCGTCTGGTACATAACCCTTTCATAATAGCATCCTCTGTGGGGTTTTAATTGAATCTGCATTCTAGCAAGATGTTCTGAGTTTCTGCTTGCTCTCTTATAAGTGTCCTTTTATTCTCAGGGACACTGTTTTTATTAAGTCACTGCTAAGGGTATTAAAGAAAAGCCTTTATTCCTCTAAAATCTCTATTTAGATATTATTTTTACATTATATATGTAAATAATCTACACAAATTCTGCCCCATTAGGCTATGTGAGCACATGTAGCATAATATCATATATCAGCAGCCTGTTACTTATTCATTAGTTCATGAACCAATAGACTTCAGGTCTATGCAAAAGTGATTTAAATTCTGACATTAGAATGGTCAATAAACAACCCCAGACATTCCCCAGGAAGTAGGCCACCGAAGTGGCAGCTTGAGACAGGCATTTGCATCTGAAAAAGAAGAGATATCTAAAGTTATTGGGGTAAGACCAGAGAGGAGATGCACAGTGAAGAGCTTTGACAGAAGTAATTAAACCAATTACTTGGGTACCCAAGCTTGAACTTACAATACTTGGCAAATCTTTCACCTTTTCCTTTAGAACACTGTCTGATCTTCCTTTTAATGCTTTTTATTAAATCAACACTAATAGATTTTATTATGAAGATGTCTAGAACAAAGGAAAAAAGTGCCTTTGCACACTGACCTAAAACTAGCTTTTAGAGTCGAGATGAGGCAAAGGAGCAATGTGGGGCACTGAGATGGTCTGTGCTTTAGCATGACTAAAGAAAAAGAAGTTCCCAGTGTAAACCAGCAAGCTCCAATCAATGGCTTGATGTCCATTTTCACTATCCAAAGATCGTGCCAAATGGTCTGAGCAGACTTAATAAATCATAGAGGAAAGGGTCTTTTTTTTTTCTTTTCATTTCATCTTTCAGTGTAGCCAGAGTGGCAGATAATGTGTGGCAAGCCAGTGGCAAGGCCAAATTCTGCATCACATTGGGACAGCAAGCAGACAACTCCAGAACTGTACCTGCAGATTTTCTGAGATTCGTTTTTCTTGAGTAAGGGTAAAATGATCATAACAACATCATCTCTATTGTTTCCATTTGACATTCCTTTCTGTTTGAATCATTCTCAGTTTTTATATGGAGAAGTTTAAGAATATTGTGTACACCTGTCTCAGAGTTTATGGATCAGCTAGAGAGCAAAATGGGTTTTGGCATCTAAAATACATGCAGAAACATGGGCTTGTTGGTTTCAGTATATTAGCAAGAAAGTAAAACTTTTAGCAGTGCTTGATGATATTGACTATGACTATTCAATTCTGAAAAGATAAATGTAGCAGTTTATGTTTCCCAAAGAAATAATAGTGTTTGCAAACCTCAGGAAGACAACTCTGAAAGATTTCAAGTTTATTCATATTTGAGGGGGGTTGTTCTTGACCTTGTAAGTCCAGAAAGGACATTTTTTTAAAACAAAATCAAAAGTGATGAAATAATTGCAGGAAGTGGTTTTAATGAACACACGGCTATGGAAACCTTGGGTTTTTTAGCATAGTCACTGTTTTAAGAGACACTTCTTCAATACCCCCAGAATTTCCCAGGCTAATAACTAAAATGAGCCAGGCAATTAAAGATGATAGATAAAAGTAGCATGCAAATATAAAGGGACATTTCTTGCTGAGATATTAATGTAAAAGTTAAGTAACAACAGAGAAGTCAATATAAGCAGCATTATCTTGAAATTAAGTAGAAATTTTGTAGCAGATCTTTCCCTTTTGGTTTTTTTTTGGTTTGTGCAAGTTCAGACCTTCTAATATAAAATTGATTTCTGTTCTAGAATTTCATATTTAAGTTAGTGCCTGTTTTTCTGGGTTTCTGCATTGGATGTTTTCCCTGTCTTACCTTGACAATTTTTTACCCAAACTGAGCTAATTGGCAATTTACTAGAGTAGCATCTGTAGCATTCAAGCATGGGTAGTGTCCTAACCACCAGGCTAGACTGTGTTCCTCTACGATTTACTGACTGAATGTGCTTTATATAAAATGGAAGTGTTTCTGAAAGAAATCAGGATTTCCTTTGCCAAAGGTGCCAACTGACCCTGTGGGGGTTCCTTCCTCCTGTGGGCCTGGAGATGACAATTAGTTCCCCCAGCAATAAGTATGGCAGAGTAGCAGATCTTATATCCTGACTTCTCATGGAGACTTCTGACTGCTGTGCCTTTACTGTAGAGGTGGAAACATTGACCAAATCTACTTTTTCTTTGCATTTATTTTTTTTTGTGTGTGCCCAAATGTGAAATGTCAAGTGGGAAATGTCAGTTAGTAGCAATTAATTTTTTTTTTTTTTGATCTTCGTTTCAATGGGTAGTCAAAATTTATAGTTTTGCTTCATTTATGTGGTTTGTCAGAGAGATGAAAGCATTGAGTATTTCTGCAGCCCTACAGTCAGAAATGGCTGGAACAGAAACACGTACCTCTAAAATGAATTTCTCTTCCACCTGAGCAGGAAGGATAACTGCTGTCATGGTATCAATAACAGCAGGCATCCATTATTTGGTGGCAGACAAGCAAACTGGGGGGATGTGGCAAATGGTTTGTCATTTGTTGCTTGTAATGTGTCAGAAAAGAGGGCAGCTCACAGGCCTACTGAGCTCTATCTTGCAGAACTTAAACACCCTGCCTGTTTGCAGGTCATTATTCACCATGACCATTAGAAAAAGAGAAAGATTCACTGGAAAACCTAGAGGGTGGGTTTGTGAGGATGGGGGTGAGAGCGCATGTACTTTGAATTTTCTGCCTTCGTTACTTGTTCTGTTTCTCCCACTGATAGCTGAATTTCTGTGATAAATGGCAGAATTTTGTATAATTAATGCTGTGTATAGTTTTTCAATCAGTTTGTAATGTATTAGACACCCTTTTAGATGAAAGGTGCTCACCATTATCTCTGTGAATCACAGGCTGCTGTCACAGTGAGCCAAAAGTTTTTGCCACAAAACACTTTCCTCCCACGCCTTGCAGTTTTATAAAAATAAGGCATCTCAGGAGTTCTATTTAATTTTTTATCACTAAATCAAATCTTTGCCTCTCACTCTTTTAATAATTTCCCTTGTTTTTCTTTTCCCCACCCTGCACATCTGTCATGTTAATTTAAATGGTGGAAGATCTGTACCACTGCTAAAAAAAGAATGCCTCAACTCTTCTCCTCGTTCAATTATTATTTTATGATTTGATCAACTGCTCAATGTATAAATTGTTAAAGGACAATAATGGCACCAATGAACATCGTATCTGTTTCTTTTAAAAAGCTTGCTAGTAGGTGAGATATTCATTATAGAAAGCCACTCAAAAGATACAACAGTAAATTATATGAATATTTTAAAGCCTCCTTTAGTTGGAAGAAACATTGTAACATATTGACTACATTTGTATTTAAGTGGTTAATCACATTATGTGCTATTTATAGTGGTTTTCCACGTGGTAGTTTTGCACTGCATTTATGTCTGAGTCTCAGGAATGGTCAGGAAGCATAACTGCCAGCTGCCTCCCTATTACATGGGGGTTTTGCAACGAGCTGCAGATGTGCTTAGGGGCATTCAGCTCCATCAAGTGTATTCAGATCCTGAACACACTCTCTCCTGATGTATTATTGGAACACGCATTGGTTACTTGCCTAGGTTTGGATTTGGTACAGGAGATATTAATCACTGAGTTTTTTCAGGCTTTGCCGGATCTGAATGCTGAAATTAATCATGGCTGCCTATATTTAACCTTACTGATAAGAAGCAGCAAATAGTATGAGTTCCTGTGTTACATCTAGTGAGTTCATTGTCCAGCATCCTACCACAAACCTGCCTTTATGTTTTTTCGTGAACTAGAAGTCTGTCTTTGCAGCATGTGCAAAGCTGTGCTTGGCTGTAAGTTCTGTCCCACTAGCCCAGGAAGAGATCAGTGTTCTCTCTGCTGAAGAGGGGCTGAGTAGACTGTATGGAGTAGGAACATAACAACTGTACCATCCTACCCCAGCCCACAGGTTCTCTGGACCCCGTTTGCCAGAGCCCTTCAGTGCCATATGCCATATGCCACAGCTCTTTCTTCCAGAGCTGTGATGTATCTGTTATTGGCCAGAATCTTTCAGTGGAAGCATGCATAATGTTCAGCTGGTGTTTGTCCAGGTTTGGAAGGTGGGTTACATTTTTAGAACTTTAACTGCCATTTAGAACCATTGCTTGGATGAGGGCTTTTGAATAATGAATATTGATTAATTGTTGCCTCAATTTGGAAGTAATTTTTGTTTTCAGACATCAGTTTCTGAAGCTTGTCTCTCTCAAACCCTGTTTTTTCCCCATCAAGATGTTGACAGAGGGAAAAAACACATTTGTTATGGAGATTAATTTGTTACTATATGTTCCATGTACCTCACACAGAGAGACAGCTGAGGAGTAGGAGTTAAGTGATAAGTCCATAACAAAGTTACATGCTGATGGTGGAGTGCTGTTATCAAACACCATCAAAATGAAGAAATTTTTGTCATTATTTCTGCTTAGGTGGAGTAAGGTAATACAAATTTTATTCAGCTCATTTTATGATTTTTGCAAAGATGTTGATATAGCTGTAAATAATTTTCTATGGATTTAAAGCGCAAGAGTGATGTCCCGCAGTAATCAAAGCAAAATTACCCTAATAAATTCCTGTTGCAATGTCTCCGTGTATCATGCTAAGCAAAGTACAGCCCTCACCCTGAGTGAAGTAATTTAATGTTATTATATTTCTATTTATGTCATTTAAACTTTATTTATTCAGTGCTGGGTAGCTGACAAAACTTTTATCAGGCCCTGATGCTGCAAAGACCCTGTGGTGTTGTGGGCATAGGGTAGTTGTCACTTTTATCTCTCTGAAATAGTTGGCATTTATGTGAAAATATGGATAACTAAATGGCACATAAAATCATTGTATCCTTTTCTAAGGACTTTGAACATTCAAAGTCAATGCATGGGTAACTTGAAATGATTCTAAAGATACAGAAATGTTCTTATGAAAGATGTCTATGTCATTAGAAGATGTGAAGGATGTGGAGGGAAAGGATAGACAGCATCAGACACTACAGCTCTGTTATCTCCCATCCAAGATTTTCCACTCCATTGTGCCATTTGTCAATCTCTGCAATGACTGCTAATTAAATTCTAACAATGTGGTGTTTGACTTATCAGCTGAATGACTAAAGTGACTGGGTTTTTTTGGATATCATGTTGTCATATGTTTGAATTACTCTATTCTTAACTTGATTTGAGGTTGGAGCTTTTTTTGTTGTTTTTTTTTCTATGTGTGAAATTATTTGGATGCATTTCACATACAGAAAAATAACAGCTGCTGAGGGGGCAGGAAGAGTAAGATGAAGCTACCAAAATAAGGGGATAGCTTTTATCATATGTGGAGAATTCTTCTCTTCAAACCACATCCTGTATGATTCTCCATCCTTTGTCTGAAAGTTGTGTGCCTAAATGTATTCTTTCCAGAAGGAAAAAATTGTTTGTGTTCTGCCTTGCAATGATAGTAACTCTGCGGCAACAAAGTAGACTTAATCCTAGTGTAATTATTGAATTAGAAGAAGCATCAATGTAGGCAATTGTCTTTAGCATCCTGGGTCTAGGTTCAATTTCATATTTCATTAACTATAAAAGGGAAAGGAATTTGGTCCGAAAGTATCAAGCACAAAAATTCTGAAATCGTGTACTTGCATGGCACCTTTATGGCCCTGCATCAGAAACACTGGGCAGGTGAGAAGGCACCCAGAAACACTGGGCAAACTTTAAATCATATTTAGGCTCAGAAACTTATCTGAACTGACAGCTTCTGCAAGAGTGTTTTGATCTCCATCGAGTTCTAAGGGTGAAAAAAGGCAGGATTTTTTAGTAACAATACCTAAGGAGGTAGGCTTCCTGCAGCTTCCATATGCTCTCCTGCTATGCTCCTAATGAATGAAGCAAGGTTTAGGGTTGAAGCCTGTACTACAGAAGCTGCTGGGGGAGTGCTACTGAGTTCAGGAACTGCAAACTCACACATAATTTGCGTATTGTCTCCCTGTCCTGTCCTTGGGCAGCACTGAGAGGAGCCTGGAGCTGACTTCTCTGCTCCCTCCCATCAGATATTTATGCACCTGTACCTTCTCTTCTCCAGTCTTAGCAACCCCACATCAAGTTCCAGCAACTCCTTTGGAGCCGTTGTCTTCACGGTGGTGAAGTAATGTTTACTTTGGTGCTTGTGTGAGCAGCAGTGGGTCCCAGATCACACGTCTCCATCTATTTGAAGTTCATTAGGAATACCAATCCTTTTCATTCACCATCATAGTCTTCCCAGTTCAGCAGAAGCCTAGAGCTTTTGCCTGAATCAAACCTCTGACACTGCCAAAGGCATCTGCACTTCTTCCCCAGGTTTGGCTTTTTTCAGGCTCAGCGTAAACCTGGACCTCTTGCTGATTTACTGTGTCTAGTCTCTATAAGATGTAAGGGTGAAGGCTAAACTGAGAAACCTAGTTTTCTTCATCTTGATGACATAGAAGGCAATAATATAGTCCTGTAGGCATAGACCTGGCTCCCAGCTTCCTGTGTTATATGACCATAGGATTGAACGGAGAGATTTTTCTGGCCTAGACATTCACTTTGGTATTCAGGGTTGTGCACTTATGGACTATGCCTAACAGCTCTGGACCAAGATCTGTGAAGTGCTCATTAGTTGCAGGTAGGTGAAACAGGATCCAAAGTAAAACAGATGTTGAAACCCTAAATAACCATTGAACACTTTACCCTCTTCAGTGTACATCTGTGTAGAGCAGCAAAAAATGCATGGCGCTCTCAGGGCCAAACTCACTTCTATGGAAGTACCTCTTTATATTGTTCTGTAGGAAAACATATTCTGAGATTTCTGCAGAGGAGAACAGTTTTTATGAAGTCATTGTGTCCTGGGTCCACTGATACTAGACAGAAGTAGGAATTATCATGTAATGTGAGGAACTGTTAAGCTTATCCAGCAGAGACACAGCATAAAAAATGTTTTGGTTACATTCTTTTTGTATTTTAAAATCATTTATCCTTGGCATGTAATTTAGAAAATAGGGTTTAATGGCTGTTGATAATTGCCTGTATAGTCTGGGATCAGTATGTGTAGTGTTCAAAATTGATGTTACTAATTAAATAACAGAAACAGGAACCAAGAGTTAATTGCAGTCTGTGCAGGTTGCCCCTCAGGTGTTTTGTGTCACTGGGTAAGTCTCAGCTCATTAGTAGAAACAAAGTCAATAAATGTTTACAGAACTGGAAGCAGCTGGAGAATTACAAAATCATTACATCCCATAGAAGCTGTGTGCAATTGAATATGTGCGGTCATGGTCATGGTCCTGCTCCTGTTCACCAGCATGAGCAAGACATTAATGAATTGAGAAATGGTAGAAAATGACAGCATGCATGTAATTCTGTTTATTACTAAGATAAAATATATAATAACTGGATTTTACCACCTCCCTGACGTGGCTGTACATCTTTCAGTCAGTTCAGAGGTTAAGTAGGGATTGTATTCACATAATCCCTCCATGGTTTCCTGGAACTATCTGTTCATTTGTTTATCAGATATGAACCCTGATTCACTTTATGAATCACTTCTTTAAAAAATACGTTTCTTTGCAGGTGAACTACATATGCTGTTCCAAAATTGTTGGTTGTCCAGTTATTGTCTTGAGTTTAGTCATATCAAGTACATGATGTTCAGGTGAACTTCTCCTGAATCACCCGGTGTGTCTGACCCACCTAATTACCCCATGATCCCTGATTCTGAGTTATCTCCAAGCTTCTGCATTATCTTCACATTTCTGTATGACTTTGTGTGACTCAACAGACCTCTAATACGTGTGTTGACTGGCACAAAATTGCTACGAGCAGTTTTCTGAAAGATATCTGTTCCTGCATATTTGCAGGTTTACCCTTCTATTTGCTCTTCCAACATCCAATATGATTTCTTCTGGAATAGACTATAAACATCAAATTACTATCACCAATGATTTTTTTTATCCCTCAAAAGACATTTAGAATCTCCTTCTTTCTTTTCTCTATAATTGTGAAAATTTTACCATCTCAATGTCTATCCCTGTTGATATTTAAACAAAACCAGCTTACATATTCTTAAGTCTGCTGGCCCTAGATACCCATTGATACTTTTTCTTCCTTTAGCCATTGCCAGCCATTCATGTAGCCTTCTTTTTTTTTTATGTAGACTTTACAGGATGTCACGTAGACTTCACAGTATTTACATTGTTATCTAAAGCAGTAAGAATTATCCTTCATCACAGCAGCATAATTTCTATTATTCTATTTCTAGTCTTTTCACAGGCTTTGCAGTTTTCTGCATGAGGAAGCGCTCTGGGTTTTCATGAATGGGGAATGTCCAGATGTCAGCACTCTCTGGATTTGAAAGGAGGGCAATAGACTTCCTGGAGGGCTGGACTGTATTTGTAGCTCACAAAACATTTCTCTGTCTCTCCTAAAGGTTTTTTGTTTGGTTTTTTTTTTCATTTGTGGCCCTACTCATTGGAACCTTTTACTAGGTGGAGCTGTCATGGGCAGACTGTCTTTTCTAGATCTGCAGAACATGCAAGACAAGAGCCTTAGGCTGGGGTAGCACTGCTGCTGCCATGGTCACTGTTGTCAGAATTTCAAGCAGCCTGCAAGTGGGTTTGCACTGCAGATAGATGTGCAACCCCAGTTTGAGGTCATATTCATTATAAGGCTCTTGAGGAAACACTGATTTACAACCTTTTTGTAGTGAGCAAACTCATGTCCAAAAAAAATCAAATTAAAGGCACTACAGAAGTGCAAATATCACTATGGGTGTGAAATGATCCCTTTCATCAAGTTTACTTAATGGAGTTTGGATGTTTGAGTGTAAAATTCCTATGGGGGACAGAAACTGATTGATAACATGATATCTTTATTCCCAACTCTTTCTGCTTTTCCAAGTTTCTAAGGCGGTCTCTTATTGCTTCTTGGTAACAGCTTTCATCACATACTTTCCCATTATTTCATCTTTGAAGCAAGAATGGCACTGCTGCTTCTCTTTACAACCAGATGTAATACTTCTTCAGTCCAAAGTAAATAACTACATCCTCTACTAACAATTAAAGCTCTACATGTGTTCAATTTTACTTGAAGTTTGAATACATAGGTGTACATAAATACCTTAAGGATATGACCTTAAAAGGTCTCATGTATCCGAAAACTCATCTTCCTTAAGGACATAAAGTGTCAACTAGCAGCTTCTTTCTTGTATGAAAGATTTGTGAAAAACATCTTTAAATAACAAAAATTGTCAGGTTTTTTATGTAGCTGTCAATTCTACTTTCTTTTAGTAAACCATCTTAAAAATATTAAAATTGAAAGGTTTGAGTCACTGAATGAATTTTGATAAGATTTGGGTATTTTACTTACATAAATGGAAGAATGGCTGTTCAAGTAAAAGGTTAAATATGTAACTCCTACAAAATGGAAAGATATTATTATTTATTCATTGCATTTTGAAAAATATTTTGAAAATGTATTTTTTCTAATTTGTGAGCTGCTCTATGACCTATATAATCTCTGTATGAATTGCTAGTGCAGAAGACAGAGAACACACAGAATACAGAATTAAAATTAAATTTACGAACTTCACAGTTAGGTGCAAAACTAGACCTTAGAATCTCTAATTATAGTGTAATTTTAAAAGACTCCTGCATCACAAACATGTTTTCAAATTATATTAGGTAAAAAAAGACACCAGCTGGCATGATGAAGTCCCCATCTCATTCAGGTTATGCAAAGAACTTAAATGCTTGTCTCTTGTTTTGTGTATTAGCTATATAATATATTATGATGTCAATTAACTGTAAAAGTTGTTCTTGATAAAACAGAAGAATCTTTAATGGTATTTAATACATGATACAAACAGGAAAGAGCACACATGGTTAAGTACATAAAATAACAGCTCTGGGTTCTCAAGAGAGGAAGGACACCACCCTATTGGAGTGAGTCCAGCAGAGAGCCACCAAAGTGATTAGAGGATGGAGCACCTCCCCTATGAGGGTAGGCTGAGAGAATTGGGATTGTTCAGCCTGGAAAAGAGAAGGTTTTTGTGTGACCTCACTGTGGCCGTCCAGTACCTGAAGGAAGCCCACAAAAAGGATGGAGAGAAACTTTTTACGAGAGCATGTAGTGACAGGATAAGGGGGAATGGCTTTACTAAGAGAGTAGCTTTAGATTAGACACCAAAACCAAAAATTCTTTTCTGTGAGGCAGAGGAACAGGTTGCTCAAAGAAATTGTGGATGCAGGAATTCTGCAGGAATAGCTGGCAGTGCTTGAATGGGGCTTGCTTTTCTTTCAGCTGACTTATAAACACTCCAATCAAGGCAGATGAAAATGAGATGCCTAAAGATGTGCACATGACTGTGACCCTCACAGCAGAGGCTGATTAGCTCTCAGAAAAGTAAAAGATGCCAAAATGCCATTAAGAGACAGACATAGGTCTATTAAATATGATGGGTTGTGTTGATGAGAGGATAAAATGGGTTGTGTGTAGACCAAGAGACAAATTTTACTGGGTAGAATTTATCTAACATGGCAAATATAAAGCATATGTTTATGCATTTGTACAAATATTTTCCCTCCTGTATTCCTGTATCCTGTGACAAGAGAGAGATGAAAAATTGAGGGCAAAGGGGTTTCAACTTTGGCATACAGCTTCACTGATTTTATTACTCTTGTTTCTTGCAGTACCAATTTGTGAAAAAATTAAAACTGAGAAAAAAAATCGTATTTTGAAAACTATTTTGCTGCAACAACAGAGAATATTTGAGAAAGTTTACCTTCCTCTTACTGTTTCCTTTGCTTAAAACACAGATAGTTCTTTATAAAATGGTAATTTTATTTTTTTAAAAATTATTATTTGGCTTCTGTTGGTCTGCTCCAGTCATTTAATCAGGCAATTTCCTGAAGTTTTTCTGGGAATTTTTTATTTAATGGGGGAAAGATCATAGAAATGAGAAGATGGAATAGCCATTTAGTTAATCTTTTGTTTCATTGTTCAGACCGACATGGAGTTATTCCTTTGATGGTCCATTATTTTTGTTCAACATTGTTTTGGGTAGTGAAATGAACATTCCTCCAGTACTACAGACACAATATAAATGATGAAGTTGGTAAGGCAGTTTGCTGGCTTTAGTTCTAACTCAAAGAAAAGGCAAAAGAGGGATTAGCTGACAGACTAACGATGAGCCCTGCCAAACCCAATGACCTTGGCAATCAGGTACCCCATTTGCAGTAATCTACCACATTTTTCATGGAGGTAACACGATTGAGGTAACCCTGCTGCTTTATAGTGTCATAATGGTTTCTGGATATAGGGCAATTTGCTGTATGCAAAGCCGTGATAGCAAAATTATGGTAGAGATGGGGCTGAGCCCTTTGCTGTGCACCTCTGGTTCTCTGCCTTGCCATCCCATTGGGTGTGCAGTGGGACTACACCCTCACACTGAGCTGTATGATAGGGGCTCTGCTGCGCAGGGCTGACAAGAGAGGGGATGAATGGATATAATATAGACATTTAGACTGCTGCACAACCCTGTGATAGCTCTGTTTTTTGGAGGAGTAAAACATGGGACATGAAAGCAGTCCAAAATACATGATTTGCCAGCATGGTGTGAAGAGAAGATAAAACACAGCAGGGAAGTGGGAAGTGAGGATACTGCAGGAAATAAAGCTCTTTAAAGCTCTCCAGTAAACTCACATCTGCATCTTTGAGAATATAGTGCAAGTTTAATCCAACATGGATTGGATTGATTGAGTTTGCTCCTGCGCATTGACTGCAGGCTGTGTTACAAACTAACTATAAGATTCTGAACGTAAAAAGAAAAGGGTGATGGGGGTGAGTTACGTCTGCCATTTTTTCTAGAAGGCATTTGGATGTATTAAGGACCATTTTACAAAGTTGTAATGGGAATTCAAACTTCAGTAAGTAAAAATTGTTTTTAAAAAAATAGCTGAAATGAGGGTTTTACAAAAGGGGCAAGAAGAAACAATACTGCCTTTCTGGCATTTAGAACTTTGCACTGGCTCTACCTAGAGATTTAATAATTAGACAGAATTAATAGCTGAAAAGAGAGTTTTACAGAAAGAGCTGAAGAAACAATACTGTGTTTCTGGCATTTAGAACTTTACACTGGCTTTATCTAGAAGTTTAATAATTGGACAGAAAAAACCAAACGTATTCTAAGTGCTGTGCTGAACAGGCTCAAAAGGATCTGTTTGCTCTGAGGATTACAGCTAGCTTTGGGATGATGAAATAGGATGTGACTGGTACAATCATGCTGTGCATAAAAGTTGTACTGGACATAATAGCACCATGCATTTCTTTTGTAATGGAGGGAATAAATTTTTTGCCAATCTTGAATAAGGACAGATAGGACAATTTTATGGAGCTCATTATACATGCCTCTCAAAGAACGAAAAGGCTGAAATAGTGCTCAGCTGAGCTCTTCCAGCTCTCCTTGTGTTTCCAAATCTCTGCGTTGTCCTGTGCTTTTCCATTATCTTGTCCTTTGCAACTGTCTATCATAAGAGAGG
Source organism: Origma solitaria (assembly GCA_013397895.1). Lineage (NCBI taxonomy): Eukaryota > Metazoa > Chordata > Aves > Passeriformes > Acanthizidae > Origma > Origma solitaria. The sequence goes on along the minus strand of VZRL01001283.1, from coordinate 95,448 downwards.
AGGGCAGACAGCAGTGAATGGGTGCAAGAAAAAGCCTAGAAAATTATCAGAGCTTTGAAATGAACTTCAGCAGTTATTTTAAGAAAACTGAAATATTTTGTGATTAAGTAAATCCTAGTCCTTGAAGAAATGCAGTTTCAAATTTAAAAAAAGACAAGAAGTAATTTTTGGGGGCAATATTAAAATGGTCTGTGAAAGAAGCTGAGAAGTTCCATTCTTTGTATCTGACCTCCATCTTACTAAAGATATGAAATCCTGTGAAGAGTCAAATACTATTTTTCCCATTTATAGACATAGAACTGAGGCAGTATAACTGAGGCAGACTTGCTAAGGCCAGAGGCACAGCAACATTTCAGCCTCTCATCCGTTCTAGTAATCAATTGGCAGTAATTGCAAGTGCTCCCAGTTTAATACTTTTAAAAATAGTTGTATCATTATGACTGATTTTTATAAAAAGGAGTAATATACTTACACACAGGAGAAAATTGTTTCCTTGCGTCATTAGGTCCTTAAGTTTCACAAGGTGGTGAAGCACAATGATCCTTCTGTCCCAAAGAAGCTTCAGAAAACCAGCCATGAAGAGCAGCAAAACTACTGCAGCCTCCTGCTCGTCTCCTTCCCCCTTCCAAAGGGCTCCCATAGTACAGAGACCTGCTGGTATTTGTATTATTTAATGATGAAGCTGCATCAAACTTGTGTCCCATGGACAGTAGATAACTTTTTTTTCTCCTCTCCTACAACCCCTGAACAATGATAAGCATGCATCCTATGGGCATTTAGGATATGGGATTCTGCAACACTCAGGAATGGTCCTATAAACCTTACTGGGCTCTGAATAAGGTTACTCCCCTACTCAGGTGTAGGGGCTGTGGGATGGTAGTCTCTTAAAATCTACAGTGCATTAGGTGTTTAGAACCTGTACATACTTTCTCACTTCCAAATATATAATTAATGATTGATTCATTAATGATACCATAGGAAAGAGGTAAAGGGAACTGAGTACAATGAGCACTATGAGGACAGTGTAACACATGGTTTCAGACTGTCACCCTACTAACTACCTCATATTGTGGTACAGGAATGACCCAAACAACTCATAAGCCAGGAGAATGAAATAACCTACCTTCTGAGATTTCCTTTGGAATAAAGAAGACTGTTCTGTGTTTTCTCATTAGATGTGATCAGTAAATCTGCGTTACCTTGTGGCACTGGAAGACCTGGCTCTTATTTTCACTTAGAGACTGCAAGCCCAGAGGTTAATGCAAAAAATAGGACTGATGGAAATCAAAGTGCACCTCTTGAAGACAGGCATTAACAAACCTTGTCCTTAATAGGCTGAATTTCATTCTCATACACTTCAATCATCAGTGAAGGTCATGGTGTCTTTCTATAGCTGACTGACTCACTGCCCAAGTGCATGTGAACTCAGTGAGGGAATTGAGGGAATCATGGCCAAGAGCCAGACCTCACAGATGGAATGTTTCTCACTCTTGTGTTGATGCCTCCTACAGAATTGATCATATCAGCCCCAAATCAGCTGATCTCATTTGAAAATTAGTTCTCCCTGCAAAAAGAATTGTAAATCTGTCATACAGCTGAGGCAAACCAGTTTAGTCATACCACTCACCCTCCTCCAGGGCAGTTTTACCAGTCTCAGCAGTGGATGCCAGTGGAGTGCCCTGGCATCGCCTCAACACTTGGTATGGTATCTTCATCCCCTGTGATGCAGCAGTCTCTAGGATCATCCTCAGCTGGTATCTACTTGTGCAAACACGGCTTGAATAAAACCCAGTATCTAGCCCAGGATGATGGTCAGCACTCAAACCTTGCAGCAGCAGATTGAGAATATCCTTCAGCTGTTGTTGCACTAGGGCTCATCTTAGTTTCTGATAGAAGTATGATAGTCAGCAGTATGACAAGGCTTGTCGTACACCTGTACAGCTTCCAGGGATGTTAGTTATTTTCAACATCCAAGCACCCAGTCCTATTCCTACGTCTTGTTGAGTTTTTGGCCTCTGCAACTTCCTGTGGTATAAAGGTCTGTGAATTAATTGCAGTGTTGGAAAGACTGCTTCGTTTTATAAATTTTCACTTTCTTGTATTTTAATGAACATTCACTTGAAAAGTCGCTTTGAGGGGAGACCGTATAGTTCTCTGGACTAATTGGATTAACCCTGTATTTCTCATCAGGGCTGTTTCTGTCTTTGATTTATTTCAGAGGGCTCAAAACATGCATAAATATTTAAATGTATATGCTTTCATGAAAAATTGATCAAGAGCCAAAATTGCTATTTAATTCTATATGAGAAATGGATAACTCCAGGAAATACTACGCTTACATTAAACGAAGATTTTTCATAACAGATGTAGGTTGGTTTTTTTTTTTCCCAGCAAAAATATGAGTGAAATTCCCCATTGTCACATCTTGAAAAACAACATACAAATATACCAAACTTCCCCGGACTAATCAGTACTGAAGCAATCAAAGTAAGGTACCAATTTTTCCTAATATTTTTACAGAAGCAACTTGGAGTTCTTTTTTCTCATCACCCAAATACTATCTGGACAAGCGTTTATATTTTTGCAGTCTACATGTGAAATTTGGGATTGTTTGGCAGATTTGCATATTCTGCAGCCTCAGTGTCTCCTCATTAGAAAATGGATGATTTAAACAGAAGCATGGTCCAGGTCCAGAGTGTTTCTCAATGCTTTTCATGGGTTCCTATAAATTCAAATGTATGTCTGTAATTTTTCTATTTCAGATGATTTTCACTACACTTTATTCAGTAATTGCTCCCTGACATTGGAAGTGTTTAAATGTCCCAAGACTAATATTTCTAGTCATATTGTGTCTTAGCACAAACATATTATGTATGAAAGTTTGAGTAGGTCACTGCAGGCAACAGCTTATACATAGAAACATGAAGCTGCTTTAATTAATCACAGAGAATAATTGATTTTATACTCAGGAGAATTTTATCTTAGTTTACAGACATAACTCCAAGTTTAATGGGGACGTCATAAAAGGGCAGGTCTTTCCCCTTGGAGAAAATCACATGGTAGTGGGAGAGGCGAATGGGAGAGGAGTGAATGCATCTCAGCCAGTTTGGTTTAGGGCAAAGTGCCGTTGGAGTGGCACTTGGCAAAATGCATTGTTCTAGTTGCGTAATTCTGGCTAGGGATATACTGCCTTCCGTGTGATTCATGGACTTCATGAGACACTAAAGTTGCTGTGACACATGACTCACATAATTTTAGGAAACCCAAAATCTTCTGTGGACGTGTATCAGGCACTGAGCCAAAAAGGGACTAACCTGATGCCTGTGCCGCTGCAATCTCAAATGTTGAACAGCGACCGGAAGGAAAATCTAATGTGTTTTGGGGGGAAAAAAGAAAGAAAAGGGAGGTATTTTCACAATTGTTTGCCATATTTGTTGTAGTCCTGCAAACTGTGCAAATACATTTGCATCACTATCAACTTCCCCCTGGATAAATACATCCTTATTTTGGTTCTACAGCTGAGGCTATCTGATGAGGGGGACAGGACAAAACACTGTGACACTAATTAACTGTAGACGCTCGCTGTGCAGGCAGCAGAGCAGGGTGTTCAGATGGAGGGCCCCACAGCTTGGCCATAGCACAGTATTTGTGCTCCCACAGCTCCCATTTTATAGCATTTTTGTTGATTTTTTAAAAAACATTTATAAATAACTGAAGCACAGGCAGCTAAGACAACTCTTTTCTGAGCTTTCTCTTTTGTTTGGCTTAACTAAATAAGAGTGTTTATCTTTACTTTTGTTTTAGTACAAAATAAAACTCACTGCCTAGTGGCCTGTAAGTATTTAAAATTCCTATCAGGTATAATTTGTTGATTTAGTTTTCATCTTTTTTCATAAAAGTATTGTTAAGTCTTGTACTTTCCCCTTTAATCTTCTTTATCCTTGATTATATTTGTTCTGTATAATCATTTTAGCTGGAGGTTTGAGAAAACGCCTGTGGTGGTAGGATCAGAAGGAGCTTTTGGGGGAGCAACAATGCATAGAAATGGATTCGTATATTTGAAGCTCCTTGCAGAAAGGATATAATTGATGATAAGGAAAATGTAAGAAAGAGATTCTTCTCTGAATTTTTCTTTAGAAGCAGAACTTGACCCGACAAATTATGCTTTATTGTAATATCCTAAAAATATAATTTCAGACACTGTGTTACACATTCCCTTTCATATTAGTAATATTTTTTGTCCCTTTAACATGAAGATCTTTATTAAAAAGCCCCTGTAGGCTGTCAGTTGTGAATGGTCTTTGGTGGGTTTCTGTGCTGAGTTTCCCTTTCTGGAACTCTGCCTTCCCAAGTTTTCTGCCACAAGCAGAAAACACCTTCACTTCAGGCTACCTTTTTTCACTTAGATCAGAGAAACCTAGAGATTGTCGCTACAGTTGCAATATCCAGGTTGGTAATTGCTCAGGAAAATGAGCCATCCAGGGTGTTCGCCTCTGGGCTCAACAAGTCGCTATTGCCAACAGAGGCAAGGGATTAAAAACTGTAACCTCCTTGGGGAGATGGTTGCAATCCATGATAAACACTGCAGATGAGCAAAGGTAAAGGATTAGTGCTGTCTTACTGGGATGCTTCAGCTCTCTTTTTTTCCAAAGCAAAAGGAGCAGCTAGACGAGCACAGTAAGACATAACTTGTGTATCTATGTTAATGCTTTGTTTTATTTATTTAGATGGATTACTTTACAGGGGTTAATTTCACTTTTTTTTTGCAGGTGGTATTAGAGCTCATAAGGATTTAATTTTTGTCGTTATAACCTGTAAATGGCTGGACAGGTTTCCATTGTAGGAGTGATTCTCTTAAAATGACACTTTATATTGTTTGTCTAATGTACAGGTATTGTTACATTTGTACTTAATGCATTAGCAGTTTTCTATCCTAATCTCTTACCTTTGTGGACTATAGTCAAAACAGTATCTAGGCATGCCATCAGAATGGCACAATAGTATTAAAATATTTATTTTTAATAATGTTTTGAAAATTTTCTGATAGAAACACTTAAGAGTATTTTTCCTTTCTCTTTTCTGTATTTTTTTTTTTTCCCCTCTAACTTTTTTCAACAAAAATTGTTACTGTTAAGAATTTGCAGAAAGGCCATTTTACACCAGACCCTCAGGTCGTACTTAAATTTCAGTCACCTTCAGGAGGCGTGTGCCGGAATTGAGAATATAATGCCCCCAAGTGTTGCCTTCATCCCAGACCAGTCTGATAACGTCTTCTGATTGAAGAGACCCATTGCCTATGCTGAATAGACATAAATTAGCTGTGATCTTGACAGAAGGAACTTGGGAAAAACTGTAATCTTGCTCTGTTCCTATCATTTACCATAAGCACCCAGTTGGCCACAATATAATGAACTTGATGTGTCTCCAATCTATTCCACCTCTGCTTTATGCTTTTATGAATACAGTACCAAAAAAGGATAATAGAGAGCACAGAGCACATTTGTGATGTTCTCCTCACTCTAAAGCAGGTGCTCTTGGAATCCCATCAAGCGTTTATGTAAATTACCTATCACTGATTGAGTTAGAAACTTCATTCCTAAAGTGACAGATTCTGGATTGCTTACTTTTCTTTTGACAGGAAGAGTCAAATGCATTCCCCTGGGCTGTCTGATGTAGAAAAAGGCAACCTATAATACTCTTACTTAATTTTTACTGTGATTGCCAAGGATCTAAGATTCACACTGACAGCAGAAAAAGAGAAACAGATGCCTTCAATGGACAGCAAAGCAAGGTTCTTATAATAAATGTGAGATGCTTCTTCTGCAGATACTTCTTGGGGTTATTTTTCATGAATATGAATAGTCAACAAAAAAAAAATCTTTATAGCTGGAGAAGGTGCATCCTGAGATAAGGCTAAAGGGCAAATTTCTTCCCATCCACTTAGGAGGTTTTCTAAAAGGGTCCTGTAATCTCTGGTTGTAAGGCCAGGTGAGATTTTTAAGCAGGCTGGTGCCAGACTGACAGAGTACTGGGGTCTTCAGGCTTCCCCCAGGACCATGAAGGACAATGTAGCTGTTACAGAAACACACACACTGCAGCCTTGGATGAATATTTTGTTAAAGGACACAGTGGCCCAAACTCAGACCTGGTAGGTGGAAATATGACTCTCCTGAAGATAATGGAGTTTCACCACATTTTACAGTCCCTGGATATGATGAACCACAATCCCAGCATACTAAATCTATGGGAATTTATTACCTCTTTATAGGCTCTTTAAGATCTTCTATTTCCTCTGAAGTGAGATATTTTTCTAGCTATTTAATTTCTGTGTCTATATCAGTGAGGTCTTAACACACTGTTTTAACAATATCTCTATTAATGTGTTATGATACCTGTATGAAGTATGTTTAAATGAATATATTTTGATTTTATGCCTGCTAATTTTGCTCAATAACAACAATTATTATTATCCCCATAATTCAGGGCCACCGACTTAGACACTCTTTATGTCATCCTAATGGATCTCTAGGGAGCCTCATGACAATCTTTCTATTTCAGCAGCAACTCCCTTTCTCATTCATTTAGATCTCATTACTAAGATCTTCAGACCAGGCTGTGTCAGTATAATGGCAGCTTCAAAGCTCCAAACCAATTCTTGTCAGACGTTCCATGAGTCAGTCTGGGGTACAGAAGAAAAAGTGCTCACATCTGTGAGACCTGCATATATCCCTCTCAAGACATCTTTCAGTAATAAATTTGGACCAGTTTTGTAACCAATAAGGATGTCTGTCTAATTCAAGAAGAAGCAAAGAGAAGATTTTACATTTTGAAAATGCCAGGGTAGAAAGGGTAATTTAAATTGAAGAATCTTTAATACTCCTGGTTGAATTAAAGTTCAGCTGCGTGGTAAGAACAGATTTCATGCATCAAGACCCATCAATCCCAGTAGTGTAAAAAAAATGAGAAAAGGGGTGGAAAAGAAAGAAAAACACTCAGTACTGACAGAAAAATCAAACTGATAGTGGAACAGGAAAACAAATATTTTATGGTTTTACATCATAGCTTATGAATACTGATAAAGAACAACAGTCAAAATGTTTGATGTTGTTTTTCTTTGAGAAAAATGTTTCCTTTCTTTCTGAACCATAACCATATTCCCAGTGTAATATCTGACCCATGCATATTTAATTCTCTTTATGCAGCTCTGCTTAGGTAGGAAGAACACTTGCTTAGTTCCTCAGAGCAGTAAGCTGGCCTATGCCTCTAGAGAAGAAGTTTAAAATTAAAAAAAAAAAAATCCTTTTAATCTCAAGTCAACTGTCTCAGGCAGAATTTACTAACTTCCTAAATCAGAAGTTGCCAGAAGCATTGGAATCCTGTGGCCATCCAACATAGTCATCTTTCCTCTCTTCTCCACTACATATGTCTGCAAAAGGAATGTGAAAGCAAAGAAGCAGACTCCAAAGTACCACATGGAAATATTGTCTACCAGGCATCATGTGAACACACAATGTCTTCATGGACACAGAAGATTTGAACCTAAATTATTTCTTGGGTAAAACTCCACTGACTTCACAAGAAGGATCTGAACTTGAGGAAACTTCTAAATTTCACTATACATATAACACAGGGAAAGAAAATGCTTCAGTGCTATAGTTTGTCTTAGCCTGTGACTTTCATGAAGAAGCTTTAGGAAATTAAAGTATGTATCCAGAATGTTTCATTTTTGATCTCAGAAACTGCTAATTAAAATTAAAATTGTGTGATTTCACTATGCCTGACTCATTCTTCACCTTCAGGGAGATATGCTAAGACAATATTCCAAATGAATCTTCATTGTGCAAACTCAACATCTCATTCTTTAAGGATGCATTGATGTTTAATGCTTGACTTACATTTCTAAGGTAGTAATTCTGTTATCTTAAACACTGTGACTTGTCCAAGGAATTAAGCCAAAACCATCTGCAGCCCATTCTGAGTGTACTTGAGTAAAGGTGGTACTTTGCTAATGAATAGCATTTAAGGTACTTAAATTTAACTTTGGATTTATATATTGTGATACACATAGATTACACAGATTATTATTACAGGAAAAAGACCCAACAACAATTAGTGAAAAGCCCCAGAGATCAGTCATCTTGAGAACTAAATGTCTTGAGCAAGGAGTTCATTTGAACTCATTTTGTTTTTCAGACACTGCAAATGGATGTAAACAAGCTGAATATCACATTGCTTCGGATATTTCGCCAAGGAGTGGCAGCGGCACTGGGCCTGTTACCTCAGCAGGTTCATATCAACAGACTAATTGTAAGTACTAAAAGACTGTGTGTATTAGAGTGTACCTGTTTATTTAAATTTTTTTAAATTTATTTTCCTGTCACTGCAGAAGAATGCAATTAAATAGGACAGTAAAATACTTATTATTCTATTTCTTCAACTGCACTACAGAAAAATAGATCCCCATTACAATATTATTTAAATTTCCTTTTGAAAAGAAACCATTCTCAGCTAAGTCAGATAAATCTCTTTTTTATCCTATTCATAAGCAGATTGCTTATCCCTTAGTTTTCATTCCAATGAAGTTCTTCTTCACATTCACACCTTCACCATGTTTTGTTTCTCAGAGGTTGAATGTTGCTCTAAAAATACAGGTGAGTCTTCCTTTCAAATGCATCTGCACAATTTATCCTCGGACTTTCCATTAGTAAATTAAATGTCATCTCACAATATTAATATTCATGCTTTGTTATTCTGTTAAAATAATCTGTCCTTAGAAATTATCTTGTAGACTATGGTATCCTATTGGCAAAAGATGGCAATAAATTTGCTTCTAGCAAAAAAAGCCTTTTTTTAATCAACTGTCATTGTATGGTTTTCTGTGTATGCATACTTAACACTGTTGTCTCTTTATGACTGTTTTACCATGAAGCAAGAAAACCCAACATCATGTGTGTATTTCTAGCCTTCAATCCACTTTGCAGAGGGAAGAAGGGTTATTTTACTCTACACACAGGTTGAATATTAGGGAAGAAAACTGACAGGTTCAACATAAAAGTATTTTCTGCCTTGAAAGCTTGACAGGATTATATACATCAAAAAAAACTATAAAACTCTATCAAATAATGTCTCTGTGAGAAAGGATCTCACAAAAAATACAGCAAGAAAGATCAATAGGAATTCACTGCAGCCCTTTTCATGTTCTTCAGGAATGTCACTCATTCATGACAAGCGATACTAAATTTCCTTTGCCCCCTGCATTGACCAGAATGAAAGGTTTAAAAACATTTTCAGAGAAAAGCACAATTAAATGAGAAATGTTTTGGAGTCTGAGATGTATATTTCAACATACTGTGTCACTTAGTAGATTTCTTACTATGCTCTGTAGAAATTATGGAAATAAACAGAAGAAATAATCAGTTTATTTTCCTACTGGCTCCATTGCTTTTTGTCTTCTCCCTTCATTTGTGATCTAAGGGAAGAGATAATGTCATTTTGCAGTTGCATATAGCCCAGAATATAGTAAGTACTGTTATTTAATTAGTCTTCTCAACACCTGTAAAGGTCTTCTATGAGTTCATGTTTCAGTGATATAAGAAAACAAGCAAACTTTTGCCCTATTTGCTCTAAAAATCACACAGTCAGAATTCACGAGGAAGACAAATGCATCTTAGGAGACTCCATTCCCACTTTTCATCCTTCTAACATGAGACAGTTCCTCTCATGCAGAGTGCTGGCAAGCAAGCAAAGCACATCAAAATTCATCTTACCTTGCTTCTGTGTAGTCTAAACTACTCATCTAGGCTTGCAAAAAGCTATATAGAGGATGGTAACTGGAGGAGGAGAGACATTGAGAATCATCCCTATTATATTAGGATGGATTAAATAATTCTCTAGACATGCCACTCTCTCTCTGCTGACTTTTGGAGGTAGTTTAGACAACTGAAGTGAGGTAAGCTGACTCACTCCCTAGTGAGCAGCTCTCAGAAGTGATCAGGAGTCTGGAAGCCAGATGTGGATGGACACAGGGAGAGCAGAGAGCCTGCTAACCTCTTACATGTAACAACACATAGTGTGCCAGGAAATATTAACTGGGTATTTCCAGTGTCTCCTTAACCTTTCCACTACATCCTCCTCCCAGGTCCTTTAATGGGCAGATGAATGCCTAAACAGAGGAGGCACAAAATACTGGGAATGCTGTGTACCCACCAAGCCTTGCCTGTTGCCTGAGACCTGCACCCAGCACCAGTCACCTACCCATGTCAGAGACTGAGTAGAAGCACCGCCTCAAATCATTTTCATCAGGTCCCACCAGTAGCCAGTGTCCTTACCATTCTTATTGAGCAGATGGACGGACAGCACGTGCGAGAGCACAGAGGGCAGATTTTGGGCAAATATGTTTGAAAAAGGCCCTTTCTGTGCAGCTTTATTTTGAATGCAAGGAGTATTTTATGAAAAGAGTATTTTATGAGAAGAGTATTTTATGCAAAGGTATTTTAAGAATAGCAAAAGATGTCTTTTTCTTCACTTCAGTAGAGATAATGATGCACATTCAGGGCGATGGGAAGGAGGCAGGGGAAATCAGGATTACCCCAGTTTGAGCTGATCTCTCCCATCCCATAATGAATAGCAAATAAAAAGGCTGTTTGAGGTTCTTGCCTGCACAGGCAACAATGCAGGGAGCAGCTCCATGTTTACCTCATGTGCGTGGAATACCCCAGGCCTGGACCCCACGGCGCCAGCTATGCTGGCCATAGCTCTGGGGAGGCAAGGTTCCCACAACCTGTTTGGACATCAGAGCTGTCTGGAGTGCTGTTCCAGTCTATCACAACAGAGGAACTCTCTTACCTTTTGCTACCTTGAAACAGTGAGCATCACTAACATTTCTAATGCAGAGCCTCTTAGGCTGCCAGGACTGCATCAAAGACACCAGGGCAAAAATTAATACATAGGAGAGGGGACATTCTCAGGTTACCCATTAAGTGTTATAAAACTTTCCTGGTCCTTTAATTTTTGTTGTACCTTTGATGCTGTACCTTTAATGTTGTTGTTTGTTTGTATTAAGTTGCACTGCAGTCAGCTAAAAGGACTTTATACTTTATAGTGTTACGTGTCTGCAATGTGTTGACAAGGGGTTAGAAAGCAATGACCAAATATCACAGCATTATGCTAAGCATTCTTATTTTGGCTCAGCTCAGATGAACTATCTGCTAAAATCCCTGCTGGCCCATAGCTGTTGATGCCAGCCCATGGCTCCTTCCATCACTATGTTACATTGATTGTTTTAATGGTACTAGACTCAGGAGAAGTCTACCTTGTCAACAGTGATTGAGAAAAAGTGTGCATGCCCACATGTAGGACTTGCATTGTCTTCCACAGTCTGCTGGGATTTACAGAGACAGGGAAAAGGTATGCTCTCCTCACAGAGCAAGTTGCAACCTTTGTATTCCATGCTTTTGGTTTTGGAATTACTGTTGCAGTCTACAGTCAGCAGAGATTATCTAATGTCAGACCCCTCCTATGATTTTGCATTTTTTTTTCCCTAGGGGAAGAAGAACTGTGTAGAACTGTTTGTGTCCCCACTGAACACAAAGCCAGGAATTTCCGAGGCGCTCCCATCTGAAGAAGTGCTGCGTTCCCTTAATATCAACGTTTTGCATCAGAGTTTATCCCAGTTTGGAATAACAGAGGTCTCCCCTGAGGTTGGTTATCAATTTCCTAACCTATATTATTTTGATACAGATTAGTCTGTTACATCCTCAGTAGTTTTCAGGCTGAGGTTCTCACACATGAGGCAGAAAATGTATAGGCTAAGATAGCATCACTACTGTAAGGCAATCCTAGAATCCTAGAATATCCTGGCTTGGAAAGGACTTTAAAGATCATCCAGTTCCAACTCCTCTGCCATGGGCTGGTGCACCTTCCACTAGACCACATTGCTCAGAGCCCCATCAAACTAGCCCTGTCAAATTACTTCGGTAATGCTTTATTAGGCTATTTACTCTTTAACATCCAGGTCCTCCTCACACAGATGAGCTACCACTGAAATCAGAGTTTAGATCCTAAGCATGCACCAATTGCCTTAAAGGAAGTGGACATAAGGAATTCCGGTCTATTAATGGGAGTTGGAAGGTATAAAAATTTCGGTAGAGAGATAAATTGAATGTAGATAGTAGGTGTCACCATTACTACCCATGTAACTTGTGTCTGGCATGACTTTTAAAAACTGAATCTGTACATGCTTCTTTTTATTTTCAGGATTGGTGAGAGATTTATTTTCTTTACGTGCTCCAAAAAGAGGGCAAAAATAAAACTTGTAGCTATTATTTATATTACTTCATCCATTTTTTAGGAAAAAAAAATCCATTTCAAAGCAGAGACTGCATTGTCATCTCCGCAGCTTGTCTGAGACATTATCAGTGAGATGGACATCTAACTCTGGGCTGACCATTTAAACTGTGCCCAGAAAATGGAAAAAAGCAAAAGCCTTGAGGAAGAAAAGCCACTGAACTCACAGACATGGCCACATCACACTGCATTTTATTTGGTGGCTTACCCAAAGCCCTTATTTACATATAAAGATCCTCAGAATACAGTTCAGGGCCAAACCCCTAAACCCCTTCAATCGTGTTATCAAGAATCAGGATTTTCAGTGGAAACTCCCGATTTGTCAGAGGAGATATCCATGTCCAAAAAAGTGGGGAAAAAATTAAATACTTGGATGAGCTGCGTTTCCTTCTATGGGTAAAATTTCCAGTGTTTTTTTATATACAAAGCCATGTTTGAGACATTGCTGTTTGAGCCATTGGGCTGTTATACCTAACTATTTCTACTAATTAGAAATTGTTTTGCTCATTTTAAGTATTCTGAGAATCTAGATGTCTTTGTTACAAAAAAACAAGGCCCAGTCATGTTCTACTACAGCAACCTGCCACTATCAAAATTCAGATTCTCGAGTTTTAGCTGTTCTAATACAAAACAAAGCAAAGCAGTGATGTCCAAATGTCAAGTCAAGTCTTTATATCACCCATCATCAACCTAAGCTAAGCTTTCTTTAGATACTAGTTTCCTTTTTATCTGAAGCACATGAGTCTGATGGTTGGGATAGATGCAATTATCTATTTCAAGTACTTCAGTTACAAGTAACACTTCAGGTAGACATGGAGAAAGAACTTACATGAATAATTGATGAATGGAGAAATGTCATCAAGCTATGAAGAAATGCTGGGAAAAAAACAAGCACTGAACTCAAGAGCTCATCTTGAGTTAGATACATTTCAATAATCTGGAGTGCTCAAGATATTAGTATTTTCTTTCTGGAAAAAAAAATGTAGATAATAATTTGGAAAAGGATTATTAAAATTAAAGTTGTGCAGTCTCTAACTTTTTCTAATACTGTTGGAGATACAAGAGATTATTTTAATATTTCAATTGATAGCAGATTATACAGCTGAGGCACTGATCCTGAAAAATAATGCAACTTTACATGAATAGGGATTCCTTTTGGATCTCAATAAATGGTTTACATGTGTAAGACTACCAAAAAAAAAATCAACATCTAGAAGACAGCAACATACAATCTTTATTTGGTCAGCTACTAACCAACCTTATTTTCTCTCAACTTGCTCTAAGAACAAATTGTTCCAAAGTAACAGCAAACCAAAACATAACAGGCAAACCTTTGAAGGAAAGTATAGTTATACAAAGCATACATAGCTTTGACATTATTTTACCCATTGTGTGTGTGTACTCCTGAGCTATCAATCCTGATTAAATCATGAGCTAATAAATTGTACACTCTTCTGCCAAAAGTATGAATGCTTCACAACCAGTATTGCATGTGCACTATCAGTGTATCTGTGCACAAAGGAAGCATTATTCTCATCTTTCTAGGTGGGTGGCTGACACAGAGGTGTTAGGGCTGGAATTTTTCTCCTTTTTCAGCTGCGTTTCAGTAAGAGCTGCCTAAGTAGTGAAAGTATGCTGGCTCTCTCTCTACAGTAAACAAAAAGAGATATGTTTGACAGGCAGTTCATCCCATCTGTAAGGCACCTCTCCTGAGATTGCTTGGTTGACTCTTTTTAACAAGGTTTAGTGTAAACCAGACCCCCAGAGGGTTAATGGTGAGGGAGATTAGTCTGTCCAAAGAAATTTTACCAAGATTATGTAGGAAAACCCCCATGGAAAACTGCTCTGCTCAAAGTCTCAGCCCATGCTGTACCGTAAACAGCAAAAGTCTCAGTGGATGTCAGTATCAGGAATTACATTTCCATTCATTACAGAAATAATTTACTTGCGCATCTGCTGATGCATTGATCACAGGTTGATCTATTTTCAAGTAAATTGCCTGTCTCAAAATTATATCCCAGTTTCTTATTCTGGAATAGCTGAAAGAGCAGTTTCCCTATATGTCTTTGCTGTAGGAACCACTAGGGTACTGCCTGGTGTAGAATGAGATACATACCAGTGGGAATGTGTAAATTTAAAGGAGTTGTTGCCATTTCAGGGGTCCAGGACAATGTCAATACCTTTCATATGACCTTGCTCTTCCAATGACTTACAGTTGTTGCATTTGCTCTTTCATTATGGTCTAAATTTTGTGTCTGAAGTGGTATTTTAGATTGAGTTCTGCTCCATGGGATGTACCATAGTCAGGAGCAGACTTCTCCAGAGCAAAGTACCAAATTGGTGCTTGATGGCAGGACTAAATTCAAGGACTTACGCAGTCTGTGTTGTTATGGCGTGGGAATCCTGGCTTCCTAATGTCTTTAAATTGTGCTTGTGAGTAAAAAAGAAAATACTACTGGATTTCAGAGTTTACTAGAAGAGAACCTGAAGTGGTGTTGAATGACAAAAGTAACTGAAGTTACAGTAAGTAAAATAATGGTTACTATGTTTTGAGAGTTAAGCTAACTGCCAGCTGGAGATGTGTCAGTGAAGGAGAAATTTCCAGCGTTCATACTAAAATTATGCAATCCCAAAATGTACCATTACAGCCTCTTTGCACAAAGAGGTTGCCTTTGAAGTGTGTGATATTAACATATTAGAGAAGAAATCAAAGAAAGCAATCATGCACTTAAAGTATACAGAAACTGTAAGTCACTGTAAGCACAAGTGATCAAAACCAGTATCTCAGAAACTACAGCAGCCTGGACCAACAGAGGCACCTGGGAACAAAGCAGAGCACAAGGACATGCTCCTGTGACCAGGCAAGGCAGGTGCAGTGTAACACCTGCTCAGCTGCACCCAGAGCACCCAACAGGAACAGGGGTCCTGCAGGCTGCCAGCGTGGATGTGGCATCATAGCTCTTCATCACACGTGCCTAAGGTAGAGCCTTTGGGGAGACTTTGTCATGGGAAACATGGCTAAGTGGCTGTTATCCAGCGTCCTGTGAGCCTGAGAGGTCACACACATTCCTACATGTTTTCACTGGGGGTGGAAGTAATTTCTTGGCAGCCTTTCCTAACGTGCCTTAGCTAACATAGTTAAAATAGCAGAAAAAACAAAGCTATTCAGTGTGAACTTCCATGAACCCTTTTTGATCTTGAGTTCTATCCCCAGCTCCCTGTAAGCTTTCCTCTGAGCTCAGAACTACAGCTTGCTGTGCTCTCATTAGTGTTTCAGCCCAAGGGACTAACTGGGGGTTAACTGACCCAATTTGCAAATTCACCTTTTTTTCCACTAAAAAGTTACCTTTTCTGGCAGGTCCTGATACTGCAGCAGGATCTTTCAGTCACAGATTTTACACTGACTACTTCAGGTCAATGTCTCTCTTGTTATTATCAAAAGCTGGCTGCTCATTTCATTTGCTTGTAGAAATACTCCACTATTTCTCCATAAAAAGACCAGAAAAGCCAGAGTAGATTTTTAGTGTCTTTTAAAAAAAAAAAAAAAAAAAAGTTATAAAAATTGTGTAGAAAAATAAAAAAATCTCATCTGTTCCAGTTCAGAGGAGAGCAGATACCTTTTTGTGCAGGCACTCTTCAGTAAGGCTAGTGATCGAAGGGCATTGTAAGAATACATTTGATTCTTCTGCACCTTGAATTATGCTGAATTTAAACAGTTTAAATTAACCTGGCTCATTCTGCCTGAAAAACTCACCTGATTGTGGAGACTCCTTAGGGAATGGAAATACTAGAAGTGAAGCCTGCCTCCCTGTTTGCTCTAGGACCTGATGCTGCCTGAGCTACTGGAACTCCCTTGCTACTCCATCTGCTCTGATACTCCTACACCTTCATTAGCTGCGGATTTTTGCAAATTAGTCTGAGTATATCCTCCAGCCTACTCATCAAAAACTATCTGAAAGTCTTGGTGGGTTCTGAGGGAGGAAAAGTCTCCAACTGAAGGAAAAAAATGTGGAGTAACATCAGTTGGTTGGAACACAGCACATGTCCCTGCAGGAGATTCATTGCCTGTGGTTGTTGACAAGAATCCTCTCATTTTTGCCTAGCATTTTGCCATCCTACTACCTTTTTTCCTGGGTGTCAGCAATTTGTAGTGAGCATGGCAGTTGCTATCCCTCTTATCTGTTTTCCCAGACAAAGGAACAAAGTTCTCAATGAGCAGCACTGACGTTTGGAAAAGCAATTCCTTATCGTGGGTGTGAGATGACTCAGTAAATGGAGGTCACAGCTTCTTCTGTCATTAGGATGCAGCTTAAGAAAGGATTTTGCTCTCCAGCAGTTAGATCTGGGAGAGTGATTCCCTTGAGTAGGTGAAGGTACTACTAAAGTGTTTCAAAATGGTGTGTCTAGCAAGTTGGAGTTGTGGTATATGTTTTTTAGCCTTTTTACAGCATTTGTTAATATTCTTTGAACATTGTTGTTAGAAAGACAAAGCAGGGAAAGACGTATCCTGAACACACGTAGCACTAGATGACCATCACAGAGATTCATTCTCTTCTCTTACTTCTTCATTCTCAGTTACGTGTATGAAGTCTGTTATAAAATATTATAAAAATTTTATGACATTAATGAATTAAAGTTTATTCGAGACTCTCATCCACTGTGACTAAAAATCCTATTAGCTCTTCATTTACTTTTAGTGTATTTGTCCTTTTAGTGAAGAGGTATTAAACCACTCCATTTACTCGCTTACGAAAGGTCAGCACAGCCAATTCTCCATTAGCTCCTGCTTTTTGTCTAAATTTCCTCCTGAGAGATATGAAACACCGGAAAGCCATCAGGTAAGCCACTCAGGGTCAAACACTGAGTTTATAGCTAATGGGCCACAGCTGCAGTGGCTGCTGTCACCATGGGATTCCTATGGAGCCTAACAGGAGCAGTCTTGGATGTGGAGCAGCTGCGGCTTGGGGCTCTGAGCCAGCACCGCGACCCAAGTCCTGTGCCATGAGCACAGCAGAAAGACCTTGCTGTGCTGACGTAGCAGATTGCACTGAGAGCTGCACCCCACTGCAGCGGCAGCAGTGTTTAAATATGTCTAGGAACAATTTTTGCAGAAATATTTGGCAAGATTTCCAGCTTCTCTTTGAAAGCCCTGGCTTTTAAGTTGCTCATTAAACATCAAACTGACAATTTATAAGGCTTTTTTAACTGTCAATACCTGCAATATTTTAAAGCCGAGACCATGAAACACTGCATGATTACACATAATCACAACTATACTGATTTTACAAGGTTGGTTTCTGTAGTTGTGCTGAAAGATTTCCCTTCTAGACCCCAGGACTATTACTTCCAAAGAAAACTCTTCTTCATTTTGCTTTCAGTTCTAAAGCAGTCAACTCCCAGTTACACACACACATTTCTTTAAGCAAGCAAGTCTCTGTAAATTAATTTTGCTACCAAATTCCTCTCTAAATGTTTGCAATTTTGGCAGTTGTATCTGTGAATTGTCTTGCGTTGTTCTGACCCTTTTCAAAACAAGCAGGGCACAATCCTGTGCTGAAAGGAGGACCATGAAAGCTATATAGGGATCCATCACATAGCAGATTTTTCGTCAGCTTGTCTTCCTCCTCAAGCCATGATCTCCCACTCCTCGGGAAGCTTTTCCACATTAATTCATCACCATCAGGACTTTCTGTGTTTGGGAAGCTGAAGAGGCTTGGTTTTGGGAAGCTTTACCTTTTTGGAAGACAAAGCTTGCTTGATACATTAGCTGTACAAAAGCGCAGACTAATTGTCGGCTAAGCAGGTGCTGGGGCATGATGTACCCGTGTAAAGCGTTGGAGGGTCCCTGCAGTTACAGACCCACCGAGCAGCCACTTAGCTTTAAATGGAGGAGCTCTTTCCTCTGTGATAAACCACCAGTCCTCTTACACAACATCCCCGGAGAGGAAAAAGGGCCACATTGGGATGGGAAGACAACTCAGTAGTTAAACAAGACCTTTATTTAAAGGCATTAGGGAATTTCAGTGAGAGGGAAACACGAAGACCTTGAACATTCCCAGTGGAAACCAGAGTTTTAGAGAGTTGATTTTACTCAGTCTGAGTCTGCTGAAAATACACAATTAAGAAAATAAAAGCAAGTAGCTGAAAATTGGAAGAGCAATGTCTACTGACCTGCCATGCCAGAAACATCAGACTACATACTTTATTTATTGCAGTTAAACTGAGGGTACATGTACTTTGTTTCTACTATCAAATCTCTATTTGAAAACATAGTGAAATTCTGGTAATTTAATAGTCCAGCCAAGTCCCAATGCTGCAATAAAGACAAAAATAAATGCTTTTATAATCATTATTATTTCATAACCCCCAGGAGTTCCCCAGGAGCTCTGGAAATTTTAGTGTGCACAGCTGTTTCAGAAATGTTCTAGCAGCAGGAAGACAAAGATAATGAGATTAAGCATAATCAGAATTACAGGTCGACAGATAATGAGATTATTTTCAGCAAAATCAATATTTTTTACATATGTGTATGTGTAATCTAGAGGTGACAGTGTGAGCGCTTCCTGGCTCATGAAGGCAAACCAGCAAGCCAGCTGCTCTTTGCTCTGCGTCAGGTGTACACAGTGGGCAGGCTGGCACATGGGTGCCAGGGCTGGAGATAAGCACTGGGAAGAAAGAGGAAGGCTGAGTGCTTCCCAAAGCCCACGTGGGAGCACAGCCCTTTGACTGGATGAGCCAGGTAGTTTCCAAGAAAGGCTCTGGGTCTTGTTTGCCTTACCTTCAGGCAGCCTGTGGCGGCTGGTGGAGGATTCTCTGGGTCCCTGCGCGGCACTGGGAGCGCGGTGTGGCCCTGCTCCGTGGGCTGGGCGTGGGCAGGGGCTGCCAATAGCAGTGACCAAAGCCATGCCATGTGCTGTGGAATGTCAATGCTGACAAAGCTGAGGAGAGTGATTAATGCCCAACGAGAGCTATTTAATCTGCACATGCCACTCTATAACTTTTTTTCTCTTTCTGTTTCATTGATTAAAAAAGAAAAATGTTTTGCAAGACCAGCATGAAGCAGATAAAATCTGGAGCAAAGAAGGATTTTATGCGGTGGTGATATTTCTCAGCATCTTTGTCATTCTAGTGACTTGTTTAATGGTAAGTTTCCTTTTTACCTTTATTTTGTTTTTTATTTCATGCTTGTCTTGGTCTGATGGATAGGGTCACATGTTCTGTACATGAGAGGTATTTTCTCAAAGCTATTACAAATTCAACTCCAAGGTATGAATTGGTCACTCTCATAATGCTGGGAAACCAAAGTTTGAAGAAACACATTTCTTGATGCATTTTGAGTTGAATGAAGGATGTAACTAGAAGGAAGCTGAAGAAATAAGTAACAGGTCCTTAAATCTACAGAGTAACTGTGTAGGGCCATGAGTGATGACTTCTCAAACTTCTTAAGGTCCCACGATCCCTGAAGTCTTCTCACCTACCTTTATTTCAGTTTCATTGGATAGTAAAAGCAACACCACATTGATAGAATATTGTCAGTGCACAACTGTTAGTGTGTGTTGGTATTCATGTTTCAAATACACAAATTTTAAATTGAAATGGCTAGTAAGTACATGAAGGAACAATCATATTTTTGAGCAACTTTGCCATTCACATTGTATGAGTTCAATGGCCAGGTCTCTGAGCATTAAGCACAGTTCTATTATGCTGAATATGAGATGTGCAATAGTCACAAGAGAAGATGAACAACACTATACCACCACTGACTTTCGTAGGGTAGTTTTTGCATTTATGTCCAATGTTGTATCTTACATGTTTTTCATCTCTGAATTTTGTGATACTTCTGTGGTGCACAAATATAAATGTTTACTGAATTCTCTGACAGTTGTCAGCATTTGTTGACACATAGTATCTTGGAGTCTTTTGAGATATTTGCTCTCAAATATATTTAGGTTTTTTTAACCTCGATGGATTTCCCACTTACAACCTTAAGAGGGAAAGAATGTTTAAACTGAAGTTATTAAAAAATGTTCACATTTATAATATTATGTTATTTAATCTTTTAAATTCCCCTAAGATTTGAAAAGCGTTTATTTTATCATGGGAAAACATTGCTTTATATAATTTCTGCCTTCCTTGTCATCTCCATCTCTCCATTTCACTCAAAAAGAGGAGGGTAACTATAGAAGTCTCTATTTCTTTCTACTTTGGAGAAGAGATGTTTTAGTCATTGCTAACTATTTAACTGGAAGGGTATAGAAAATGCTGCCTGTTCTTGCCCTGGTACAGCACAATATTTTCCCAAATGATCTGGAATGCATAGACAGTATTGGAAATGATAAGCATTGTGTAAGACTGTATCAGAACTTCCAATATTCTTAGGGTGCCAGAGAAAAGATGGAAAGGAGCAAGAATGCGGCTTGGCAAGGACAAGAGCTCAAATCATGTGCATCAACACAATGTAGCAAATATGTGGCAAAACAACAGTTCTGTAGGAAAAGTTCCAACAGTATCACAGAACATACACAAAAGTAAATGAGCAACATCAGTGATGCAAAAAATACATTTCTTACCCTGGGATGTATAAATGAGGATATGATCTCTGAGATCTAAATTCAGCTCGACTGTGGTAATTATTTGGTTGTAGTATCATGTCTTACTCATTCTCTATTGTCTCTTTCTATACCCCACTTGTGAAAAATTTCAGGCAATTATATGAGGAAAGAGATGCAAGAATGACCAGAGACCCAGAGGAGATGAAATAATTTGGTTTATTTATGACAGGGAAAAGGAGTAAGCAGAAACATGATAGTTCTCAAACATGGGAAGATTTCAAAGGCTGTAGTAAGGAAGATGATAATCCTTTCTCCATAGGGGATTGGAAAAGAAGCAAATTTTTCACAGGGAGATTTAGCTGGCTCATTAGAAAGATCTTTGTTATTGCATGTGTCACTAGACCCTGGATTGCATTGCTTGGGGAAGCTTGGGAGTTTTCACCCCTTAATGTTTTAGGCAAACATTTGCCAGAAATAGTTTGGGTGTAGCTGATCTGAAGTTAGGGCAGGGGTAAACACTAGTAAACTCCTTGAATTTCTTCCAGATGGAATTGCTATGATACTGCAATCTTTTCTGCAGGTGTTCCCCTTTCTGTTCCCCGCAGGTCCAACCTGTATCTCTACCTGTGCTACTGTTTAGACTGTGCAAATGGTCATTGTCTCAGATTTTGCCAGGACCTGATAACACACGGAGTATGTGCAATCTGTAAAGCTAACAAACCGCTAACATTGTTTTTCATCCCACTTAATATGTGTCAGTGTGGCAGATTTATGAAAAGTAGTAATTCATTTTTTCAGATTCAGCCATTGCACTCCATCAGACCATTCGGTTTTAGCATAAGGCATTTGACTCATTCTAATAAGCTGTAGCAACCATATGAGGATGTCAGAATGCAGCCTCTTTTTTAAAGTTACAGGGTAGGCACCGATTTGTCCATAGGCAGTTATTTGGAGTTCGAATTTCCAAAAGCAGAAAGCATAGCCTCTGCTAAGCCTCTGCGTAGCATCTGAAGTGTCCTTTATAGTGTGGAGTAAGAAGTACTTCAAGTGAAGATTATGATGATGAGCAGTGCTCTGTGTAAGGCAGCTGAATTCGCAGTGTTATTGCTTTGTTCTGTGTAATTTCTACAGAAATTGTTAAGCATGCAATCTTCTCTCTTAACTGGGTTTTACAAATCATGATGCTTTCTGCACTGACAGGGAACTGGCCATTAGCAACTTTTAGATTTCTTAATGCTTGACTGGAATTTAACAAATATACATAAAAATAGACAGTGCATAGTATTTCTAACCAGTGTAATACATCACCACATGAGCTAAATTCAGACTTGCTAATTGTACCTTTGAGGTAATTTTATGTATTTGCTCAGTTAGTCCTCATTGTCATGGTATGGGAGCTCCTTGCAACCCAGGAGTGGTTCATCAGGTGTGGAAGCCAACACACAGCTCTTTGCTATCCACATCGTGGGCTGACCATGGCCTCACTCTCACTGGGAACATTGTACATAATTTATAAAGTTTCCCAAGCAAAGTACTAAGTAAGAATAAATAATTTTACCACTCTTATGTGTAAAACAGGTCTCTCTATTTTAAAAAAAAAATTTACCTAAATAAAGAAATAACTGAGGTATCATCAAATTTACTGGATAACACAATATTTGACACTGAGTTAAATTATTTTCTATCATACTTTGTACTAGTTTTGCCTGTTTTAATAAGCCAGTGTGTTTGCATATCCTTTTTATTTTAGTTTGGAAATATCACTTTACGTTATTAAACATCTGTAGCTAGTGGTGATAAGAGGGTTTTCTAACTGGTTTTCTTTTGCTCACTAAAAATAATAAAACCAGGATTTTTTCATTTAGAATAATTAAAGACATTAACTTTGAGCAACCTGACTTGTGAAAGATGACTCTGCTTATGGCAGTGAGGCTGGATTTGGTGATCTGTAAAGTTCCTTCTGACCCAAACTATTCTATGAACCTATAATTCCATGAACTTTGCCTTGTCAACAAATTGTGAGGATCTAAACTTTTACTATGGTGTCTGGGGTTTTATGAGTTACAGACAGTAATTTGATGTTTTGGGGAGATGGTTACTTAAATGATTAATATGTTTTCGGCTTCATGATAATTTTTTGGAATTTCTTTGACAAGAAAAATATTGAATAACGAAAAAATGTATTCCAGCACCAAATTTTTCACAGGATCTATCTCTTGTTCTTAAACTTAAAAGTTTCAGGATTCATAAAGTCCAGGATTTCTGAAAGCATTTTTGATTATAGAATATTCAACTAATATCAGACTATCAAATTCAGCTTTTGCCAGTTAAAGATTTAAATCAAAATTAATGTTTTGTGGTTTTTTTCATACTGCAAGAGTGTTTAAGCCAGCTTGAAATCAGGGTGCTTGTCTGTAAACTGGTCATAGGTTTTCTGAATTATTTTATTCTACTTCTATAGAGCTCTTTATAGTGTGTTCAAATCATGGTATCCAGATGCCTCCTAGTAATGCATTAAATACACAACTAACATCTGTCACATTTTTTGTTCTTTCTTCCCTTCCCCAGGGTTTGAGGGAAATTTTGTTTGCTGATTTTCTTCTCATGCTTTCACATGCACAATAGCTCTGCTCATGCAGGAATACACACACAGCCTCACACACATGTTGATAAATACTTGCTAGAGAGAACACTCTTAATTACAGTGAACTCTCTTAATTAACATGATTTATGGGAGATTTTGCTATACATTTCTGGGTGCCCTAAGTACCTCTAGTCAGACGAGCTTTAGTATCATTGCTCCACATAAATGTTGCCAAGATCTTCGTTCTGGAAACATAGTTATCTTGTTGGGATTTCCTGTCAATCTCTGAAGATGAATAAAAGCAGTTTGCACTGGTATTGTGAATGGCTAGATAGAAGGCATTGGCCAAGCCAGGGCATAACACATCAGCTTTCCTTTGCAGAAATCTAAACAGAGATGTAAAGAGTGAATGTCATGGTGTCAGCACACTGTCATTCTTCCATATAAGCTAAGTCAAGGAGGAGGCAGAAAGAAGAGTTATTTTCCTTTTGGAGTATGGCTTTGTACCCTAGTATTAATATATAAAAAAATTACAGGTGATGCACTTTGTGAGTGCTAGAAAATAGCACTTTGTGTGTTCAGTCACTCCATGCTTCTTGATTTGCCTCACAATGAATCTTATGGGGTATCACTAAAATGTCAGTTTTCTTCATTTTCAGGTACTTCACATCTGTTTCCATCCATAATGACAGATGTGTTTAAACTGATTTCAAATACGAGTACTACTTAGTTGTTTCCTTTGCAGAGCTTGGTGATTGGGTTGGTCACTATATTTTTGGCCATTTCTGGTTTCTTGACTTTACCTAGAATTCATTAGAAATGTTATAGCCCTGCAATACTTTCTGAGGAAAAGTGGGTTAGCCCTTAGATCAAATGTGGTTTGTTAGATTTTTTTCAATTTCTACTAGGGTCAAGCTATCTTTTTTTTCCTAGGGTCTAATGATAGATTCTTAAATTGGATATAAAATAATACTTGTCCATGTTTTGGAAGTCAAAACCATAATTCCTTGGGTCCCCAAGGAGTGAAACTAAGTCAAAACATGTTAGTGACAAGAAGGTATGGTGAGCATTGTCATGGCTATGAATATCTGAGCTGTTTATCTGCTGGTTATCAGAAGCAAATTAGATGAAAGCTCTTGCTGGAGGAAAAGACTTAAAATATTTCAAGTCCCTGTTTTATCTTTACTGGTACCAGTGCCCTTGCTTCACAGTAGGGCTGTTTTTTTTCTGCAAAATTATGGCAAGGAGATCTTATCCATGCAATTCTAAACCCTTCTGAATGAACAGATGGTTTACGTAGCTAAGTCTTGTTTAATGGGTGTATTGCTAATGACATTAGGTCAGTTCCCAGCTAAACCTCTAATGCTAATCCTTGAACAAACAAACCCATCAGATATATCCAGTCATCACTGGAAAGCTATGGAGTGATAGATCTTTATGTGCTAGCTGTCAAAGAGCTTCTGAGTTGCAGAGAAAAAAAATGCTCTGGTCTAGGTTTTGTCTTATTCAAGGATCCAAATCAAATGTTTTGCAGGAACAGATAGAGCAAAGTGGAAAGCACAAGGATATCTGCAGACACCTTCAAAAACTAAGTGCCTTCCACCTCTACATGCAATATTTACTATTCTTGTAAATTTCATCGATTTTAAGGCATGTTTTGAAAATGGAACAGCTATGGCTCAGAAATTGTTTTTTGCATTGCCCTCCAAAGAAATTAGATGTGTTAAATAGCTGTAACATAGGTAACCTCTGAAGTGACATTACTGAGCACAAGCTGCCTGCCAGCCCTCACCAAGCTGGGGTTCATCAACATCAGTGTGGAGTTTGATGGAAGATCAGTACAACTTCTGCTTTACTTCACATATCTGATGTTCGCTTTCATAACCAATAGGTGGACAGATAATCCTGGTATGACAATGTGTTCAGAAGTCAATTTCTTGCTGATTGTAAAACACACTTTTCTGAACAGGTGGTTAAATAACTTCATAGGCCACTCATCACTTCAACTTTATTCCAGAATAGGTAATGTTTCTCTGAGGATATTGGGGCATATCCTTACCTGGAGAAGTATTTGAGGGTAATAGCACTCTACTATTACCAAAGTGACTTAATAAAGTTACTCTGCTCAATCATCAGCTCTATGTCAGATGAGTAAGGGTGTTTAAGAACATCTACTTTAAAACAAACTCAGTCTGCTGTAATAAGAGACTTGTACCTGGTTAGATCATGAACATCGATTTTATTTTGTGCCATGGTCTCTTTTGTGTTAAAATGCTTACTATTTCTTCTACAATTACTCTATTTATCAGTATTTCCTTCTTCACAATGTCTTCTGTAACTCATTTCCATTCTGTGTTATTTTCCCTTTTAATAGTACTACTGCAGCTATTACAAGTAAGTACTGATTCACAGTAAGAGCTGTTAAAATCCCTACTGCTCATGTGTACATGCTGGAGTTTATGTAATAGAAATATTTATCTTGTTGTGGGAAATGCTGTGTAGCACAACTTGTGCTTACCTTCCAGGAATGAAAGCCATATATAGTAATCTTATCCAGCATTTGCGATACCTTCCTTTCCTTGTTTACCAGACAATTGAGATTGGGCTGTGCTCTTTATTTCTGTAGGTTCTGTACAGATTAAAGGAGAAGATCCAGTTGTCACTAAGACAAGAGAAGGAAAAGAAGCAGGAGATCCACCTCTCACCCCTTCCCCTGCAGACATCTCAGACTGAGTACAAGACCACCAACAGCATGGTCCAGCCTCAACAGGCTCCAAAGGTTGTCAATGTTGTAGTGGACCCTCAAGGCCAATGTGTTCCTGAGCTCAAACCTCCCCTGTGTGCCAGTCCATCTCCTTTCAGAATGAAACCTGTGGGGCTCCAGGAAAGGTAGGATGGCGCCTGGTGTACTCAGGATTTATTCTGCTTTTTTATACTTATGCTTCATGACTTCTCTTCTGTCAATGAATGGGAAACTTTGCCATATGAATGTCTGAGAAGTGGGATTTCGGTGTGTTAACATCTATCACATGGATATTCTCTTCTTTCCTTTACAATCAAAGGTTCAGGTCATATGAAAATATTCAGGTTTGGGCTGAGAGCAACTGCATTAGTGGCATTCTTTTTCCTGATTATATTCTTCCCCTTTCCAACAATTACTCCAAAGAAATAATTTTTCATTTTTCATTGATTTTTGCCTCTTTTGATCCTGGAGATCCTGTCAGAGAGCACAATGGCTGGTTATTTATTGTCAGCAAAGGACATCCTCATTCTCAGGGAGTCCCTAGCACCTGGAAAACTTAGAAAGAAGAAATATTTACACAGAGTGCATTTAGCAATCTCATCCACTGTTTTCATTATCACCTTAAATCTTCGTAAATGCAGCCTTCCATGATACAGTCCAGTCCTTCAGGATGCAGTCCAAAGTTAACAGGCTTTACAAAAAGGAAGAAGTGATGAGTAATGAAAACAATTCTTGTGTGCAGTTCCTCAGAAATTCTTGGGCACCAAACCTTGCCACTCATTGTACCTTTCAAAAACTGGGCCAGTGCTCTTTTTATACAGCTAGCTATTCTTCCCACAGAAGAATGCACACTGACATCTGTCTCTCCTCTGTTAGAAACCTGTATAATTTTTTGTCTGATAGCTTCAGGCCGCTTTCATAAATCATCAGTGCTCTGAATAGCTCACATAGCATGCAGCTGTGCAACTGAACTCTCCTGCCCTGGCACAGACGATAAATGAAAGAACAGATGCCATGCTGTGACCACGTAGAGCCTCATCTGTGAGGACTCTCAGCTGAGCTGTAACCCTGATTCAGCTTGAACCATGGGATTTCAATGACAGAGATTTTATCAATGGATTTATGACAGAGAGAGCTCGGGGAGGGGGATTGATTCTTCTGTGAGTAAAAGATGCTGAAAGGCAGAGCTGTCATAAAATATGTAGTGCTATCACTATAGAAAAAAAAAGGAATGGAGGAAACAAGTAAATACATTTTGACAGTTTCTCTAATTCCACAAGACCCTAAAAATAAAACCCACAAATATGGGAATCACATACCTAGTTTGTAATACTTAGTATCTAACAGAGCATATGGAATAGTTAAAAGGGATTGAGGGAAAGGAATTTGTAGAGGGATTCTGTACTCTGAGAGAAGAAACTTTTTTTACGTAAGGAGGAGAAACTTTTCCATTTGTCAAGCAAAGAAAGTAAAAACAATTGATTTAGGATATTAATTGCCACCACCACAGATGGGAACTCTGTATTTAATAATCTTAAACCTAATTTCATCCTTTGGAAGGACAAAGTTCTGAGTAAGGTATGAGCTGAGATACAAAGAGAAAACTAAACTGATGTTTGATCAAATAAACCAGACATTTTGTGTTATCACTAAGGAAAAAGAAGTTGAAGGAATTGACCGCTTCAGTTTATACTGTAGAGAAACACTAATAGGCCATTGTGAAAAAGTGAAAGCCATTGTGATAACACCCCATTGTGCAGTTCTTTTTGTTATGTTTAATGCAGTTAGACTCTATCAGTCCACTTCTAAGATATGGTGGTTTAAGTTTATTTCAATCTCAGTGTAGAAAGGTCTGGGGATGTGAGGGAGAGAACTTTAGGGAATAGTTCATCTTCCCTTTCTCTGTCATAAGCAGTTATTATTATGTATATTTCGTATTTGTTTCCTATAACCTGTACTATGAACAAATCTGTATGCATCCTGACACTCAGCAGCAATTGGAAGCAAAAAGTAATAATGCACTGACACATTCTGCCTCAGATGTTATCTGGTGACTAGGGAAGTGGCCAGTTTAAAACTCCTCTCCATGTTTCTGCCCCCAAAAACCCCTTGCACTAGGCAGGCTCAGGCCATCCTCATTATGCGTGGGAGCAATGGAGTTTACAGCAAGGATCTGCACACTGCAAGCAGTAGCAGATCATGTTCAACACAATCTACTGGCAGCTCTTTTGTTAGTATGGAGTGGGATCAAGCCTGGGGGTCCCCTCCTGCTCATAGCCCAACTTGGGGGCACTCTTTCAATAATTTTTGCTACCCTGATTTTGATTTCTGCCAGGGGAAGAAGCTTTTGGCAGGCTGGAGTGGGTATGGGAGCTCCTTGACAAACTTAGCATGGAGATTCCTTTGGTCACATGGCTTGACAGTGGTCCCTGAGCAGTATTTTCTAACTATCAGAACTACTCCCTGGTTTATTCCTTTAGAGTGATCCGTAGTCATGACATGCCTAGTATGATCCAGACCTAATTGTCCCTGGCTTGGACCATGTTTCAGTGATTTCTCTTTGAGCAGATAGTGAGCTATAGATAGCCATTTAGGTGGGAAGTTTGACACAATCTCTCTGAAGGATGGGGCAGAGAAGTTGGATAATGAAACGCGAACTAGTTGAAGATGTCCTGCTCATTGCAGGGGGGTTTGACTAGATGAGCTTAAAAAATCCCTTCCAACCCAAACTATTTTATGATTCTATGATCTAAATGCAAAAATATAGTGGAACTGGGTTTTCACAAAGCACCACATCAGCGTCTGGCTCTCTGAACCTTTCAATTTTTAATTGGAATAACATTGGCTAGTACAGAGGCAAGCAAATTGTTAATGGACAACCGTGCATGGATAAAAATATTTCTGGGAGTTAGTCCAGCTTCTTAAAATGTATTGTGCTTCTGAATACTAGAGCCAAGCCCATGAACATATTTTTCTGTGTATCTGGGAGTCTGTTACTCAGCTATTTCTATAAAACACAGCTTCCCAGCAGATCATTTGCACTATCAAATGTGTGGAATGCCGCAGATTATTTTTCTGCCGCACACGCACACGCGGCATCGGCCGGTGCCTTGCTGGGCGCTACTGTGCGAAAGTGCGGGGAGGGTGACACCTAGAGCCGGCGGCAAGCGCTGGTACCCTTCGGATGTAGCTGCCGGACGAGGGAAGGGGCGCACGCAGTCAGGATGGTCAGCGGCTCAGTGGCCGCAGGAGGCGATCCTGTGCTCGTGCTCTGCTCTCATTAGACTCCCACCGGAATACTGCATTCAGCTCCAGTGCCCCCGGCATGAGAAGCGTGTGGAAGTGTTAGAGAAAGGAAGGCTATGAAAATGATCAGATGGCTGGAGCACCTCTCCTGTGAAGATGGGCTGAGAGAGCTGGGGTTGTTCAGCCTGGAGAAGAGAAGGCTCTGGGGAGACCTTATTGCAGCCTTTCAGTACTTTAGGGGGTCTATAAGAAAGATGGGGACAAACTTTTTAACAGGGTGTGTTGCTGTAGGACAGGGGGTAATGGCTTCAAACTGAAGGAGGCTGGATTTAAATTCGATATAAGTAAGAAATTTTTTACAATGACGGTGGTAAAACACTGGAATATGTTGCCCAGAGAGGTGGCAGATGCCCCGTCTCTGGAAACATTTGAGGTCAGGTTGGACGGGGCTCTGATCTACCTATTCTAATTGAAGCTGTTCCTATCCATGGCAAGTGAGCGGGACTAGATGACTTTGAAGGGGCTTTTTCAGCCCAAACCGTTCTCTAATTCTATTATTCTCCTAGATGCTGATCAGGGATCTGTGCCTACTTGCAGTGTGTGGTTTGGAAAGGGATGGAACAGTGGTGACCAAGAGCAGAGGGTGGACTGAAGGTATGGGAGGTGAGAGGGCTGTCAGAACAAAGAGGCACTGACTCCTTCCTATTACAATTGCTGAGGCAGACAAGTAAAAGGCTGTTTCTTCACAGCCTCCTGGCATCCTCTGGATCATTCAGTATAGAATGCTTTGAAGTTGCTCTCTTTTGGTGTTTTCACAACTGCTGCTCCTTTACAGCAAAGGCCTTCTCCATTGGCAACCCATACTGTTCTCTTACTGATGAAAGAAGCAGGAGAGCTGCTATTCTCCTGTGAGTATCTTCAGTGATGAACTGTCACAATATCATAGTGCTGACATCTGAATTTCAGATGTAAACAATCGTCTTCTCTTCTGTGAGCACATCCATGAATATTGCATCAGTGTTTACTTTTCTACTTAGGCTTTTATAGGTGTATATGAATAATAGATACTTTTACCTTCAGCAGAGTAAGGCTTCCTTTATTTTGGCCCAAAATTCATCTTGATATGAATGGTCCCTGCCAAAAGCAGAATCTGGTGAAGTGGAATGTAGTATTTTAGATTTCATTCTGACATATTAAGCATTGAAAATTCTTAGTAGAAGCAGTGAGTTGTTAAATCAGAAGCATGGTAGATATAAATACAAATGTTACGACACCAGCACAGTATTAGAACTGGATTTACATTTCCTGTGGCCACTGCTGCTGTGAGTTTTGGTTCCAGTGTTATTTGTGACTAAGACAACTACATTTCAACTGACTAGTACACAATAGGATGTTTCGTTCAAATTAGTTGCTATGAAAAGATACATGGAAAGAAAGAAAATGTGGAAAATGTCTCCTCTACTGTGTGTTGAAAACCACAAACAGAGGTTTGGAAAATTTTCTCAAGTGTTTGTATTCCATTCTAGCCACAAAGACCTAAAACTGTGGCTATTATGTTTTAGTAATCAGAGGGGAAAATCACAGCACTGTGTTTTCTTAGTCTGTTACATATTCATCAGAAAATTATTCTGTCTAAAAGGAAGAGCTCCCCATGTTCACATATCAGGATGCCAGGGTATACAGGGCTCTTATTCAGAACAGATAATGTTTTACATGTGCCTTGTGCTAATTTTTTTGCTTTGAAAATAAACACAAGAGAGTAAAGACAATAATAGAAAAAAGTTTGGCAAACAAAGCAAAGAGCTGGCAGGTAAGTGAAAGAACAAAATATTTTAAAATGTGAAATAAAATAATTCTGCAATGATACAGAGGCACAACTGTGACACAGGGAAGTAGAAGATACTCTGTGAAAGGGAAGAGCCAGCAAGAGCAAAACTGGAGGGGAGAGGCTGCTCGTGGACATCATTGAACAAAATGTGCAACCAAGTCTGCAACCTCTATAGAAAATCAGTAGGCATCAGAACAGGGAACAGTATGAAGGCCATCACCTAAATCAATCAATTGTAGCTCCCTACAAATGTAACATGAGTGAAATTTGGCCTGAACTCTGACTGTAAAAACTGTGTGTGATGTTACTTTTCCCCACAAAGCAGAGCAATTCTATAAAAAGTCCTATGCCACAGTTAATAGACTGTACTCAGTGAGATTTCTCTTACCATCCTGAAGATGCCTGTAAATTGGCAGCAGAATTTGTTCTCCAGTTCTGAGAATTATTCAGTAGACATGCAGTGAGTACAATTCCCTGTAAATATAATGAAATAAAAATTAAAATAAGGTGCATTGTAATTCTAAATGCTCATCTCTCTCTGCTTCCTTATGACATGAGAAGGAGAGATATTCTAGTGGAAAAGAAAAGCAATAAATTTTTTCATAATCTAAAACCAAATCAGATAACGCATAGGAGTCTGTGGAACTCAGTGTCAAAAGATAAAGTTGTAAACAGGACTATATTAGCAAAAGGTGCACACACAAATAATGAGAGCAATTTTTGTTCTCTGTCTGGCTTCAGCAAGCTTCCTCAGAAACATCTTGTATTTTACACCTTTACAAAGGAAATCTTGTATAATTTTGGCTTCAAGTTTGGAGGTGGAAAAAAATTGCTCTTAATATTGAAAACTATTCTCTTTTATTAGTCATTCTGCATAGACAAACAAATTATTGAACTATAGTTTCAGCCTCTTAGGCAATTTCTTTCTTTCTGTGTGCTGTCAATTGCCATCTGGATGACAAATACTGTGGATGACAAATACCACAAAAACTAACTCTAATACCTGTTTTCCTCATTTTAGAAAGGCAGTATTCATTAAAATGAATCATTACCTTAGCAATACTGTATACTGAATAAAACCTCATAAGAAACATTGTAGCCAGAGTAAAAAACCTGATGTGCTCTTTTCTTCATTAATATAACCTCAGCTGCACCTCAGGATATCACTGTTCAACCACATCTCTAATAGATGAGAAAAATTTCCAACAATTCTCTCTGTCTCTGTTCTGATTTTTAGATCACAGTGCACAGTTGCTGCAAATACAATTATGGTGTTGCTGAACCATTATCATTACACAAAACCATCCATTATGAGTAATAATTTCAAGTAATGCTCAGAGGGTAGCACCTTTCAGTTGGGCTGCTGTAAACATGCCAGGTTTTGTAGTTTATTGCACAAACATGGGAACTTAATATATTTACAGGAAGGGACCTTGAATTTCCTGACTAAAATATACTAGCTTTGTGAAGATTTGGGGGACAAATTTTCCCTATTGTGTTACGCTGAATATGCTTTCTGCATTCTCAATTTAAATCCTAGGGATTGTTTTCAGGAAAATGTCAGTGTAATTGTTTGAAGCAAAGCTATGTGCCAGCACTAAAGTACAAGCTGGAGAACAGTTTTGTGGTGATATCCTATCAGAAGGAATTTGCAAAGCACCAGGGACCAGTAAGCCAAGTTTGAGGTGGGAGGCAGGAATTTTTGTGTTCTTATTTGTCTCTTCTACCAACTCATGAAAGCGCTTTGGGCATGGCACATGAACCTCCCCCAGCTATACTCCTAACCAATGGATTGAGGGTGGTTGGGTGTTGTGTCCATCTGAAGAGCTGTAGCGAAGATGAGAACCTTAACCTGAGGTACAGTAGAAGTCCTACTTGCTACTATTTATTCACATTGTTTAAGAAGAGTGAGAGAATACAATTACAAACACC
>VZRL01001283.1:0-62213 GCA_013397895.1 Origma solitaria | reverse complement strand
CCGCCACCCCCCCTTTCTGAAGGGCTTAAAAATACATTTCTCTCATTTGGCAGCTATTTTCCATCCTGGTCTGTAAGATCATAGAATTGTAATATGGTTTGGGTTGAGAGGGACCTTGAAGAAGATCCAGCTCCTTTGCCAAGGGCAGGGACACCTTCCACTTGGTCAGATTGCTCAAAGCCCCATCCAACCTGACCTTGAATACCTCCAGGGGTGGGGCATCCGCTTATAAATTCAATACACCCAGAACCACTTATAGCACTAAAGCTGCATAGCAGAGATTGGTTTGTATCCATACTGCTAAGCTCTCTTTGCCTCCCAAAAAGCAGGGACTGGATGGAGACTGCCTCCTGGGAATGGTTTGTGCATGTGCTCATTCCCAAAATGCAAATTGCTTTGGAGTGCTCTAGCTGTCAAAGGTTAAAAGCGAACCAGGGCTGCAAGGATTGATATGTAGCACTGTCATTCAGTGCCCAGGATTGTTTTCCTGGCACTGTGATTTTTTTTCAAGATGTAGCTTGCACATGAAGAAGTGCACAGCAGCTGTAGCAGATGATATGAAGGGATCAGTCCTGATTGCAGGCAGTTGCTTATGGCCTTTTAGTAATTCTCTTTTCAGTGCAGGGTCCCCCTGAAGCCCTACATGGTGACTTCGCTCCTCCTCAGGCCATCTCAAATAGCTGGAAAGCCACACTATTACTGCTGGCACCTGCACTCTGGGTGAAGAGAAAAGTCAAGCGCTGTAAACCTGGGCTACTGAAGTGGGAGTAACTACTCTAGATAATGGGGAACATGAGTTGGGATTCAGCTTCGAGGATCTCCTACTCAATGCCTGAGAGCTGTGTGATGGCATGTGGATTCATCACTAGAGAGAGAATAATGCTGTGCCTCCAGCTTGCATTTGTGAAACATTTCTGTGAGTGCACAGTCACTCTAAAAACTTTCTGCAAGTGCCAGATCTTTGAGTTGCATGAATGTCTATTCTGTCCAACCCATTACAGACGTCTTTGCTTATCTGCAGTGTAGGAAGAGGGCAGGATTGTAAATTGTCCCCTTTCTCTGGAGAGGAAGTGAACTCAGGCACCAGCCTAACAAAGACCCTCTAAAGCCCATATTTTAACTATTTGACTCCTGGCTGGTTGAGAAGCTGTTTTGGTTGTGGTTAGAGCTCTTTGAAGCAAAACTCTGTGGGAGTTGCGATCTAAATAAATAGATGCATATAACTGTGTGCCATTGCCCAAACTTACACCCACAGTCCATTTCCCAGTGTCACTGCCACATCTTAAAATCACTTCAGATTAGTGTGGTTAGATGGTAGGTTTCCACTCCTATTTCCGTCTCTGCATTGAATTGTCCCACATCCCTTTTTTCTTCCCTTGCAAAGAGCTAAAAGCTCTCCAAAGCCTCTCACTTTTGGGAGTGGATAATTTAGGCAAATTAGCCTTCACTTGTTCAGAGAAATTCTTCTTATGCAGCCTCACGGCCCTCTGCAGTCTGTGCTGGCCCTTGGTTTTGCCAAGGAATTTTATAATATTTTTATTGTATTCCCAGGTCTCTTATCTGGCGTTTATTCTTGTTACTCCAGTTGCTACTGGTTTTAGCTTGTACACAGGAAACCACAGTGCCAATCAGTGTCGTTCCCAAGGTGACAGGAAACCCTATTTGGTCGGATGTTGATTGTGCTTGTCTTTACGGCTCCACCCATCACATTTTCTTCCTTTTTGGCTTAAGTTAAGACAAATTAATCAGTGGTTGCCATCTGGTAGACAGTTTTGGTGGGTTTGCAGTGATTTGTCCAACTGATCTTTTGAAAAGTCACACAAGGGAAAATATCCACGTTAATATTTAAGTGTTTCTTGAGCCTGAGATTTACAGGGACCATTTTTGCACTGAGCACATGAGTAATTTGGGTTGTGTGAGTAATCCCCTTGTCTTTTTCAGCAGCAGGTTTGGGTCTTAAAAGTGCTGTTTGGGGATCAGAGGGTTAAACTCCGATGCAGCTTTCCAGTGACTGATTTCCTCAGCTCTTCTCTGCCTCTAATTTGTTTCTGTGCTTGACCATCCAGGCATGGTTTCTGTGACTGCTTCACCAGCTGTCCTAATGTGCAGGCAGAGTGAGACATCTGGGAAAGTGAGGAGATGCACATTAGCTGGACTGGAATGCTCTGGGCATCTCATCTCAGGCCGTAGCAGGATGTGTCCATCTGTGACTTTTGCAACCTAATAGATCAGCTTTTCACAACGGTAGGTTGAAGTGTTGTGCTAAGGGACAAAGGCAGCAACTTCTTTGTGAGATTGGTTTGTAAGCAGAAAGTATCTCATGAGCCCTTGACTAGTACCCACAAGTACTGGCTTCAGCAAAATGGTGTAGAGGGATAGCATCCATATCAGATATACAGAGTTTTGATATTAGAAGGAAGGTTTTTTCACAGTTGGGGTTTTAATAGAAGACTTTTCATGAGAGTCCCCATTAATGTCTGAAAAAGGCCAATGCTTCAAGTTAAAACAAAAATATTCACCTTTCCTCTTGTTTTGGAATGCATTTAAATTTGTTCATGACATTTCTTTTACAGGGCAGCCCAAAGCTGAACTTAGCTCAGTTCCCCTTAATTTAAAATGTTAGGAACAGACACAGAAAACAGTTAGTGAAAGAAAAGAAAAACATAAAAGTGCCTCCAAAACTGCAATGTAAGGTACCCAAGTATTTGTTTGAATTGCAAGAAGCCATGTGCTGGGCAGTGCTTACATCCACAGCTTATATTGTAACCACCAGTTAATGGTCCAGGCCATGAAGCTCTTCTTTGAGTGCAATCGTAATTAATTTTATTTCTGTGCAGTGCTAGGAGAACTCTTAAAAATTATGAGAGTTGACTAATTATACTGCTTCTTTTTTTGAGAAATCTAGTTCTGGATATTCAGGAGAGATGTCTTACATAGTCAGAGCCAGCATGTACAGAAAGCTTAACATTGCTGGCTTGCAGAAATCTCTCCTGTTTGCAAATACACCTTTTCTCAAAGAGTACTGCATGTAAATCTGTGGTCCAGAGTATTTATCAGCTCTTGCTGGAAATTCTCTTTAGCATTCTCTCAGTACCTGAGAGCCTTGGTCACAGATCAGGGTCCCTCTGTGCAAGACTCCATATGTACACAAGAATGAAATGTTCCTCTATCCAAAAGGCTTTCATTCTAAACTTCAGACAAGGTAGTGAATGCACGCAGACAATCAGACATGCCTCAGGAAATGGCGAAGCAATAGCATCGTGGCAGAGATGAGCATGCCCAAAGTACACCATGAGAATGGCTCAGCTGAAGAAATACTGCCCAGAGGCAGAGCTGATTCCATGTGACATTGACATTTCAGTCAGGCTCTTGCTAGAGCTATTTGTCTGCTTTGATACCGTCACATCCAAGCTGATGTACCCATTTGGTCAGACTTTGAACCTCAGCTGAGTTTCCAAGACATTTCAGGAACTATTTTTATGGTTTTCATCCTAAGACAAGTGAGACATTAGTTGGTTGAGGGATCCAATATGGTATTGCAAGTCAGTGCCTATCTTCATGAAATACCTTGGCTTTGAACTCTCCATTCATTTCTCTAACCAGGGGAGTCTATAAGAAGCTACAAAAGTGATATTTCTTTCTGGGACAGGGACTTCCCTTATATTCTCTATAAAAAATATACTTTGATGCTTAACAAACCAAGTGTATTGTTATTAATTTATGGTATCTATAATTATTCCTGTTATATTAATACTGTGATTTGATAACAGGAGCAAAACAGAACACAGCCACTTCAAATGACCGCTCAAATATGCGATAGGCATCAGAAGGGGAAGTAGTGTATATAATTCCCACACAGAAAAATGTCATTGAGCACAATGTTTCTCTAGGGAACTCAGTCCCGACGCTTCAGGATGACCAATGGCAGCTCCCTGGAAAGCTGCTGCCAGCAAGAGACGGAGCTGGTGCTGGGCAGGAGGCAGCTGAGTTTGCCCCTCTGCCGGGGCTGACTCCTCTGTTTCCCACCATCCCCTGACAACCGCATCTCCTGTTTTTGAGATGTCTCAAATCCTTCCTGAGTAATAAAAAATTCCACTGGGAGACTGCTGAATAGTCCAGAGGCTTTCAGTTCCTTTCCCTGGATTTGATAGTGGATCTAAAAGCACAGTCTTAAAAGAAATGAAGGAAAACAATCAGAATGGCAAAAAAGTACACAACAGTTAAAAAATGCAATTTGCATGGGCTTGTTTCGCTTCAGACTCTATTTAACTTGTTTGGCCTCAGTGGATTTATAGACATATCTGGGAGGAGAGTTTGGCCCACATAGCACAATACTGATTAGGTTTATAAAAGAAGGCAGCATTGTGAAAAGCAGAAAGCTGTTATTGTAATTAATCTTCAAGTTAATCCTCTGGCTACAGAGAGCCCATTTGCAATTTACTGATAATATTGTAATAAAATCAATGTTTTCTGCTTCATCAGAAGGATTTTCACAAATGTAGATGATTTAAATACCCCACTAGTCCCCATGTGCAGTGCTCACTATTGCCTGGCTCCCAGCTACAGGGCTCATAGTGCTGGGTCAGTGCAGGAGACATAAGGTGGATTAAGAAAGCTGTCCGAAGGAAAAACCACAGAAAAGAAACACCAGGCACAAAGATGGGGAAGTGCCCTTTGGTTCAGGACCTTCATAAAGTACAGATTACCAGAAGTTGAAGAACGTACTAAAACTAAGTAACAGTACTAATTAAGTAATCAATAATTCTTGCTTGCTTTGCTCCTGCATTCTTTCCCTAAACCTCCTCTTGCTATTGAAAACAGGGTACTGGTTAACATTTGGCATTACAGAATACACCAAATTTATGTTGATATTTCTACATTACTGCCTTCAGTGTATGTTAACCTGACCCATATTACATGACTAGCCCTGTGTGTTGAAAACATTTGGGCTGAGGTAGATGGGGTGGAGGTCAGGTTGGGAGTGAGTTTGGTTTATCTTTCAAATATGACTTCTCTCCTTTCTCTGTATTTCATAATGCAATGTGCATTTAGAGGAACAATATTTTTGTCGGAATCCTCGCTTTTCACTCCCTCATTCAAATTCACAGGAGTGAATTTAAATCAAGCTGTTTAAGTTTCTTAATGCCATGAATCCCTTGCTAATAGAGGAATATGAATCTGAAGCAATTGTCATTATTTCACTGAAATTTTTAATTTGCACTGACTCGTTGATGGTGTGTATGAGAAAGAGTAGATCAGAAAGCCTTTGCTCTGAGCACAGGCACAAATGCACTTCCCTTTTCTAGAGCCCTGCCTATGCAGCCCCATATAGGAATGTCTGTGATGAAGGCAGGTAGTCCATGGCCATGGACTTCAATGGATCTGCTGAGCTCAGTAGAAAAGAGCTCCACATCACTTACCTGTCTGTTCCTCATCAGCTGTTCAGCCCTTAATGGGACGGCACAGCTTGGCAATATCTCTTTTAAACATCTACCCAACCTCTGAAGTGCAAGATAAAGTATACCTTGGCATGCAGACATTTGCAGCTGTCTTAAAAGCATTTAAACATTGCTCTGTTTCAAATTGCAAGCCTAAGTGAATTTCCTAAACTTTATTTTCAAAGGGAATGCCAGCACTTTTCACATTAATACACTTGTTTGAGCAAGCCTTCCCATAGAAAGCAAGGCTGGAAAGCCAGACTATGAAAGTAGATCAAGAAATATAGCAGGAAAGAGAGAAAATTTATATATGTGACTTAGGTATCAGGTCTGGAGACTTTAGAAGCAGCTAAATGGCAGATCTAAGTGCACAGGTATGGGTCCTGTCTCTAAGAGCCTAAATCCCATCAATTCGTTGTACAAATTAGGCACACCAGTCACCATGGAAATGGAACTGTGTTCCAAAATGTACGTGCTACAGGGGTTTGGGGTCTGTGCAGGCACCCTTAGATGCTTTGTCCTCGGTGTGACCGAGCAGAGCTGTTCGCTGGCTCCCTTTGCCAACGTCCGTAGGTGGCGCAGCTCTGTTGAGCGACACCGTGGGTCTGGAGCATTTGCGTTCTTCAGAAACTGCTGCTGTTCAGTAATTTCTTCAAAGTGCACTAACAATTCATTTGACTGCTTAGAAATCTTCTGTGTGACACTTGCAGTAGTTTAAAAATAATGAAGACCAAGTCAAATAAACAAGGAATATGCTTTTTTATTATCTTAAGGTTGACAGGGTGTAGTAAACGCCTCTTTTCCCAGATGTTCCTTCCTGTCTTTCCCAAATGACAAACTCACCAGGAAAGAACTCATTGTACTGATTAGTCTTCAAGTCACAATAAAAAATAATTTTCTCTTACTGATACTGTCTGAAGATACTGCCCATTTACATTAAGAATATTCCTGCCCATGCATTTTTCCGGGTCAGCTGGTTTTGGTTAAAGACTCAAAAGAGTATTGAAGGACATTAATGTACAAATAGGTTATATATTTGCTTGTTTGGATTTAAGGGGTGTAGCTTATATTCCTTAAATGAGCACCTGTTGCAGGATGGAAGTAGAATTCGTGCTTAAGAGATTAATCATTATGGAATACCTGAAGCTAAATTGACTTACCTAAGGCTTCTCTTGCAAAAAAAACCCAAAAAAACCCCACCAAACCAGCATTTTTTTCATTTAAAAGATGAAAAATCCAAGAACCATTATTCATTTATTTAATTATAGACCAACTAAATAGAAATATGTCAGTTAAGTGGTCTTAAGAAAACACTTCCTCAAAGTTATTGCTTTAGTGTTGCACCTCTCCATCCTCATTGATTAGATCAATTTTCCTACATAGGCTGTTCTCTGTATAATGCAGGCAAGGGCTCTCTGGGCATGATGTAGTGCTCAGTGAAGAAGTGAGCCTTGCATGTTCTGGAAAAAGTAATCTGGCTTTGCACCTGGATAAGAGATCTAAATTGGCAATGGTGGTACATGGCTGCAGCTCCTCCAAGGTGTCACAGAGGTACTTACAAACTGGAAACATAGAGGGGAAACTCGTGCAAGTATAACAAAAATATTTTGCAAATTGATTTTTTTTCTTAATTTTCAAGCAAAATTAAGACAGAATATGTGGGGGGTTTTCAACAGTTTTTGTTGGCTTACCTTAAATAAATGCATTACCTGAGCGCCCTAAATTGAGCATTTATTTAATATGTGCAGCCCTAGCAGTCAATTATTATTACTCTCCATTCTCTTTTCCTTTTTCCTATTCTTTTAACTCCTTTTGCTTATATTCATTGTTGCTTGGTTTAGCTTGGTTGTGCATTAATCAGAGAGAGAATAGGTCATGCAGTGAGTTTGTGCAATGAGGCCTTCAGTATGAAATAGAGCAATGCTGCAATGCAGGCAAATAATAGTAATAAACAAGACTGCATTCAATTAAAGCTCTACCATCTAAAGAAAATTAACCACAAATTGGTAAACATTTGTTCAGCTCTTGGAATAAACAGCTCAAATAAGCACAACAAATTAGCATCTTCATTTATTTTTACTTCTGAACATTTAACTCAATTTTCCCTCATGCTGCAGACACATATATGTGACTATGAATCAGAAACAGGGCTTTATGTTGCCATTCAAATTTTATTGAAGAGATAAGTTTGCGTGACAAAATGCAATTTGATTGTAGAAATAATCTGCAGGAAAAGATGGGAGGCTGTTTAAGCTTTGCATTTTTGAACAGTCAGTTCCCGTAGCCGAGCAGTGCTGCCTTATCGAGAGCAGAACAGGAGTGAATTGGCAAAACATTAGAAAGCCTGATTAAAAGAGGGAAAGTTGAAACTACACTCATGTCAGCTGTTTTCCTCCACAGGATATTGAGCCATTCCTGTCCTAACCAGATACTGATTGCTTAAAACTTAATCCAGAAGTACTTGTCAAAACCGTTTCCTTAGCTCATTTTGACCTGCTGAGCTGTGAGTAGATCCTGAGAATTGTTTGCAATTTAGTGCTAGATGTATTGGCCTGCTCTCACTCATGGCTGTGGGAACAAGATCAGACCCTCTGGAGAGAACATGAAGTGCCTCCAGTTTTCAAAAAAGCTATTTGAACTTCGTAGCTGAGGCTCCAGATCAGTTTCTGTGGACTCAGAGAGAGATGGAATATGCTGCCAGGTGCTATCAGGAGATGTCTTGTAGCTGAGAAGCCACGGAGGATTGGTAGTCTTGCCTCACAGCAGTCATATATCCCTCTTCTTCTTTCAGGAGGTGCACAGCTTACTGTCGTCATTTCCAGACCCCTTTCTCAGAGTCAGAAAGCACCAGTGTTTTGAGTGACAAATAGAGAAAAATAAAAATGCAACACTGGAATACAATAAGGAGAGCTGTGTGACAGAGCAAACATGAGCAGAAATAGCAGATGTTCTTCCCAAGATGATGCATACATCATATTATTGTCTTTCTTGGAGTCCTGAGCTTAAAGATATTCCATCTATGGCTTTCAGGTGATAGATATTAGCTTCAGTGTAATATCCAATTAACCTTTGTAAATGAGGTCCTTGGTTTGGTGAGGTGGGGCTGCCCACACCAATGGCTACAGGGTTTGTCTCAGGTGCAGATGTCTGCAAGGCAGAGTAGAAATAATACTAACCAGTAAATACCACTAATATTAACCATTTTATTGTAAAGCATGTTTGTGGAAAATGAGGCTAATATCTGCCTATCTGTCCAGGATCTTCTCTCTGGAGAGGAAAAATCAGAGGAAGGTTAATCTGTGAGACGAATAAGGCTATGTAAATTAGGTCAGGAACCCATAGAAAAGGAGAGGTTTACTGCTCCCATGCATGATAAGAAATCAGTAGGTAATTTGTGGGGGGTTAAGTAGCACTGGTATATCAGGGGGAGAGCAGGAGAGGAGGGAAGATCAAGTTTTGACCTCCTGCACACACAAATGCTGAAGGTGGAACTAAGGTGCTGAATTTTTTATTTTCATGCATAATAAAGTTGCTGCAAAATAACCAAACATGTACTGAGCAGAATAGATCATTTAAGGTATATCAGACTGGCCATAATGCAAAGTAAATTCTCCTTTGGCCTGGTTATTTCATTGATTTCAACTTCTGATTTTTCAATACTTCAGTCTGGGATGTGATACAGGTTTGGTTTGTTGAAAAGTGTCAACAACCTCAGGTCTGAGTGGCTCCTAAAAGCCACAGCTCTTGTTCAAGTGAAACACAGAACTGTCAGGAGGTAAAGCAGAGAGCATTTCAGAAACAGTTTTCATTATGGGTCTGCTAAGCATGGCGTCTGTATATCAGTGCTTCATGGTGTAAAAATGGAAAGCGCAGTATGTGCAATAAATACTGTGTGCAAATATCTGTGCGTTAGGATGACATTCACATACTTACCTAAAGATTTTTAATTCATTATTTTCTCAAACTAATACTGATGGTATTGATTAACCTTTGTTGAAAGTAAGATTAAATAGGAGGATAATTACATTAATGGGTATTGTATATTATCAGAACTCATGGGGTTTTCTATCAGTATATTCTTTAATATGTGCTGCAGCACAACAGAAAACTGAAACTTATGAGCTCTGCATTTCCAAGAAAAGAATGTAGATGTAAGAAAAAATGAACCTTCATTTTTCAAATTGGGATGGTCAGTAATGGATTTTTGTTGTATGCTTAGAAGGCTTGTTTGAGATAATATGCTGGTGCTCAGAAAAAATTCAGATTATCACACCCATTGATGTAACTATACTCTCATTCAGCCCCACTTTCCCAAGATGCCCAGTAATATCAGCAGGACATGGTGGATATATGTTTCAGTCTAGCAAGTACAGAACAAGAATCATATGCATTTTTTTAAAATATAGAAATTGTTCTTATGCATTAGGAGCAACTATTTAACAGTACTGGGAATGTTACTTTAAAATTTATCAAAGCATATTTTCCTTCAAATGAGAGTCATCTCTTAACCTTCTCAGGACTGTCTGTAATGGATAGTATAAATCTTCATTTGTGAAGAAATGTCTCAGTTGTTTATTAGATGATCCATATTACTATTTGCCCAAGGCAGGAAGAAAACAGTCCTTTGCAAAGGTTGTTTTAACCTCTCTGTAGTTCTGCTTTTGTACTTTCCCTTTTTTCAATGCTGATTTTTCTTGATGAAGTCACAGTTTCCTGTTTTTTATTTATTTTCTATCAGTATAAAGGATTAATAACGATACTAAGCCCTTTTCTCATTTTAATGTACTTTTGACACTCCGCTGCAGTTTTACATAGCACATTAGTTCATCGACATGACCATGTTTCTCTTACCTATTTTGCTAAAAGCAGAAAGAAAGCTGAGACCTGTATTTATTCCATAGGTTTTTTTTCCAAATAAACTTTTTTTTTCCTTTGAATTGCTCTACTGGCACATAAAACTAGACATGCAGGTGAAGTCTGGCAGCAGTATGAGAGTGAGTGCTGGAAAGCGTGTGCCTAGTTGTGCTCTCCCAGTGCAATTACAGCAGAGCAAACCCAGCGCGCATTCAGTGCATTTGCTGATGAGATGGACCCACAAAGTGAGAGACTCAGGACCCATGTCTAGGCCTAATCTGTGAGCACCAGAGAGATAAAAGGCACAGCGGAATTGTGCTGTTTTTCCCTTCAGTAAAACCCAGGGAGAGTAGCCCTGTCAGCTGTTCCCTGGTACAAGAGGGATCTGAGGACCCAAAGCAAACTCCCTCCCCAGCAGCTGCCTCCAGC
This sequence comes from Origma solitaria, assembly GCA_013397895.1. Taxonomy (NCBI): domain Eukaryota; kingdom Metazoa; phylum Chordata; class Aves; order Passeriformes; family Acanthizidae; genus Origma; species Origma solitaria. The sequence goes on along the minus strand of VZRL01001283.1, from coordinate 51,492 downwards.
TTCACTCTTCATGCTAATTCATGGCTTTCTTCCCCCCACACTCCTGACCCAGCTCCCTCCTGAGCTGCACAGCAGCTTGGCCAAGGGACAAAGGACTGATGGCACAGAAGGAGGCACCTCCTGTGTCCCTAGTTCTGGGGTCAGAGGGCAATGACTCCTAGAGGGCAGCAGCCTTCACGACTGCTTCCAAAACCACTAGAGAGAATGAGAGGCTGAGGCTCAGGAATCTGGGTGTTGCATTTTTCAGGAGTGCTGAATAAACATGGGAATGCGTATTTAAAGAAATTATTCAGCTTAAATAAACAACTGGGGAAACATGTCAGGCAATTAGATTTTCATAATCAACATCTATGGCTTAATTTTAGGGTCAGGAAAGACCTGGAAATGACCTCACTAATGATTAATCGGGCTTTAGTAACCTGGTGGCCCTCCAAGGTGGACAGGTGGAGCTGCCTCTTGAGAATTTTCAAACAAACTTTTTAAAAAAATTTTTTTTTAATCATGCCCTGTAGTAAAATCTGCATCTATAAATATATTATTTAAAATACTCCAGTGAATTCTCATCAGTGGACTTGTTCCTATTATCCAACTGAAAAGAGATCTATGAGTATGTAGTGAGACTCCCCTCTGGGATTCCAGACAATACACAGACACAAGTGGTTTCCTGATTGTACTTATTCACGTACCCAGTGATGAGGTGGCTGTCCCAGCTGGTGGAACTTCGGAAGACTCAGTCTCCTGACAATTTTAATATAATGTTGTCACGAATGTTTACAATTCCTCAGATTCCTTGCATGGTGCTCTTCACAACCTCGAGAGGATGCTGGGACAGGTGTTTCATACCAAAATCTTCTCTTATTTGTCTCAGACTATTCACATTGGGAACATAAATAATATAAAGTTATTTAAAAGGTAAAAAAAGATTGTAAATATTCGTAAATAATGGAAAAGCCATGTTTATGGCTCCCTTACTCTAATTTGAAGTGGATAAGTACCAGTCAGGAGATACATTTATATATATTTGTATATGTATGTGTGTATCTCAGAGTAAATTGATCTGTCTGATTTGAAGTGTCACTGGTCTGATTGAGATTTCCTTATTCAAAACCTATTGTAGGCAAGGGATAGTTACTAAAAATAGGCTTTGTTTTAGGTGGTACCTCCTTGTTGCTCTGTGGCCAGCCTTGTGCAGTCCCTCCCAGTAAGGTGGGAAAAGGTGAGCTCAATAAGTAACCTCTTTTCATCCAGGTAGTAAAAGATAAGAGAATTCTCGCTTTCTATTCTTCAACAGAGAGTGAAGAATTTAACTATTAGAGGAACATAGAGAATCCAAAGAGTCTAGAGGAGGACCTGAGACTATAAGCATCTTCTATTAGAACATACAAACACATGATGGTTCAGGTCCTCCCCCATCTTTCAAGACAATGCACTATGTCCCGTTTTCAGCCCTATTCCTCAGCATAAAGAATGCAATAAAGAAGTCTGCATGATTAATGCTAATGTTGCTAACAGCATTGCTAATGTATGCAAACATTGTTTTTAAAAAAATTAGTAATTGAAACATACCACTTCAAAAGGGTTCTTTGAGATGCCCATATTTGTGGAAGAATTACCTTTAGAGCTGTTATCTACAGTGTGTCCTCTCATTAACTTTCTAAGAAGTTTGCCCTATAGTCAGATTTTATTCAATGTCCCTTTATTGTAATAAATATGTACCTAAAAAATGGTACTTCTTTCCAGAGTAAGATCCTCAAGACCACTATTCATCGATAATCCCCATAAATGGTAAAAGCTGTAAACTCACAGTTATAATTAGATCAGGTATATTTTTTGTTGTTGTTAAAAAGGAAGTCTCCGTGTTGCCAAGACTGTCAGTTATAACAATGTAAAAGCCAAAGAAAATATTAACATTTTCACTGTACTTTGTTACTGGACAATGGGAATACTTTTCCTCTATATTAGGAAATCCCAGTAGGCTCTCCCAGAAGTACGTCTGGATCTAAATTGCTACCCCTTTCTCAACCAAAGGTAGCCTAAACAAATTTGGATGGATTCATTGCACAGTTCTTCTGTGGATTTCTGGATGGTTTTCAGAAGATTGGTTTTGCAATATATGCCCTCAGAGCCACCTGTTTGATGGACTGTCTTTTTCCATGGAATAAATTGCTAGTCATAGTCAGAAGAGGTGCTTGCAGGGGAGGGATCTTGTGACAGAGAGCTCTAACAGGATGTTTTCCTTGAGAAGTGGCGTGGATCTGGGAACTGATTTCCCCCACAGGCTGGGGCAGACCCCAGGAAAATGGATGGGTATGTGAGCCAGCACCCTCCTGCAAGGTCCAGCTGAGAGCAGCCACCATGGTGTGCCCACTTGCCAGGCTGTCACAGCTCTGGATTTGGGTGTGAGTGCTGCTCCTGCTGACTGGGGCCCGGGTACCACGCAGGCTGTGCTGCAAGGCACAGAGCACTGCTGGTGGTCTGTGCATGTACCACCCACCCGTCATTTTTTGCCCAGGATGCTACTTCACTTCCGCCTACCTTCTAGCAAAATTAGCAGAATCATATCCCACCCACTTCCCTGTGCCAACAGAAATTGTCCCCATGTACCCTGGAGGCAGCCAGACACCCACTGCTGACTCACTGTTACCATCTGCAGGCCTGGGCAGCAAAGCTGCTGCCCACCCATCACCTAAGCTGAAATAGGCTTGTGAACACAATGGCGCAATGTGAGATCCACCTACTCCACCCGATGGTCTTTTCTCTTGGCCATTGTTGCTTTGTGCTTTGCTCAGTGACAGGTGAGTGACTGCAGTAATTTCTATTCATGCAGACTGACATGATAGAAATCGCTTAATTTAAAATAAAATTACTGAAGCATTTGCTGACATGTATAAGGTTCAATGAGGTGAAGTGCTGGGTCCTGCACTTGGGTTACAACAACCCTGTGCAGTGCTACAGGCTGGGGCAGAGTGGCTGGCTGGGAAGCTACCTAGCAGAAAAGGACCTGGGGGTGCTGGTTCACAGCAGCTGAACATGATCCAGCGTGTGCCCAGCTGGCCCAGAAGGCCAATGGCACCCTGGCCTGTGTCAGGAATAGCATGGCCAGCAGGNCACTGGCTTTTTGCACACCTGCAGCATGGCATTTGCAACACTACAGGCTTGATGCAGTGGCTGGGAAGCTACCTGGCAGAAAAAGACCTGGGGGTGCTGGTTCACAGCAGCTGAACATGATCCAGCGTGTGCCCAGCTGGCCAAGAAGGCCAATGGCACCCTGGCCTGTGTCAGGAATAGTGTGGCCAGCAGGACCAGGGCAGTGGTTGTACCCCTGTACTGGGCACTGGTCAGGTGTCCTCGAGTCCTGTGTCCAGTTTTGGGCCTTTCACTACAGGAAGGACATTGAAGTGTGGGAGTGTGTCCAGAAAAGATAAATGGAGCTGGGAAAGGAGTGCAAGTCCTATGAGAGGCTACTGAGGGAGCTGGGGATCTTTAGCCTGGAGAAAAGGAAGGTCAGAGGAGACCTTATTGCTCTCTACAACTACATGAAAGGGGGTCAACCTCTTCTCCCACGCAATCAGTAACAGACAAGAGGAAGTGGCCTCAAGCTGCACCAGGGAGATTCAGGGTGGAAGTTAGGAAGAATTTCTTCACTGAAAGGGTTGTCAAGAATTGGAACGGGAGGGAGGTGATGGAGTCACCATTCCAAAAAGTGTTCAAGAAATAATTGAACATGGCAGTGTATGGTTTAGTTGGCATGGTGATGTTCAATCAAAGGTTGGACCAGCAGTCTTGGAGGTCTTTTCCAACCTTAATAATTCTGTGGTTCTGTAGAGGGAAGCATTCCCCCGATATTACTAACACTTGCCTCACAGATACTCTCTGATGATGTCTATATTACATTTATAATTATACGTGGTATTACTGTAAAAGGAACAGTTGTATCTTAACATTCAGTGTGCAGAGAGGTGTGCAGTTGCACTCTCCCAGCCGAAGTTCTCCTGCAGATGAGAAATGCATCCAACCATGCAGAGTTTTAGTAGAAAAACTGGAATCACTGGATAATAGATTATCCAGTAAATGGTTAAGCATTGGCATATGCCCATTTTACAAATGGGCAAGGTGTAGAGTTGTATACTGATCTGGCAGCATGACTATCAGGAGAGACTTGAGACAATCTTACGTTATGTTTGTGTATATCCAAGCATGACAGAGTAACTAAGAGTTCAAAGAACTTCCCTGTAAGCACACCTTAATGGAGAGACAATAATGTGCAGAGGTAAAAATCAAACATGGAATCTCATGTCCCTATATGTGCATAGCTGCTTGGCAAATGTTTACTGAGCTGGGCATCAGTAGTCCAGTTCAGCCAGCTGAATCTGTCAGTCTTATAGTACTGATTGCTGCTTAGCAAACACAAAAACTTTGATAAATGCCTATAAATTTGTGTTTAGTCATCACAGATTGCAGAACATGGATTTTTTGCAATCAATATGCCTAAAGTTAAGGGTCAAGTAGATAATATTTGATTGATGGGTTGAAGCTATGAAGAAAGCAACTTTTCTTAAGTGTTGTTTGGAAGAAGCCACAAAAAGAATAGGGCTCATACCAAGTACACACAACTGTGGTCTATTTGTATTTTCATGGCTCAAAGTTTTTGTTAAATCCAGCTTTATTTTTTTGTGGAAATGGAAATGTTATGAATTTGATGGTCCTGCAAGAGGTGTTTGGCATTTCCAAATAGCCTCTTTTAAGTCTGTGACCATTCCTCCTCCTTGGACACAGGTCATTTATTGTGGTTTATTGCTTCTCCTTTCCCTTCTATCTAACATGAGACATTGTCTACTGTGTTGGTAGTCACAATGTTTACATTGCATTTCACTTAATTCTGCTGGTTTTGTCAATTTTTCCTGCTCCATTCTGTATATTTAATTTCAGTAAATTCTTAATCATGCACCTGACATAACTGTGAATTTATTTCACGTTGTTATGTGTAAGATTTAGAAATATATCCCCTGGCTTTTCTTCTGTGAAATATTTCTTCCTTACCAAGATACCACTTTTGTATTTGACATTCATAACCATGAAGTAGCATATACGGAGCTGTTTCTGCTTCTAAGAATAATTCAAATAGTTGCTCCCTAGCACACATTTTCACATTTTTGCAGCATCAGTTGTTAGATTGAAGTAAGATGTACTTGGTTTTCTGGCCACACAGTGCTACCAGTGAAACCAGTCTTGCAGTCTTTGCATGCCCAAATCCATCAGTGACTGTAGAGAAAGTCAGAGTGCATAAATAACTCAGGATCAGCTTCATGAGTATGGGATTTACAGTAACACAGATCTCCTATAACCATTTGAATTCTTTTCTAATGCAGACGAGGATCCAATGTCTCACTGACTCTGGATATGAGCAGCTTGGGAAGTGTCGAACCTTTCGTCACTGTGCCAACTCCACGAGAAAAAGTAGCGATGGAATACCTGCAGTCAGCTGGCCGCGTCCTGACACGGCAGCAGCTTCGAGATGCAGTTGCATGTTCTCATTTACTTCAAACAGAATTCATGGTGAGTTCAACAACATGCTTGAAATGAAGATTTTTTACATAAGTGGCACAACAGAAACTGTGGGGAAAAAATAATCGGGCAGTACTTTAATGTCAAGGTACAAATAATTTCCAAAGGGCAGATTGGATAGTTTCAAGGTGGTTTATGTTTGTGCACTAAAGACAGATGTCAGTCAGTTATATCCATGGATAATGTGGACTCCTCTTGGTTTGAAGTCCCATCATAGATGGGCTAAGTGTTATAATAGAGCTACAGGGCAAACAGTCAGGACTGTAACACTGTGACAGTTCCAAAGAGATCATAAAGGCTATAATGATAGAAAACACAGTAATAATTGGAGATTTTGTTTATTCCCATGTAAATATCACATATGTTTGCAATTTGAGCACTAAATTTTTAGTCACTGTAAATTTTTTTTAGTAGATAGGGACACCCACAGTCCCTGTCCAAAAGGGCCTTTTATCTATCCCAAGGTCCAAAATATCTTTAACAAGTATGACATACAGCAGCCTAATATACTCAAGACAAAAAACACTGAAGTGTTTTACAAGTGTATTTATTAGTAGAAAGGGTAAGAATCTAAAATGAAGACAGTGGCCAGGTGGAAAAAAGTCAGAGCAGAAAAACTCAGTCAGGAAAAACACATTATAACACGTTACTTTAAGAAGACCTGAAAAAGTCTGGTACTGCAAAACACTCAGATGAAAGAAGCTATCAGAAAAAAGGAGACACTTCTTACAAGGGAAATAGAAAAGAGCATAAACTAATGCCAGTTGAATGTGAAAGCTGAGTAACGCAGGCCAAAAAAGGTTTTGAATTTAAAAATATCATAACTTCATTTTTAAACAGATCAAAAGCACAAAGCTTATGAAAGAGTACAAGGATCAATTGATGATCAAAATGGTAGAAAAGTGATTTGGGGATGTTGAACCAGTAGGTGAGAAGTGACTCCTCTTCTAGGGTCTGTGTTGACCCTAGAAGAACTTAGGAAACTTCCTACACCTGTGGCAGGTATAGATTCAAGCAGATCACTGGAGATTCTGTCTGATATTGAAGCATTAGTGGAAGGGATTCTATAACAAATCAATAAAATTAATAAAAGTAAGCTAGTAGTCACCCAGGAATCTCAAAGGAGTCCATATATGCACTTACTGAGGTATTAACTGGAGAGGTGTAAGGTAGCAGCTGTGCTTCAGCAGCTGATGAACCAGAGGGACAGAAGTAGCTGTTTTTCAGAAGGGCTCCAGAACAGATCCAGAGAACTGCACGTCTAGAAATCTGATATCTAAATCAGAGAAACTGGAAGGAATTAAAATAAAGAAAGAAGCTAAGAAGTATATTAATAAATGAAATAGTGGTGACTAATCATCACAGTGCAGCACCAGAAGGGCTGGTTGCTTCACAGAGTAAAAGGTCACCAGTGGAGTCTCAGAGGCATCTCTTCTGGAGCTGATGCTGAGAAAGATGCTTGTAAGTCATCTGGCACATGGAATAAATAGCTAGTTGGTGAAATTTGATGATGACACTGGATTACCAATGGTAGTAAAATTAAAAATAGACTTCAGACAAATTACAGAAAGATTTTATAATAGTGATGAGGCAGAGGAAATCCAAGGTTGGTAAATAAATTTACACATTTGGGAGAAAATAGTTTTGTATACTTTGATGGGTTCTGAAATAGAAAGCTAAGAATCTTGGGAAAATAACTAGAGACTAATATAGAAAAACACCTTCATAAGATTGGAAAAAATCTATAATGCATTCGCAACTGCAGATTGCTAAAATCTCCCTAAGCACTTACGGAACTATGGCAAACATAATTGTTGGGTAGTGCACTTCTGTGTCAGCAGATACTAAATTCACAAGGACTCTTTGCCTAGAAAAGAGACTGTGAGAGGCTCTAGCAGAAGTCTATAAAATCCTAATTGGAGTGGTTATTCATAGGCTTTCATGCCAGAAGAACAGTATCAGGTGACCAGTGCTATACAAAGAAAAGCTCATCTCGTTCCAATTCCCTCAGTTCCCTTGCTACCACTTGCTTTTGGAGGATACCAGAGAGGAGGAGCCTACATAACCAACTCCCCAACTTGGGCCTGACTTTTTTAGATTTTATGAGTGTAACCTATCAAGACATGTAAGAGCTGGAAGACCTAAATAACCCCCTGAGCATACTACACGCTTAACAAAGACATACAAACAGCGTGCTTCTTATTAAACATGCCAGAGTATGTGATCCCTTGGGTTTCATTTTGTTTCCAATTTGTGCATGTGAGTCAATAGATGATGAGTGCCATCTTACTCTAAAAACAACTTTTCATTATAAATAATTGCATCCTATGAAGCAGCCCTTTTATTTACCTTTAAAATCCAAGGTTTATAGTAAAAGCCATTTGCTTAAGAAAAGTAAATTCCTCAGTTATTCTACCAAAAAGCAGACAGACAGTGTACACAGAAGAAATTACAATCATCCAACATACTTTTATCACCAGTTATGCCATAGGTTCTCTGCCATTCTGCTGCTTAGGCAGGAAAGTCAGAAGAAATAACTTCTTCGTGCTTAAAGCCCCCATATTAGGAGACAGTTTGTACAGACAAATTGGCACCTCATAGAATCCTGTTTACCCAAATCGTCTCACACAGCAGTTGTGCACAGCTTTGGGGAGACACAGTCACATTTTATTTGTCCCTTAGGGGGATACAACATGGCTTTGGCCATTCAGCGTTTCCACAGAATTTTATTGAAAAGATCACGACTTGTCTTTTCTGTTTTAAAACCATTTTTTAAAGTGTGTTTTGTGATGAAGCTGTTGAACAGTATCTGTTTTCTGTGTTCCTTGCTACAGATAATAGCTCAAGTAGGAACTTGAGGCATGCAAAGAACACAGTATGTAACCCTCACCCATTCTGCTCATGAAGCATATTTTAACTAGCTAAAGAAATACAGTAAGGCAGTCTTCTGGAGATGAGAATTATTAGTTCTCATTAAAAACTTCCTAGTGTGAAAAAAGTGGAGAAATGTTCTAAGTTTTCAGTGGAAAATTAAAACATGAGCAGGTTATTTTTAGTTCTTCAATTTTTTTTCATTAACAATTAAGGGGACATTACTTATTGTTACTGTAAAAGGTTTAAATTACCATTAAAATATTTTTCCATAATACTTATTGAGCTATTTTCCTTTTTTTTTTTTTAAATGCTGCTACAAAAAGGTTGGGTACTTTTGGCTAGAAGAATATACCTGATTTACAAGGAGGAAGAAACATAATTTTTCCAGCATATACTATTTTCTTTAGTAACCTGAGTTGCTACTCTTCCAAAGACAGAATATCTGAAGTTGGGAACAGAAGAGAAAATTCTTTATTCCCAAAACACTCGAATGTCAAGAAATACAGTCCTGCATGGGAAAGTGCCAGAACATTAAATCTGTAACATTAGGTCCACATAAAAATGGAGGGATGGGTATAACGACTACCTGCCTGAATTTTCCTAAATTTTGCCACATTTTCTTGAATACTTTCAGAGATCCAAGTCATACCTCTTCACATGTATGAACAATTGTAGCATTTAAAGCCTAATGTGAGACACAATAGCTGTTATTACAAGGTATCAATCAGAGAGGGAAAGTAGTCTGTGAAGAATATGCATATGCATCTATAATTGCATATAATCTCTGAATGTGTGCAGTTTATACATTATTTGCAATTATTTAATGAAATATATATGTTTAATAAAACAATTATATATATATTGCCTATAGAGCTACAGATTTTGTATGCTAATTTGCACATTCCTGCTATTTGCAGTCTGCTGGGCTTATTTGCTCCCCTGTTAGCAGGAATGTTATCCCCGTATTATCCTGATCTTTTTTTTTTCTGGAATAATCTCTTTTTTCTCACAGCCAGTTTCAGAATAAGTGACTTGTCTGTGGCTGTGATCCACGGTGTATTGTCAGATTTCTGTCTGTGCCCTTGGACTCACAAGTACTTACTACTGGGAGGAGACCACTGATTAGAAAGTGTTTACAGGATGTAAGTGATTAATGTTATTAATGGTCCCTGTTGGCCCAGAGAAATGTGTTTCTGTTTTCAACTTGGTGGCATTTTTGCATCTTTCAGTAATTCACCAAATGATAAACTATTTAAAAATTTCAGCAGGCATCGTAAGGGAGACAGCCAGGCAGCTGAAAGACCCTCGCTGACCACCATCGCTTGGGCAGGCAGAGGACTCTTCCTCACACATCTTTTTCCAGTCTCTGTAGATGACAGACTTAGATCACATTAAGCACAGGCTTAGTCTTGCTCTCTCTCACTTGGTGCACAGCTCAGCAGAGCAGCCTTTCAGAGGCCATGCACTGCTGGTGTTTGTGCTAAGCCAGAACTGAGCTAGGGAAGCTCTAGGTCAGCCAGTTGGAACAATTTCTGAATTGTACCCGAGAGCCAAGGGTAAGGGTCTCACAGAGGTGAGACCACTGGGAAGCGGTAAAAGTCAGAGGTGAATATGAGGAGGGTGTGGGAGCTCATTTTGTCATTTTTTGGGGACGGAAGCAGCATTAGAAGTGGGACAGAGGTGAGATGGTTTGACCTGAGGTAGTGAAGCTCAGCTTCAGCCTGGCTTGGGTGAAGTACCTGCAAGGAAGGTGTATCTTAGTGGCAACACTTTGGCTGGCCTGACACAGCAAATAATTCTTTTGGGGAGCCAGCTGAAGACCAAAGGAGAGATCAAGGAAGAAACTGACTGAGGGAGTGGGGAAAAGTAAAGAAGGTCCATGAAACACATGGGCATAAGGCAGGGAAGGTAGAAAAATAAAAATCAACACAGATGCAGATGCAACACTGACATAGAAAGATGTTCAGAAGCCAAGTTGGGAAGCAGAAATGAATCACAGCATTTCATTATGAACCATCTAAATTTTATTTGACTTTGCCATCTCTTCAAGCAGAAAAGTGAGAGGGTAGCTTCCATTACCAAAGATAATTTAAATAATAGTGGCCAAAAAAAGTCAGCCAAAAAAGGACAATTTGAGTGAACTGAAGCATTTTTAATGTGATTTTGCCAGTTTGTTTTAGTTGGTAAAACATCCCCTACAATGATGAAAAAACAGCCCCTCCATGTTTCATCTTGCCATTTTAAAAGGGTTGTTTTTATTCACTGTAAAAACACTGTTTCAGGACCTCAAAATCAAAATTATTCTTACCCTCCCTTAAACCAAGCTGAACATTTTGTTCAATGCAAAATTTGGGGATTTTTACTTTTCATACTGACAGTTTGAAAAACTGTCATTTTAAGTTTATGAGGAGTTTATCATTTGTATATTTTTGAAACTTCAAGGAAACTGTCACATTAGTTACTTGCACATCTGCACATTTAAAGAAAATGTAAACCAGTCACTAAAAGATCAAAATGAGAAGCAAAGGAAATAGCTTCAGATTTTTATTACTTTTGAGTCACTGAATACAAAAGACTAAGGCACTTCATTCTAGTAGTTTAAATAAAAGACAAGTGAGGTTTTTGAATTTCATTGTTAAGGACTTGGGACAATTTTTTTTTAAAGTTTGCCATGTATTAATATTTAATTATTTTTAAAGTTCCTCCCCCAATTATGTAAAATATTGCTCTGTTTTGCCACAGCACTGTACTTTTGAACTCCACTTTTCTAGCACTATAGTGCATTTTAACCTTGGTCCTAATCCCATAAAAACTTTTCTTTTAATAATTCATCAGAAGTGTTCCTTGGAAGTCACCCCTGCAATATGCAACTAGCTGTGTTTATTAAAGGAAGGGTGTTGACAGGCTTGAGGTGGGAACCACTTTTTTTGTTAATAACTTTGATGTCAAAAGACAGTTGTGTAACAGCAGATGGCCTTCTGGTGATAATTTCCTGCATGGCTCCTTTGGAAACATCAATCTGATTTAATTTATTTTTTATAGGAAATACCAATGAATTTTGTGGATCCCAAAGAAATTGACATCCCCAGTCACGGAACTAAAAACCGCTATAAAACAATTTTGCCAAGTAAGTGAGTTAGCCCATGGTTTCCTACTATGACATTTAGTCCTGCTTTGAGAATGTATTACTGTGAAAATCTAGTTGTCTGTATATTTGCTTGATGTGTACCCATTCGTACTTGTATTTATAATCCATGTAGAAAGATTGCAGAAGGCCAGTGCTGTAGGACTGGCAAATGCAGAACTCTCAAGGGATGCCTTCGTAGGTACAGCTTGGCAGCATCCCAGCCACGTACTGAAGGGCAGCCTGGGCTCGTGCTGATTTTCTCCGGAAGGCAGCTCAGGGAGATGGGGATTGTGAGGTCTGCCATGCCAGTAGCTCCTCATCGCAGCCCAAACCATCTTGCAGTCACTGAATTCCCTCGGGTTGGGCCAAGATACTTGAGACTAATAAAACCCAGACTACAAAAAGCAAGTATATCCTATCTTGCCTTCTAGTGGGCTTCCATCTTTATAAGTCCTCTGGTGATTGCTTTTTTTTCTTCTCCGTGTCCTAATTGTCTTTGTGGATATCTGTTTACATTCCTGACACAGTGCTGCCTCTTCATCACTCTAGACTTGTTACTGCCTTGCTATAGTGCTTCTGTATTTTCACTGGCCCAATTTCATATACAGTTGCTTTGTTATAATTATAGGTGATTGAAAACTTTTCAGTGGAATAGTTGTCCTTCAAAATACATGTTTCTCAGAAATGCAGCTATTTTCATAACGTTTGTTGGCAGATGATAAGATACTCCATTTCTCTTTTATTAACCTTTTTTTTTTGTGTTCTGTTTCAAAATAAGTTGCAGAAGTTTTAACATTACACTAAATATAGACATGAATAGTTGAGTTTTTATTATTTTTTATATCACCAAAGTGAAAAAGTTCAGTGATTCAAAATATTACTCCCACAGGAAAATATAAATCCTTTGCTTAGGTTTGGAATTAAGAATACTTTTAAAATTACAGCATATCCTATCAACTAGAAATTTGTTTTCTAAACATCTCTAGAATATCCTTGTAGGCCTATGTTATATGTTAGTCATTCAAATTCACACATCTTAAATTACGAGGTTTCTCTCACCAAACCTGAAAGCATTATAATTTGTTCACATCATACCAAGGCATCGCAGAAACTGATGGCCTTCAGCCTCTAGATTTATCTCAGAAATGTGATATGTAGCTGGAAAAGAAGCTTATGTGGAGTCCTTGCTTGTGTTCAGCCTCCGGTAAAGTTTTCACTGTGTTCAAGGTTAGTTCATTTATTGTAACCAATAGCTGTGTGCATCTGAGAACAGTCGAGAAATGTTGAAAGGAACTAAAGGCAGAAGGTAACTGAATGCAAGTTATATACCAAACAATCAGCCAAGTCAGCATCCCTTAGAGTCTGGCCCAGTGTCAACAGGATGTACACGGAGGGTGAAATCCTGACCCCTTTGACGACAGCAGGACTTTGCTGCAGTGGGGACAAGATATCCTCTGCCTGACCGGTGGATTTTTGGAAGGAGTTCTCCCTTCCTATAGCATCTCACGTCCAGGCTGCTCCAGCCACCATCAGCTTCGCCTCCAGCAATGCCTTGCAAATGTGATGAGTCTGACTTCACTGTAGCATGTGTTTTGAATTGGAACACAACAGCTGGGCTGTGCTTGATGCTGATGAGCTTTGAGAACCAGCGTGCCTGTGTGTCTTCACCTCCAGTTAGCCGGGACGTGCCGCTAGCTCCACGGCACATTTTCAACGCAAGCACACTGCTGGTGTGCACCACAGCTACCCAGTGACTTCGGAACCGTCCTTGACAGGAATCAGAAGGTCTGTTGTGTGTTAGCACCACGCTTTTTCAAAGAAGATATTTTGAGGATTGAGGCCCATGCTCATAATAAATACTCGCACACCCCACACCCAGTCCAAGAGGGTTTGGAAATTATTTGAGTGATTAAATAGAACAGCTTTCCTGGTTTCCTGCTCAGATGATATCAGCCCACTGCTTTGTACACCCACATCAGCTTTTCCATTCCCAGCACTGGGTGCGTCTCCTGAATCGGGGCACCTGTGATGACAAGTGACGCTTGAGTTGATGGATTATGTCCTAAAAATGCCCAGTCCTGCCAGCTCCACCCTCTATGCTGTGGTGGATGTTCTCATTTTCTAAGAGATAATTCTGTGACAGGGTGCATGAGGGCAGGTTTATGTTAGCAGATACAACCCAGCCAGACATACTCATGTGAAATACAACTAATGCCTATTGAAAATTGTTCTATGTGGAAAACTACAAAAGTACAGGAGATATTACATTTCTATGAAAGATGTTTCAGTTGCAGTATAACATAGCCAACACTCTTATGCAAACACCAGGCTGCTGCTTTCAGTTCTCTGAGTGTTATTTGCATTACAATAATATTCTAATTCAATTACTGAGGGGCCAATGTGGGATCAGAGGCAAGTGGCTAAGCAGTTTCTTAAGATCAGTGTTTTCTCCATTCTTCCTCCTGACTGTGACCCCACGCACAGCTCCTGTTAAACCCCGCTCTGTATCTTTAGCTGTGTTCCCTCTGCCACCAACCTACAGTATTTGTCACGCCCTCTGAGCAGCTTCCCAACCCTGCACACAGATTTCCCAGTCCCTCACCACAGTCACACCTCAGCAGCAGAACAGCAGCCCTGCTGCTCATTCCTCATCCTCTTACTCCACATCTTCACCTTTGCCTGCTTGTCTCCTGAAGCCACCACTGCATGTCCCTGCAGCAGGACTTCAACTTCCTGCTATCTTCTGTATCTCCTACCACTTATTCAGCCTCTGTCTTTCCTACTTCCTGTCTCACTTTTCCATCTCAAACCAGAAGCAGAATTCTTGTGGTATTTCAGAGTATGTATGGATTTTTGTTTACAAAGGAGCAAGCAGTTTAACACTATTCTGTGGGTATTCTTGTATGTGCAACACATCCATTAGTTTACCATTCCCTATGCCTCCCTGAAGTCTAACCTCAAGTCAAAAGTCATCATGAAAACACTCTGGGCAGAACAGCAGATTCACACTACCATGAAGATAGAAAGCACTTAGCGGGTCAGACCCAGAAGTCCACAATCTGTTGCTTGAAGTACTTGTGCTGAAACTGGCTCTGGCATTCCACTGAAGTCAAGGGGAAAGTTAAATCATATGAACAAAGCACTTTATTATGAAAGCATATAAACATGCTGGAAAACTATTCTTTTGATGCCAAAATTTTCAAGCTCCTTTGCACTCCCCAGTCCTGACTACAATCATATTTGCTCCGGTTGTGCTGCCTAATGAAGGCACCAATGGAGTTCATGGAGTGAATGATCCTCCAGTATCCATGGCACTGCAGGAGGTTGTCCAGCACTGCTGCCATATAACCCTGCTTGTTCCCTGCACTGGGTACTCTCATGGAGGCAAGTTACAGTCCCTTTAACATCCTACTGTTCCTCCAACATGATAAATTCAGGACATTAATTTGTTAAAGAGGTATTTAGAAGAAGAATTTTCTACTCTACTGAGAGAACTATTCCACACTACCAAGATATGTGGAAAAAACCAGAAGTAATTTTTCCTCAGTTAAAACTGTAGAAGACATACGTTTTTAGTAATTATAAGTGCATCGAAGCTCTGGTGCATTTTAAGATGCTTTACAGACACTGATGAATTCAACCTTGCAGTCAGCATCTGTCTTCCTGCTGTAGCTTCAGACTCTAAGACTTTGCCATCCTTGAGGATAAGATTATTACCTCCAAGGTATTTGTCATTCAGGAGGAAGCTAATGACTTCCATTTGTGTCTGATGATTGCCTAGTGGCTCTGGATCTTTAACATTGCTCAGGTTTTCCTCATCTCAGAGCTCAGTTTACAGCACTTGCCTATTTCATAACTGATTATGACTGTTAATTTATAAAAGATTCCTGTTCGGAAGCAGTGTTTGCTTCATTGATTGGAGTTGGAAGGAGGTCTCAGAAATTGTGAAACTGATTTAGTTGCTCCCTAGTAACAGAGGGATTTATCTCCAGACATAGTAATTAAACTAGATGTTGAGTCTTCTTGGAAGAGGTTTTTTAAGGTAGGGGTCAAGCGACACCAGAATCAGAGGTATTGTGTGAGCTAGAGGAAGCGAGTGTTTTTTCAAGGCCACGTAGCCTAAGGCATTTGTGGAAATGGCTAATAACCACTCTGCTGAAAAGGAATGAGAGGTTTCCTGTCCTCATATTGTTAAGGAAAAAAAAGCTCTAAGGGAAAAAAAGTTAGGAAAGCTATTACAGAGAGATTTTAACAGAAGTTAATTAGGGTTCACATAATGCTATTAACCACAGAAAACATGACTTCCATGTGCAGACTTCGAAGTCACACAGACATTTGCATATTTTAAGAAACATACTTTCAAAACATCATCCTGGGTTCTACAAAGGCTCCACTTCTGTACAAGGTGCTTCTGTGACCTCCAGTGTGCAAAGGACATAAAGTATGTTTGGGGTCACCCCTCCTCCTTTGGTTTGCATATGTTTTATCATGTTCTTAGGAACAGGATGAAAAGACGCAAAAGAAATCCAAAAGCAACTCTGAAAATACTACTTTTTACTGCAGCATATATATATATATATATCAGTTATATATTTCTTGTGTGAACAGCAGGGCCACACACTAAATAGTGTTTTCTTACCTCTTTCCAGCTCAGTGTCCATGTATGTAGCTTTAAACACATTGTCTAGATTGCACTCAGCAAAGGAGCCATCCAGAGACTATTTCCAAACCAATAGGTGTCTGTATACTATCCACTGACTATAACTAAGTATTTAAGCAAATTGCCAGAAGAAGAAAATCTTTTCAGCACAGAAATATGTCCATATCATTTTGTTAACAATAGAATATTTTTTCAGAAAGTGTGAAGAAAGTCAAAGTGTGTCACTAGACAGCCACAACATAGGCATCTCACTCCCTATCTGCTTCCCACTTTCTGTTATGTTGTATACTTGAGAATATACTGGCTTTAATTCCAAAATGTTATTACATGGGGGTTCGCATCATCACAAAAGAACAAGCAAAACCTTCCTTTCCAGGAGGGATTTAATAACCCCCAGCTCTTTACACAACAGAATTGGCTCCCACTCCATTCTAGAGCATCCAAGACTGAAGGAAAGAAGAGTGTGAAGGAAAATGTTCTTGTGTTTTTGGCACTGAGTCTCCAGTCCAGTACATATGAATGGTCACAAGTTGTGTCAGATGAGGACACAGTACTGAAGGCAGAATATGGTTTACCTAGTCCAGCCCCTTACAGTGAACTTAACTTGTATAAAACGCACGTATTTGATTTCATCCCAGGCAGAGGAATCTTTTCTTAGTTTAAATCCAACTGTCCAGTGCAGTCACTGAACAGTACAGCTTCAGGCAAAAGGACCAAAGACAAGTCCAAAGGGCTTGGTGTAATTACAAACCATTGTGCAGTGATATGACACAGGTTTCAGAGACAGTCTGGGCAGACTCGACCTTGCTGAGCCGTGCCTGGGCCTGACAGTGTTGCTCCAGTGCCCACAGCTCACCGAGATAGTCCTACAGAGCCCAGCAATATGCAGTACAGGGGTGCCTTTGTTACACGTGATGATCCTTTGCAGAGGGAACAATTTGGTGCATAATTTTTTACTGTTTGACAACCCCGAATAACAGTAAGGTTTTTTCTTCAGAAAGTCTTTGATTCTCTTTAGAGATCTTCTAACTATGGGTTTTCTTATTAATTTCCATGTTCCTTGTGCTCTTAGATCCTCTAAGCAGAGTGTATTTGAAACCAAAAAATCCATCTGACTCCTTGAGTACCTACATAAATGCTAACTACATTAGGGTAAGTAAATGTACCCTCTTCATGTACTTTTGAGAAAATATTGTATTTGCTATGTAAATAGCTGACTTTGCAAGGTGACACTTATTTTATTCTTACCTATCCTCATTGATAATTCCAAATCTTTTTGTCTACATGTGTGATAGAAATAGTTTCATGAGCCATTTGTAACAAAGATCACATAGCCATGAATGTACAAAAATGATTGTGATTTTAAAAAAACCTAACAAATAGTTTTGTAAAAACTATTGTAAAAAACATGATGAAAAAAATGCATTACTATTTGTTTACTTTGGTACTTACGATTTCATATTGACCTACAACCTTATAGTAAAGAAAAAAGCATTACCTTTTAACAGTGACAGATACCAGTATTTTCAATAAACCAATTGATAGTCCTGAAATCAACAGTTAAGTAATTAAAGAAATAACCAGCTTGTGAAAAGGAACATAAACAGATATGTTAAATATACACATGTCCACAACACCGTCGTTCACATTTTACTCCCCATACTGGTTGCATGACACAATGACTTAACCAGCATGAGCCCTGTTGGAAAGCGTTGTTTCTAAGTGTCAGGTATGCTACAACCCTTGATCACACAGAAACACCCACACACAGAGCTTTCCTGAACTCCTGACAGAGTATGTGCTAAATAGACTACAAAGGAACTACTTCAACCATATTTTAGGAGTGTAGTCCTCTACCTGCAAAATTAATTGTTTTCTTTAGTTATTATCCAGATCTTCAACTGGAATAAAGGTAATAGAGCAATGGAAATTTGCCCCCAAATCTCTACAATGATGTTGCTTCTTTAATTAACAGTACATTAATATGTATGTACGTAGCACCATGTCCTTTACCCTGCCTCACTTTGCATCCTGCACCTTCAGCATTTCTTACGAAGACATCATCATGTAACTAAGCAGCTCTATTTGGAGTGCAACCCTTCCATGAGCCAGGCCATATTTTGAGTCCTCTGTGGTCTTCCTTTTCCCTATGCCACCGCCCTTCAGGCCCACATATGGCGATTCCTCCTACTACTAATACCAGTTCAACTGTCAGCAACTGTAGAAAAAATACAACCTGGCTGTGAAATGAAATTTCATATCAATGTATACAAAATCACTGGGCTTGCTGGGATCCTGAGAGACCTCTCTTGGACAAAGTACGTTCAGGCAGATTGGTGAGTGGAAGGAGGACAGTTGGTGCCAGCTGAGGATTATCCCACTGGTTCATGGAATGAGTTACAGCCCTCAGGGAGAAATGCACCCAAAAGGAAGACCCAAGGCTAGAGGCTCCCACACCACCTCCAGCTGTTCTCCATTCACTCATTCCCTTCAGACATTGCCAGGCTCTCTCCTGCATTACTGCTGGGGACCCTGTCACTGCACAAACTCATAACTTCTCCTTTTGACCCAACAAATAAGAATGCAGTGTCTTGGTTTTTTCATTTCTTCATGTCTTTCCCTCTCTTCTGCTTCCCCAGTGTGTGCCTGACCTTTCTTTGACCTCCTACACACTCATGTGTGTCTCAGGACTCCCTATACTCCCTATATATGTTGTCCCTCCCGTAAAGTGTCATAAAGGCATTTCTCCCTTAGAAAACATGTATGGCAGAGTCTTTGACTCCACAGGCAATCGTGTATTTTAAAATTTATTTTCTGTCATGAATCTTTGAAGAAACCAGTTTCACAGTTCTTATTTTCTCTTCTGTGGCTTGTTGACTATCAACTATCTTGTAAACACTGCTGCAATTTAAATTATATATTAAACTACCACTGGATGAGGAAAGTTCCAATAACTTGAAGAATGGAGTTAGCTAAAAGAATCCAAGTAAGCAGGGAAATTGTTGTATTCTCAGGGCCATTTAAGTTCATCAAATCAGTAATTTCCACAGAAAAAAACTTTCTACTGAAAAATTTCTGATCTGCTTTACTGCTAGTCATAACTTCTTTCAGTTCAAATTTTTTTTTAATTTCAGAGTAATTTTTCTGCTCTTTTAGAACATTCACCTGCAATATTGATCACATGAATTTTAATTTAATGCTTTTTTGTCTGTTTCTATACCAGGGATATGGAGGTAAAGAGAAGGCTTTCATTGCAACTCAGGGACCCATGATTAATACCGTGAATGATTTCTGGCAGATGGTTTGGCAAGAAGACAGCCCTGTCATTGTTATGATCACAAAGCTGAAAGAAAAAAATGAGGTATGACAACTAGCCCAACTGAGAAATTATTCCTATGGCTGCATACTGTAGAAGGGACATTAGCAGATATGGAAGGAAGCTAGCAGATAACTGGTTCTTAAATAATCTGTTAATAGGATACGTGAAAAATAATGAGGTGGTGGCAATACACACCAAGTGCAATTGCATAGCCATCATAAGTCATAATGGATTAAAAAAAAGACAAAAAGGAACTCCATTTTCTAGATCTGTCCTGTTGGGTTCACAACTTTTTAAGAAACACCTCATTTATCTGTTGGTCACATCTGTGCTTCTTTTACTTTTTGTTGTATAACAACTAGATGGTTAATGTTGTGATTAACGGTTTCCTGACATGGTTGAAGTTTGCTCTTTGCTATAAATTCATGAGTTTAATTCGTTCCCAATGTTACAAATCTTTTGGACCATCCCAGAAATACAGTTTGGGCTCCCAGATGTCAACACCACAGAGGAACTTGGACAGAACAGAAATAATACTCTTTACCTTAGTATCAATTAGACTGACAATTGCATTTTAATGGCTAACAGCCAACTAACTGCCTGTTAGGCATTCTGGGACTTTTGCAGTAATTCCAAACTACATCTTCAATAGCTTTATTTAATAATCCTGTAAATTTTTGTCAGGCTTTCCTTGGTAGTGCCAGACTTCATATTTCTGACTACCAAACATTAGGAGCAAAGATTACTTTCCCATGCAGGAAGCCTACACAAAACCTGTTCTGGAAGACTGAATGCTAAAGTGGTTTACAGGGCTTGTGGACAAGAGAAAGTCAGAAATAAAGGAGATGGGCTTTTTTCTTGAATCCAAACTTAGTAACCATTCTCAGCTCCAGGTAGGTGCCTCATTCAAGTCTCAGCACGTTGCCACATAAGCACCAGGGCTGTATTTCCCCTGATACACTCACACCCCTGCTATTCAAACTCAGATGCATGATGACAGAGCGACAGAGTTTATTCAGGCCAAGTTTCTAGTCTGAGTGATCAAGGGGCCAAGAGGCTGAATGCATTCCCAGGACTCAAACTCACTGCTCCATTTAAATGTGCACTCAGTAGACACACTCTTCTTTCCTCTGCCCTTGGCTGCTGCTTCACTCTTTCTCAGCATGTCTTTGGACTTCTAACATGAACTTAAAATCCAGGGGATTTTAAGAAGCTGCATATGAAAAGTAGGTTGGTCCTGTAAAATGTCCCAAGATAGATTTCCAAATCAGTTGCCATTTTGCACTAGAGTGTTCAAAGAGGTGTTCAGAAGCCCACATGTAGGATTAATCATGAAAGCGTAGCAATCGACCAGGCTAATCGACCAAAAGAGTAAGTATTTCACTGAGGAAATGCTGACTGTTTAAACACTCACATCTGACACTGTGCAAGAAGAATGACTTGAAAGAATTGCCCAGTAGTTTTCGTTGTGTCAGGAAGCTCTGTGTTTACCTGAGCTACGCAGGCTCTAGGCACTGGTGTTTATCGGCATTGTTGTGCCTGGCAGTGGTAATTTCCTCCAAACAGAAAGGGTGAGGAATCTCAAGTCGTTCCCAGGCTATATAGAGAGGCTGTGTTTGTGCAAGCTGTCCTGTCTAGAAACCATAGGAGCTCTCCCACCGTCAGCAGGTTCCTCCTGAAACCTTGCTTGCTATTGAAAAGAAAGCAAGCTCTTATTGGCCGTGCTCAGCATATTATCTTCACTGTTAAAATATTTGCTCTCTATAGAGAAGGCAAAAGCAGATCTTATTTAGCATAATAGCACTTGGTATTTTTCCATCATTTTCAGGGAGGTACATCTGCGGTATACACACATACAAATACCTTCATATCTGAAAGCATATTTATTCGCTCATCCACATTCACCCTGAACAAATAAACCTCCATACCTGACTCTTGTCGTATTCCTCAGTTGGTGTAACAACAGTCATCCTCCATTTGAACTATAATGTGCTGTAATGTATGAAGTAACATAAAATGGAGCTTTCAAATGAGAGACACATGACAAACCTGAATCTCCACAATAAATTAATTTATTTTGTGTAAGAAAAATTATTTGGGACATTAGTGTCCTAGTTCAAGATATTGATGGAACAAATTTGCAGTAGTGATGAGAATCGTGTGAAATGAAGATAAATAAAGGTTTCTATAGAGTTACTTCTATATACCAGATGAAAAAATGGTTAAGACGTGCTGTGGTGTGAGTTTTTGTAAGATGATCTGAGTGCTGATATAAGTGTAGAGTGCTGAGCAAAATATTTATTTCAGCTGTACAAAGAAAACATGCAAAATCTGCAAAACCTCTCCTCAAAACTACACAATGTCTGAACAAATTGAAAATCTGCCTGTGCAAGGAGAATCCACAGTAAAGGAGCTTCTGCCTGAATAACTGGTGAGAAACTTGGAAATCTAGGCTATGATTTTAGGGTTAATATGAGGAAAAAGACATCTCATCTAATGATCTAGGTACTCTCTGTGGTCACTGAAGAGCGGTAGTCACCTCCAAAGGGTGATCCATCCCACTTTGAGAGAATGAGATAAATCACTAACTGAAGGTGACCATCTCTAACTCTGTACTAATATTTTAGGACACAATCTTTCAAAGCTTTACTTACAAGGCACATATAATCTTCATATATTACTGAGTTTAGTCAGAACAACTGAGCAGTGGAATTTTGATAAATATGTGGGGTGTAAGAGTGTTATAGACATATACATTTCATAGAGAAGGTTACAGGCCTCTGTTGTATCAACTAATGTTTTGTCATCGTGCTATGTATTACAACAATAATATGCATTTATTCTGCCTTCAAAACTTACTAGTAATGTTACCTGTTAAACAGGGAACATATTTTGGGAAGCATAAGTGAAGAATCATGTGCAGCATTCTGCAAGAGAGAACTAATACTGCCAGATGTATCAGATTACTCAGATAATGCAGATCTTGTTGTCAGTAATTATCTAAGACAATCTTGTTAACTCATTGTTGAAAGGTCATGTCATATTTCATGCAACATTTTTTCCCTCGGTTGGTCTATGATCACCCTTACATATGTACAGCCAAGTAGATTTTGGAATTTGGAAATCCTGCCTTTACAGACTTCACATAATCCTCTTTGAAGATTACTTATTAGTTGAGTATTGGTACCATAGATAGGTTTTGGAAGAATGTAAGAAGATTTGGTGCTAACTTTGAGGATTTCAGTCTGTGAAGGCAAGTTCTGCAAGCCCTCTTAAAGTATATTTCTCATGCTTGAGTTAGTAGAGACAGTAAATAGAGGGCAGGAGTAAAAAGGGGTTCTGGAATTGAAGATTTGTTGTTATTGTTCTTTACTGTTGTGTGTTGGTCTGGTTATTGGAACCTTTAATATGTAAATTTGTAGACACAGCTGTATGGAGAAGTACACCAGAAGCAGAGTTGAAGTAAAGTAACTGCACAAATATTTGAGAGCTGTTAAACTAGTTTTGTTCAGGGTCCAAATCCAGGGAATGCAAAGCCAGTAAAAATAAATGAATTATCACCTAGGAGAGCCTTCCTCCATTTGGCAGCAGAGGGGACCAGGCTGCAATAGGAGCAGTTCTGGCAAGTTAAAAACATTGGCTGTGGTAAATCGCAGGTGCCAGCCCCAGCCCAGGGCAGGGCCAGATCCCGCTCTGTCACAGAGATCCACCTCAGGAGTGGCCCCATGAAGCTTGGCACCCAGGGGCCATGGGATAGGGCTTGCCAGGGGACACGAGAGGGAATGGAGGCAGCCTAAGCCCCTGCAGCCCTGTCACAAGGGGAAGGACAAAGGCTGAAATCAATTAAAAGTCATGTGAGAGACTGTTTCTTGTATAAACTTCCTGTTTGTCAGGGAATGTTTGGGGTGGGGAGGGAGGTCTTTGGTTAGTTCTAATAAATACTATGCGCAATGAGGTTTTTACTGCTTGCACACATGAGGTTGGACACCAGACTCCTCAGCCATGGTATCTGACTTTTGAACAGGTTTAAAATGTACCTACTAGAGACAACTAGAATCCTCTTTTATGTACCAGTAATAGCTTGAGGCAGTTTGCTTTTTTTTTATTATGGTCCTGAGATTTTTGTATATTATTTTCTGTATGTCTGATAACTTTATCCCTCCTATCTCCATCTTTTTCCCTTTTTTCAGTTAACTTTCAAAAACATGTTAATTCCCCACTCCATAGAAGTGCTTGAATCAGCTTATCCCACCTGTATTTCCAAGTTATTTTTAAAGCAGTAACAAACAGTATTTTTAAAAGATGCACAGCGACAGTGTTAAAAATAATCCATTGTATCTCACTAAATGTAGACGGACTGTTAAATGAAAGTTATTTTAATGAACAGCCACATTTCATTGTCCACCCAGTGCAAGTTGCCAATTCGAGTTCTGGGAAAGAGTCAAGAAAAACACTCTTCTGGAGTGCCTGAAGGCTTTGTAGTGAGCGTCGCATGCTCACATTTATCAAGAATTCTCAGGAGTTTACTCAACTATTGTTGATTGTCAGGGCACAATTGTGTATTTAGATTTTTCTTTTTCCCATATTAGCACTGAAAACTGCACTCCCAGGGAGGAGCATGAACTGCAGATCTGGCAGATGATAGTAACTATATGTGTCACATGGGTAGACTGTGGAACTCGTGAACACTTTTTCATACAAATTTCTGAGTATTTTGTAGCCTTTCTTGATCTCTTCGGGGAGACAGCAAAATTAGGATGTTCGAGTAATTCTGCAAAAGACAGGATTTGAATGAACCAGTCAGAATGGCCAGCATTATTTCAGAAAATGTGGCTTTCACACACCTTACACTATTAAGGTAATGAGCGTCTATTTTTAGAGAAGTATTTATACAACTGAGGTGATTCAGTTGAATCTGCTATTGGGTTATCAAGTAGAGTAATAGCTTAAATATCACACCTGGTGGGAAAGCCTTGCATTTCACTG
Organism: Origma solitaria; assembly: GCA_013397895.1. Lineage (NCBI taxonomy): Eukaryota > Metazoa > Chordata > Aves > Passeriformes > Acanthizidae > Origma > Origma solitaria. Next base: position 26,961 of record VZRL01001283.1, on the reverse strand, counting down.
ACTGTTTTTCTGGATCATTTTTAGCAGTATTTACTGGAAGTTATGCTTTATGGCAATTAATTGTATTAAAGGGATTGTTTCATTTTGCTGCATAATGTAGGCTACTGTCTATCTACATGTATACAATTACTTCATCAAGAGTTTGTGAGGAAATAAAAACAAGGCGTTTCTGGGATTCCTATTATTGTAGAATTGATCTCTTGGGGTTTTGGGGGTTTCTGTTTGTTTATTTGGTTGGTTGGTTGGTTGGGTTTTTCTACCTGTGCATTGGATATTAAAACAGAAGGTTTCCTTTAAATGTTGGGGTGTCTTTTTATTTAATGAATGAGTTGGACTGGCTAGCATTATTTCAGAAAATGTATCTTCCAAAGACCTTGCATTCTTAAGGGAATGAGCATACATTTTTAGATAAGTATTTATACAACAGGGATATTTGCTTTCATATAGCCTATAGAGATATTCTAATTGAAATTAATATTGAAGACTTAAAGATAAGCAAACTATTGCAGGGGAAAAATAAAATGGTTTGTCTAGTAACTACTATTTCTTCATCTCCTTTTCAGTAGATGCTTGTCAGATAAATTGCTGAAATAGTGTAACACTACTGATTCACTGAGAATTCTGCATACAATTTTGTGTAGCTCTAGAAAGACTGATGAATTTTTTAAACATTCATTTCCAAAAAGTTATATAGTAAACAACTCAGATTCTTCAAAATACTTCAGCATGCACATTCAGTCCAATAGAGTTCAGTAAGATCTAAGGGCACATTTACATGCTTTCTTGTATCAGGGCTCAGGAGAGTAAAGAGCATAAAAAGTCTTGTGAGCAGAGGACAAATTCTGAATCTCTTGCTCAGAAGGAAACCCCATTTGGAAAGACAAAACTTCAACAGTTTAATTTTAGAATTTCCTAGGAAAAAAACCCTTTAATTTTGAATGTGGAAAGTAATTCCTATAACTGAACTTCACTGAGCTTTTAAGAATCAAAACAGCTGTGCAAAGTGTTCAGTGGAAGAGATCTATACTGTAAAACTCAGATCCTGAGAACCAGGCCTAAGTCACTCAGTAAGAGCTCTGCAAAATCTTGTTTAGGAATACTTCTGACTTGAATAACACCTCAGTTGAATTCATCTGAACATCACAGAAAAATGCATTCTGTGTAAAAACTAGATACGGATATGGCTCCAGGATCCGGTTTGTTGATGACATTGATGCTTGCTTTCCAGAAATGCGTGCTTTATTGGCCAGAAAAACGAGGAATCTATGGGAAGGTTGAAGTCCTTGTTAACAGTGTGCAAGAATGCAAGAACTACACCATCCGTCAGCTTACAATAAAGGTAATAATCTGCATCTGAGAAGCATCATTTGTAATGCTCTATTTTCTTTGCTGTTAAATGAAGTTAAAGTGTTGGCTTTTTTAAAGGGCATAAATTTTTCAGGAGGAGCTATGAAGCTGCAAGGTAGGGTTGAGATCAAAGTACTGAATACTTATTGTGTTGCCACTTTGTATCACTCTGGCAATAGAAAAGGCTCAAAAAAAGAGTGCAAGTTTCACTCTCTTGAATTGTATTTGTTTTGGGGCCCTTTTAGCATTGCCAAGGCAAAGTAAAGGGACTTTAGTTACTGACAGAACTAACATAGCATTGTTCTAAAAAAGATATGTAGTAAAAAAAATATGTTGTGCAGTGAGTGCAACTATAACCTATCTGAGAAGCTAAAAATACAAGAAGTCTACGAGGAAATCTCCATGCTTTCATGGTTCTCATTAAACATTAATTGTGTAAAATAAAACAGATGCTCCTTTTCTGAGTTACTTCCCGTATTACACTCTCATGCTATCAGATTGACCTGCTACTCCTGACAAAGCATTACAATGAATAATATATTGGGAAGAATATATTTGTTTAGTGTTTCAGCCTCAGCATTGAGAAGTGAGCAGAAGTCATATCATCCAACACAAATTACCCTAGCCCATGTTTACCCCTTTTCTTATTGAAGTAAGTGGTAGCAGACTGTTGGAGAGAATAATTGGACAAATGGGATAGCTGATTCACCTAGAAGGGCAGCTCTTCTGCATCTTTCACTTTAAAACGGTTGTAATTTTACTATCAGACCCTTATGGTAAAGACCTTAAAAGGTAGAAATACATAATAATTTAGAAATTCAGAAGCCCAAATCAAGCTATTCTCTCTAGATATTATTGCTGGTATATCACAGACCTCCGACAATTCCCAGTTGACAATACAGTCATTAAGTCAGCAGTCAGATGGACAAAACAGAAGTTACATAGATGGAAAAGCAGCCAAGTTTTCAGGTGCATGAACCCTTCTTACAACTCAATGTCTAGAAGTACACCTGTTCCACCCACAGTTATATCCTCCAAGTTTAATATAAAAAAATGTTCAATCTCTCTTAACATTTTTACTGTCTTTTTACAGTAACTTCATAAGAAATAAAAACAATCCAAGTGTTCATATAAAATCTTCATGCTTTTTCAGCAAGGGAGTCAGTCCCGCAGTGTGAAGCACTACTGGTACACATCTTGGCCGGACCACAAAACCCCTGACAGCGCTCAGCCTCTACTGCAGCTCATGCTGGATGTGGAGGAGGACAGGGTGGAATCACCAGGCAGAGGGCCTGTCATTGTGCACTGCAGGTAATTAGCCAGTCCTTCTCTTAATGGCTGCCCTCCTAAATAAAGAATGTGTTTGGAGAAGAGCAAAATTCCCCAGTTCTTCTTCATGCTAATTGACTTTTTTAGTTCATATTTGAGGATATGAGTTTTGGAGAAAATTCCCTTGTTGCTAGCAAATCACTTCTGAACTGTTCTCTATTTCTGCTAACGAGCTCTGCTTTTGAAACAGCAGCTGGAAAAAATATTTTATTTTTGTTTGTTATTTATTATTTGCCTACTTTTTTGTCTTATTGCATGCTTACATACCTGATTCAGATGCAGTACCCTGTGACCAGTTGGCTAAAATATTGCAAAGAAAGTCAGTTTTGAAGAACAAGCATCAGGTACAAATTTGGAGAACACAGCAGTACTACAATTTGTGAACATTTTTCAACCAAAAATAGTTGGTTGGATATTCAAGTGTTATTCAGTACTCAAGAGCAGAGTGTTACTCGCATAAATTGTAATGCACCAGAGAATGTCCTTCTAATAATTCTAATTTAATTCCATTTTATTGCTTTCTATTGATTCGTTGCCCTGTGTTGCAATTTAACGAGTAGTTATATTTTTTTATATTTGTTACAATTATATTTGTTATATTGGTGGAAAGAAGTAGATGAAGCAAAACAGAAAGTAAAAATAAAATCCGTGTTTTCTTACTTGGTTTGTCTCATAACTGTGATGATACATCTCTTACAGTTGGGATAATACTTCAATTTTTTTTCTAGAAGTACATTAAATCAGAACTTTTCATCTTGAAAAACTTTTTTCCAGCTCCATATTTAGGAGATTTAGAGAAATGGAACCCAGATTTGAACCACCCATAATTTTTGAAAACTAGAATGCTGTGAATAAGCAACTTCCCAAATTTTATGCAGCTGTATTTATCAGGAATTGTAGTTTCCCTGAACAATGCAGAAATGTGAGGATGGCTATTGAGAGTCTCCTTTTCTAGTAAGGATCTTCAGTAATGAAGGTCTTCAGAAGAATGGGACATCTTTCTGAGATGAGTGATATGACAGTAAGGTCTGTAAGCATGGGCAGGAATTTATTAATGCTTAAAGAGAGATATCATCTCAATTGTGATTAAGGTATCATCCCAGTTATGGTTAAAATTCATAGTTCTTCAGTCACAGCTCGGCTATTTATACATTTGCTACACTATGGTCTACAAATCTCACACTCCATTTTACAGTCAGACAGATTCTTCCCTTTTTGTCTGAGTGAGAGGGCTATGAAGATCTGGACCCCAGCTCCATGTTTTAACTATTTTCCTCCGATTTTCCTGCCATTCAGCCTGACAGCTGGGAGCTGCACTGCATTCCACATTACTTAAGCAAAAACAGAGTGTGGAAGAGATTGTCAAAAGTGTTGAGGCCTCAGGGATAAAAATTATGCCAAAATGGCTGTTTCTCAGCAGGTGTCAAGGAAACCTGGAGAGCTGCAGAATCCTGCAGAATCACAGCAGAGAGCATTAAATGTATCAGCATGAGTCTAGGTCCTTTTTGCCTTCATGGTTAGAGGTACGGTTAGCAGAACCCCTGCATGCTTTGAGGGCTTTAAATGTAAAGCCCTACTGACTTTGGTCTTTAGGTTGGCTTTTCCCCCTCTCAGTGCATATCTCCATCATTTGCTTGGACTGGGCCAGAGACTACTCAGACTTTGTAGTGCTAATGAAGGTTGGTTTTCTTACCATACACTTGTGTGCAAACTGAAAAAATGTAAGCCTCACAATTACCCACAACTGGATGCTGGAACAGTGCACACTTTCATTTCTCTTTAAGAAAGTGAGCTGAGAAGTCAGCCTTGCTGGTCATGCACCCAGGAGCTGTGGGTTCTAGCAATTCCATATGTCATAGTTTCGGTGTTTTCCTATCTATTTAGTGTTTTCCATTTAACTCCTTGATCTGTGAACTCCATTCCCCTAATAAATTTTGCCTTCTTTTCAGTGCTGGTATAGGAAGAACTGGATGTTTTATTGCCACAGCCATTGGTTGTCAGCAGTTAAAGGAAGAGGGAGTTGTAGATGCATTGAGCATTGTCTGCCAGCTACGAGTGGATCGGTGAGTTCCAGAAGAACCATAAATCAGTCAATGATTCTGAAATCATTACCAAAATGATTTAATAATGATCAGTAATGATTCAGTAATGATTCAGAAAACCTTTTCACAGTTGAATGTTACTTTACATGAAATGGCTCCCATTGCTTTTGCTGAATATTCAAGATAACATTTGTATTTAGGTCCTGAATAAGGAATAATATTTTTTTCTGGGTGAAACTCCCATTGAATTAAATTCCTCTGAAATGACAAGCCTGTGGTTGCTGGGCACTTGTCCCGTCTCTTTTCCCCTCCTAGAACTTTCTGCTGTCTGCATCATCCCACTAGGACACAAGAGATGTGAGGCAATCTGGAGACAAGGGATTGCCTTTGAGCCTGGATTGAGAGAGACAGCCAGGCTCACTCAGTGTGTAGTTTCTTTGAGCATTAGAGAAAGACAAATCTGGTGCTGTTGCTATTCCCTTGGCTGTGCTGGGGGTCCTTTTGAATGGAGTTGGCAAATTTACCCACCCTAAGAAAATACCAAGGCATTTGTTCCAGAGTTTTCTGAAGTCAGATCAATTCCCTAATTGAATTCACATCTTGGGAGCAGGAACAGTGTAAGCCAGCATTGTTGCAGAGTGCTTTGTTTTGTGAAATCATGGCTGAAGAGGGATTTGTGTTTTAAAGGAGGATGTGGGTATTGCGCACAATGAAAACTGTTGGTTTGGTTGTACTTTTCTTTCTTATTCTGCTTGGAGAAACAGAATTTTGTATAAAGTAAATAAACAGGATTGCACCAAGAATAGAGAAGTCGCCTCTTCTGCAGTAGGTACCACGTCATATAATCTCCTTGCAAGTGTCTTAACTGCTCCTGACATGCATGTCTTCTTTAAATGAAAAAAATCCATTAGGGTCCAAATGCTGAAAAAGAGCTTAGGTCAAATGGTTAATTCAGAATTTTTTGTGCTGTGAAGAGCTCTGAAAGGTAATGGAACCATGAATTGCAGAAGGACCAGAATCCATACAGTTGACCCTGTTTATGGATCATCTCTTCTGCCTTCCCCTCCCACATGGCTTCATCATACTAGACATTGTAATATGATCTTTACAGGGCAACATGAGCCACTTGGAGTGTAAAATTGTCCAAGGGCAGTTATTGACCTAAAAATCTCAGCAACAAAATAAGATGGAATAGCTGAGGGAAAAATGCTTACTCTGTTTTAAATTATCAACTGGAAATTTCCAACCCTCTTTTCTGATTATCTATTCATATTATTGAAAAATATTTTAAGTGTTCTCCCCCATTTTAGTATTTCTACTATGAAAGAACCTTTTTCTTATTGCTTTTACAATCCATTATAGAGGAGTGGAAGCAAACTCTGGTCTCAGCTGCATCTTTTAATGTTGTTATTTCAAACATAAAAAAACAATGCAAATTTTCAGCATTACGACTGAACACAATTTTATTGAGTGGATCTGACTAATGAACTTTCTTTTACATTTTAGTATCCTAGATAAACTTGGAAAAAGAATGGAAATCTAATCCAAATATAACATTCATAACAGCAATTTCCATGATACAAAGCTTGTTCAAAGAATTGTTAAATATTGTGATTTGCACATTTCTGTATTTTTTCAAGTTTCACATTATATAAATAGACTCCAGAGATCTTTCTTAAGCTGTTTCATATTCTCAGGCATTGCCTGAGACAGAGTATGTCTCTGTTTTAATTTTTAAAGACATTTTTCTGTTCCCTTTCCTGTGAACTTTTTATCACATGGGTCCATGACCAGATTTCTACCAAAGTGAATTGAGCAATAGGAAAAAAGAAAAGAGCTGACTTGAGGGACTCACAAGTGGTGTTGTGGTGACTTACCAAAACACTCCCATTGCCCAGCATATTCAATGAAAACCGAAAAAGCATCCAGAAAAATTGCAGATGATGGCAAAATGTTATGCTGGAAAATAGTTTAATTAATGGCCCATGTAGCTCTCCCTGGAAAGAGAGTTTTAAATAGGGCTCCAACAGGGAATGAGATGGGATAGAGTTGTTCCTAGGTAGGGTATGTCCAAGTACCACTTCCTTCTTAGCTGTTCAGGGTAAGTTAAGAATGGATCTGACAATAATCATCAGTGCAGAGCTAATATGAGAAAATGGACCATCCACTGAAAATATTGACCCATGGATGGAAATACAGCCATGGTCTGTGTGAATTAGTAAAAAGACAGACCCACAGGTCTGCTCAGCTTACTTTTTTTCCCAGTTAATTTTTTTTATTTTGCAACAGAAACAGGAAATATTTGATGTGAGGCATCTTCAAGACTTACTGTGACATCGAGAAACTTTGCACATTCTTAACCTTAAAGGCACATTCTTGGAATGACATCCGATAACTTTGCTCTTGGCTCCACAGACAGGATGAAAAGAGTTTCCAGTGTGCGTCAATTCATTGTTTAAGTGTTTTGACTAATGGCCTCAGGTTAAAAAAAAATAATCCCAAACCCTGCATTGCATTAATTCTGGAGCAGACTGCGTCCAGCTGCACTAGCAGCAAGCCAGAGGGCAGGGTAAAGGACCCTTTATGCACCCATTGCTACCCAAGCAATGATGGTCACAGTCCCTGAGCCTTCAGGATAGCAGGGTCTGTTTCTTCTAAGCACCAGCCCAGAGTCCCGAAGAAGCAGAGAGCCTAGCAGCTTCCAGAGGAGCTGGCAGTGCAGGCTGACAAATGGACGAAGGCTGCACATCCAGAGGTGCTGGAGCTGTGGGTACATCCCTTCTGGGCACTAGGGACATGGGAGAGGAAACCTCCCTCCCTGAGCAAATTTCCTCCTGAAATGCTCTTCCACACAGACATTTGCACAAAACAATGTCTTGGGATCACAGATAATTCCCTGCTCTTAAACACGAGCCTTGCATAAGAACGAAGGTAAGAAGGACTTGGGATATTGGTACATGAAAAATTGGACATGAGCCAGCAGATTGGATGGGGCTCTGAGCAACCTGTTCTTAGGGGAAGGTGTCCCTGCCCATGGCAGGGGATTTGGAACTACATGGTCTTTAGGGTCCCTACAAACCCAAACTGTTCTGTGGTGCTATGGTTCAATGAATACCTTGTATAATGGCACTGACAAGGCTATGTTGTCTGAATCTCTGAAAAAGACTCAGGTGCCCTTAAGCTGACAGAGATATGCATTGTTTGCCCATACAAGGTTCAGAAGCATCGTGAGCTCTCAGCTGTGCTTGCTAACACAGGGCAGGTGTGGTGGTGCTGGGCTCAGCCCCCCACCAGTCTCACACACTCTGCCTTACAATACAAAATTTCTTGGGGATTTTGTATGTGGCTTGAGCATTGAAGAGGAAGGAGCGAGGATCACCGCCACAAAGAGCCTAGTGCAGCCAAACATGTTTTAAACTGCCCTTCCTGCCAAGTCCTTCTCCCTGGATAGGCTCCCTTCCTCCACCCCTTCCACACAGCGGATCTAGCCTGGGAAGTGCACTCCCTTAGAGAACAACTTGGGGAACATTGATGAGGAAGGCAGGGAGGGAAGTTGGTTGGGACAGCGTTGCGGGGGCAGAGCAGGACGCAGCAGTGAGGAGGAAGGAAGGAGACTAGGCTGCACAGAGGACCAGAGCAAAGCCCTCCCATCGCCTTTAGTCCCTCACTGGACCTCCAGGCAGGGGACAAGCAGAGGAAAGCAGCTGAAGGCAAAAGGCAGCCAAGAGTTATGAATTTGTGGATGTCTTTGTTGGCAAAGCTAAGAGTGCTGCATTTTGGGCTGGATGCAACCATTTAAGGGCCTGTGATTTTGTTCCTAGGAATAGCATATCATAACAGTCATGCAGCTCACAAAAAGGTGTACTGCATTTGCCTGAGCTCATTGGAGGAACACAGACAGCTGGTCACTTGCTTAAAGAAGTAGATTTTTTTAAATTATGATTTTTGTGCCATAGCCATTTAGCCATTCAGTAGCACTGAGGAAAATAAAAGGGCCTTGTGGTTGTAGATAACATTCTCTAATACTAAAGGACACTACTTGTTGAGGCAGTTTTACCATTTTTCAAATAGCTTAGTATATCAGTGCCATATTTGTTGCTAGGGATCTCATGAGATTGTCAGACCTTCTCCTGTAAGATATCTGGCTCCAACAGTGCTCTGGACCCAAATACCTCACAAATTTGAAGGTTTCAATGAAGATCTAACTGAAGCCAAACGGGATATATATCTTAATGTCTTCCTCCTGGCTAAGGCAATTTAGTCTTTCATCATCCCAAAGGTGAAAGACCAGCTGCTCCAGGGTACACTGAGGATGAACCAGGGGCTTGTTTCTAGAAGCAGAGTAGATAGCTTTGAATACCCTGGCAGATGAGATCATTAAAGTGGAATTAAGTAAACTTGAGGCCTCACTCCATGAGAAGGGAAACCTCGAATACCTCAGTATTGATAGAAAGAGGCTCAGTTTAATTTCAGAGCTAAATGGTACCACTCCTATCACACCTACCTCTTGCAGGACATCCCCTTCCTACCACACTGCAACTGGCACTGGAGATGTGGGATTTGATCTAGCACTTAGACCTGAAAAATGGATTGTTATCAGGTGAATGTATAAAATGTAGGCATTTAATCCAAGCTGGCTGCAACTAATTCTTTTTATGGTCAGGTTAAACTCTTTGTATTGTTGGTGGTGAAATGATTCACCACTGTAAAATTTCGTAGGTGGTGGCTGTTCGGACAGGATGCATTGTAGGCGTTAGAAAGAGGACAGGAAGAGCTGTTCTCTGCACAGGCCATCTGCAGGTCACAGAAGGTTACATTTTTAGTAAGGGACGAAAATGAAGGGCCAGATTCTGTCTACTTCCTTGCTCCATCAGGGGTAATGCTGCATCCATGTATCTGACCTTCCTTGTCCAAGTGATTGAGCAAAGTTCTCTTTGAATATACTAAATTTAAAATGTAGGTTTTAACACTGTAGATGCCAGATGTTTTCCTCTAATTCTTACCATGATGAAACTGGGAATTCTTCATGTTGGCCATGTGCTGGATGGAGTAAGTTGTGAAGAAAGTAATTCTGCTCAGATAAATCTCCTGCTTACTCAAGCAAACTCTAAGTCAAAAATTGAAAAAAGGGCTTGAGTTATCTTGTGGTTATGGGGGCTGGCAGGAGCCGAAGGATGTTGCAGTCTTAAGAAATACGATTTCAGTCCAGTGTGTTTCCTTTCCAGGGGTGGAATGGTTCAGACCAGCGAGCAGTATGAATTTGTGCACCATGCACTGAGTCTGTATGAAAGCAGACTTTCTGCAGAAGCTGTCCAGTGAAGCCAAGGAGGGTAAAACCGAATGTCAGTCTCTTGAGGTAATTTGTTTCATTACCTACCAGCAGCTTCTTCAAGGAGTTTACTGCAGTGGGAAAGACGGCTTTGAGGCCAACTTCTGAAAGGATTGTGGACAGTTTGGCAAAAGTACGGAGATTGCTGGACCCTTACTATATATGAATGTATTGTGAGCTTCCCAAAAATGATTTATAAAGAAGGTACTGTACTGAAACTACACATGGATTTTGTGTATGTATCTAAAGGTGGGTTTAATTCTGTAATGCTGATATTTGCCATATGGAATGTATGTATGTGTTATTGCTGCAATCAGATGGACACTGGGACTTCTACGGAAGAAATGTTTAACAAGTGTATAAAAGCTTTGACGTTTGCAAACTGTCTTGTGAATGGACTGTCAACTGTACTGTAAAGTGCTATTACTGATTATGTGGTGAGCTTGTTTCTTGGCCACATAATATTCTTGCTGCTAAAATTGCAAGTGTTCAACTATGGATTTTAAAAAAAGGAGATGATAAAAAAATTTAAAAGTCTTGTTTTTGAAAATATTCAAAAGCAGTTAATATTTTATATGGAAATATATGTTCTTCATACTATTAACTATTAAATGTGTATTTACTGTAGGTCTTACAGAGCAGTTGCAGAGCACAATGTCTGTTACTCAGTGTGTATGTATTTACCCTATACTGTTGATTGTCTTAGAACATGCTTCTGCTACAGACCTGAATCCAGTGTATTTGTAAATTGTGTAAGTCATTCTACTTTTAAAAGAAACTTTGTAGCATATATTAAATGGTAAGGATTTTAAATATTTGTCTGTCTTTTATTAATACAGAAATTTTTGCATATGTTGTTTATCTGCTCTATCTCTTTCAGTAAGAGATAGATGCCTTTAATGATATGGACTGTTCCATGACAGGTTATACAAGAAAGAAAATGCTGCTATGACTGTTTCCTTTATTGTTCAGTAAAAGTTTGTTTTTAAGAGATATGCGAAGTTGGCATTATGACTTACAGTACTGGGAGGTCCGTTTACAGGGTATAATGAGTTTTTAATGCAGTGATGTTGACTTTGCTTCATACTGCTAATAAATTACACTTAATATAAAATATTAACTGAAGTCACTTTTCTTGCCTAGAGTAGTTAATGCACAATCAGTCTTGTACCCCCAATACCAGGCTCAGCCAGCACAATTTGGTTAGCCTCCACCATGGCTCCAGACCACTTGGGAACCAATCCAGAGGACACAGGCAATCTCCCACTGACATGGAGCAAAGTGCACCTCCTGATGGGAAGGCAAACCCAGCATCACTTGATTCCTCAGGAGGAGTTTCTCTAAGACCTGGTGCAGATGCCAGAGCTTTGTCTCCTCCTCTTCTCCTTCTTCCCCACCCTCCACTTGGCTTTTAGAACTTGCAGAGTTAGAAATACCGAGATTTTGCTTGATTATGTAGAGTTACAAAAAATACACGTTTGTTCCCTGAATAATATAGAATATATTCAGCACCATCCAGACGACCTGCAGATTTGTAACAGTGCACAGGCAACAAATTACACAAAAGTATGATCCCCTTTCTTTTAGTCTAAAGAGATTCAATATAATCTATTTTAGTTTCCCAGGTGTTTGAAAACTTTTCTTTTGCAAGTTTTTTTCCAAAATAAACCAACTAGTAAACTGAAGAATCATATAAAGGACAAAGTGCTGTAAAAACCCCCAAAACAATTGAATAGAAGGAAGTGCTCGTCACTGACTTTTTCCCCCTGTGAAGGCACATTTCCTTCCTAGCCTTCGCTTCACTTATCTGAGGTGGGTTTTTTTAAGAGAAGCATGGGGAGTTGCTAGAGGGAAAATGGATTCTTTATTTCACGTCCTGGTTTCTACCTGTCTTGCCTTGACATTCGCAGGTAAGTGTCTCTCCCCACTTCCCCTCTGCCGTATTGCTCTTTCTGCCACTGAGCAGAGCCCTCCGGCACAGCCGGTGACTTACAAAAACCAAGCCACCTCTTCCCTGGGCTTCGTACCAGAGGAATGAGGGGCAGGGCCAACATAGCCTGTTCTGTTTAGATTCCTTTCCAAAGGAAAATAAACTGTCTTCTTCTATGCTGGAGATACATCTTCTTTTTTTTAAGAAGATCTCTTGATAGACAATCCAGGAGCTGAGTTTTTGGGACAAATGCTTCAAAGGGGAGATTCCTATCTTTTATTCATACTTTGTGAAACCTCAGAGACGGGAGATTTCTGTAATGCTTAGTTAGAAAATACCCAGGTCTGTAAAAACAGGGGAATGACAACATCAGCTGAGGGAAATAAATACACATTTGGTTTAGCACTTTGTAACTAATGGGGCTGGAAATGTTTGAGTAACTGAGATTAAAAACAAAGAGCAACATAAACATGATATGGCAGGGAGGCTGCATTTGAAATAACCAGTTCCGTGTTCTGTAACAAGTATGTATTTTGTATTGGTAACTTTTTGGGGTTTTGATGAATGCATTGTAATTCTCTTCATGTGAATAGTTGGTGTTGATCTTTAAGTGAGGTGACACAGAGAGCTAATCTTATGTGAATTAGAATGGTCACAAAGCCAACAACTAGAGACATTGGAGTAAATCCAGTAAAACAGATGTACTTCCTATCAGTAAAGAACCTCCATTCCTGTAACTCAGGCACTGAGAGACACATAGATTTGTGAACGTACTCCTATATGTTTCCCTCAGAAACATTATTAATTTTACTAAACCAACTTGCAGGCAGTAAATTATATTTTTAAAAGTCTGTGTTGCAAAACTAAAATAGAGACTGAGAACCCATGTAGATCTCTGTATACTTTCAAGCAGGGGAAATGAGGAACTGGTGTTTGAATTTAACAGTTCTTAGATTTCTTTAATATCCAATTTAATCTTTTCTTATTTTTATATACAATGAAGGTCAAGATGACCTTGCCACAATGTTTGGGGTTTTGCACTTTCATTATTTACATTACCAGCACATGCTTCACGTGGGTGTTGTGTTTGGAGGATTTTTTTAACATAGGTTACACTAATGGGAAGTTTCACAAAAGCTCAACACACAGAAAGTGGGAAGAGAGATTTATTTGCTGATGCATTTTAAATCATTGAGAATTTGCTTTTTGTCACGTAAATGTGTGATCTATTGTATTTTTCTGGAATTTTCCTTTTCCAGAAGGGTTTCTGATTATCCATGTCCAGAAACAGCAGTGTCTTTCAGAAAAGAGAGGAGTCATTATGGAAAAGTGCAATATGACCAGCCTGAACCAGAAGTGGCAGTGGATGGCAGATGACAAACTCCTCCATGTGCAGTCTGCCCAGTGCCTGAGCATCTCTACGCGCTCTGCTCTGTCGTCTCGCAGCATCGTTGTCGATTGCTCCCAGGCAGTCAGGTGGCACTGCCATGAGGATGGGCTCCTGAAGGTGGCCAACAGCTCTCTTTTTCTCACAAAACAAGGTCAGAAGGTAATGGCCAAGCGGAGTAAAAAATACCTTCATACATGGATGCAGCTAAAAACCAGCGAGACAGGAAAACCTGTTTATGTAAATCTGTGCTCAAAGCAAGGTGAGTTATTCCTTCAAGAAAATATCCTGGGAGTTTTGGTAACAAAAATGTCTCTGCTTTGGTAACACAAATGCAAAAAATTATATTTTATTCATACAGAAGAAGGTTTTTCATAATTGAAAAGCATTTTGAGAACTATTAAGGAACAACTGAGATGAGTGCTGTCTTTCTCACAACTGGTGGAGTTTTTAAGCCACTTTTTATTTTCAGGATGTGTCTCCTTTTGTCTATTCCCAATCTTTGGATCAATATGCTTATATGTAAGCTCAGCTCACTATTACTGTGTCATTTCCTTTTTCCATTTCTAGACAAAACTATGGGTACTAACTCCTAGTGCTTTAAAAAAATGTGGATGCAAAGAAGTTCTCCTCCCCATTCATCATACAAATCCAGATTCAATCTATCAAGAGCAAGAAGACATCTGAAAATCAAACACATGCACAATTATTTCTCTGATTAACCCAAATGCATGATTAGAGCAGTCACAGCTTACATATCATGTGTTCACTCAATGTAATTTTGCCCTTAGATGCTATATAAATTAGAATACTCCAAATCCTGAGAATAATGAACTAAATCAAAAGTCTCAGAAATTCTTGGAATAGCACCTTGAAATGCAAAGGTCTGTGCACATACTTACAATCACCGACCAGTATATCTGTAGTTATGGGTTTCCATATCCACGGTAAAATGGAAGGTGGAATGGTTTGAATATTGCTTAATAATGCTTTCTTCAACATCCTGTTGTCAATCCTTCCTGGCAATTCTGTTAATATCGTTCTTGTGCACTATTTAGCAGTTCTTCATAGTAAATGAGAACAACCTACAGGCAGCTTTTTACTGGGGAACAGTTAATTCTTGTCTTTACAAGGTTAAAAAATGTTTTATGACCCAATACTTTTGCAAATGGCCGTGTTTTCAGAATGTTTAAACCAAATCCTCATTCTTTCTAACCTCCTAGTTACTGTAAGGCAGGATACCATTTTTCCCAGCAAATTTGCACTTGCAGAACTCTACTCATAGGACCAGGACTACTTACCTGAGTGGACAAATAATAGGACAGTTTGCAGAATTAGGGAATGAAAAAGTGGCCATAATGCCATCCCAGCCCTCCCATATATGTTAGTGATTAAAAAGGCAAAATCATTTGAAGTCCTGTGGGGTGAGTATGGCTTGCATATTCAAAGACACCACAAACAGTTCACAGGAGGTACAGAGGTATTATTATTTCCTTTAGATAGCTGGATGGAGTATGGCCTAACAAAGTTAAAGTAACCTCACATACTTTTCTTAATCATCCTCAGACAAGAAGCAGTTTAAGTCTAGTAAGAACTAAGACAATTGTCATGGGATATTAAAGTACCTTCTCATCAATGAGAACTGTGCTCAGTTTTTAAATGAATTTACCTCAATTTTCCTGAAATTCTTTCCATAGACTGGCCTGTAAATCCTTTTTAAGAGTGTTACTTATTTATTTTTGACAGCTCTGGGAAGCTCTGCTGAAAAATCAACAAAACATTATAATCCTCAATAACTAAGAGTTTTAGGAATATAAGAAGCTCATGAAGAGTGAAAGTTGTGCAAAGAGATTAACTTTTCAAATAGTAATACGTACTATGAGATCAAAATCTAATGTCCCTAATTCTGGTCTTGGCATCCATATGCATGTCAGAATTTTCAAAGCTGAATGTATCAAATTAGTCTTCCAAGAACATCTATCTGCTTTCAGTACAAGCAGAAGTGTATCAGCCTAAAATAACTTATTTGGTTTATATTTAGCTAAGATAGTAAAAATTGAGCAAAATCTTTAGAGCTGAAATGGCTGTAAGTTTTTCTATTCATGACTAACACCATATTTTGCTATAATTTACCCTCTGTTTTCATTGCACTCATAAAAATAGTTATATTTTGGCATAGGAGTAGCTCACTGAATTGCATCCCCAACATCTTATCAGTCCAGACAGAGTACAAAGTCTAAAGCAAATAATTAAAACTACCTTTTATTCCGGACCTTCTTTAAATATCAAACATTTGTCTGAGCTTGGATTTGGATTCCAAATCAGCCGTCTGAGATGTGTTTGGATTTCCATGTTTTGCAACAGTCCTGACCCAAATGACTGTGGAAATCAGGATCAATCTGGGTATGTATCCATCTCCGCTCACTCAGAGATGATTCTAAATCTAGCAGCAAACAGTCGTCCTCACACAAACTCATGTTTGAATCTGGCCTCCGGCTGAAATAGCTAACACGAAGAACGGTCATAAGGTATCAATCTGCTTGAGAAAGTGTGACTTCATTTCTCAGCCAATTCAAGAGGACATTCTGGGCAGAGAGAGAGAAAAAAATATCAGTAGTGCTAAAGCCTTCTTTTCACCAGCCCACTGTTGGATTCAGAGCTTTTCTAAGCCCCAAAAAAACAGGAGATGGGACAGGAATGGAAACAGGCAGGAGGAAAAGATGGGGCAGGTGAAGAGGTAAAAGGCAGGATGACTGAAAGGAAGAAAGACTTGCATGTAAATAACACTTGTGGAACAAATGTCTTCTCTTGTATGTCTGGAAAGCATCCATAGCACCACTAATGCTGACACACAAACACTGATGTCAGTCCTGAGCTGCATCAGCAATTCTTACAAGCTTCTTTTGTTCTGGGTAGGTTAATTTCAATAAAATATCCAATTATGAACAGATGCAATGCCATGTGACACCTGAAATATTACCAACAAATCTCCAAACCACTGCTGCCAAAAACTATCCACTAAGTAGAGAATTACTTCAAGTAAGAAGACACGAGGCCAAACTGTGTGCTGCAGTTATGCACTGAGCTCTAGAGACGGTCGCATAGCCTGTAGAGCAGTCTGGATGCAGAAGGTGATGTGAATTGTTTTGTAGTATGATGGTCTTCATTTGCATTTCTCTTCTATCATATCATACAGGGTAGGGACAACCCTAGAGCTGTGGATAGCGAGACATTTAAAAAAGTAGCTGATTTTGTGGAGGATTTGCTTACACTTGTATGTAAAGCACTGAAGGACGATAGTGAGATCTACAAAGATTTAAAACATGTTGGACAAGGAATTCAAATAACAACTAGAACATCTTTCTATCTCCTGTTTCTTTGCAGTCTGAAATAGACAAAATAACAGATACTATGTATGAGCCAAAGTCTAATGTGACATCTGACCTTCACACTGTTCCTTCCACCTTTTCTACTCTTGGTTCTTGTGCAGGATCGTTTCTTTCACATGAGCTTCTCTCTTCCCCTTATTCCTTTTTAAGTTTAGCTCCTTCATAATCAGAACTTCAGCTAATTAAATTCACATCCCACTGCTGATGCTTCAGCCACTGAGATGGATCGCAGAAAAGACCAGAGCAGTGCACACTTCAGGCACGCTCTAAACCACTGAAGCAAATGTAGCAACTGCAGAACATGGAAAGCGAAGACACATGCTTCTTCTTGGGACTCTTGGGAAGGTGGAAAAGCACCAAAGAAAGGTGGCAGAAGCACTGAAAAGGCAGCAATTCTTACCCATTTTTGAAATTATGTAAATATCTTTAGGCCTTAAGCTTTCCATACCTTTAGTGTTTGTAGACATTGCAATAATCCATCCATAAGTTCACTACAGATTGGATTTTTTTGAGTGTGTAACTTTTATAGATTTCTTCAGGATAAATTACAACAGTGATAAACAATATTTTCATTCCACCTTTGAGTTGACCCAAAACATTTTTCCTAAGAAACGTTCACTGAAATTCATTTTTATCTTTCTGAGTTATTATTTTATAGGATTTTGTAAGTAAAAGAGTTTGCTAATATCTATGTGAACCCATGAAATATCAAAAACTACTTGAACCTTCTTTCTTTGGTCAAAGCAGTACAAAGCTGACCAGTTTTGCTGAGCTCCACCTGGACAAAGACAGGCGTCCATGTCAGATCCTTGGACATTATTACAAGACCTTGTACGAAATCCAGTAGCATACTGACAGAAGCTCAAAGATAAATGTGGGTTTAGATTTTCTAAAAAGAAATGGAGAAATCTGTCGTGTAGCCTAGGTCTTTGGGTTTTGTAAATTTTCAAAGTCTCAATGAGCCACAGCACAAAGAATACAGAACAAAACCAGCTCAGCTACTTTCATAGGCAAAAAATGGAACAATAGGCACAGCTTCCCATAGCAATCAGGAGAATGCCAAGCCCTGCTTTATGATTTCATCTTCTCCTGCAAGTGCTAACAAAGGTGCCAATTCCAGACAACTGCACTGGTATTTTTCATTATTACATTCTCTCCCTTTATTTCGTGTGGACCTCCATGTAGAAGGGGGAGTGGGTTTGAGCTTCTAGGTGTCTAAATGTAGGTGTCTGAAGGAAGGGCTTATTTCACTTATCTCAACATAGGTGCTTATTGTCATTTGAGATGCTCCAGGATATTCCACCTGATCTCTGACTGCCAGCCCAGAGAGACATAGGTCTCCTATAGGTGTTGTAAGAGCCCTGGGCAGATGCCTCTGATGCCTGAGGGCAGTTCAGCTTCCACCAGGTTTAGGCAACTGAATCAAGACCTAGGTGTCTACATAGGTACTATATTTCTGAGCGCTCTTCAGTAGAGGTGTAGTCCATGGAGTTAATGGAGTCTAGATACCCTTCCAGGGACTAAAAATCTACTTCAGGGTGAGCATAGTATCAGAAATAGTGCTAGCACAGCAATGGTGTTATCATCACAGTTATATGGATGCTCTGCTACCACTGATGCTGAAAGAACCTTTAAGTGGCTACTTCAGCCTTTCAAAACCAAGCAAGAGCAGCTCAGGATTAGGCTGGAGACATTTGACCTCCCTGGCCTCTCTGAGATTCAAATGAGATGCTAACTTCTACAACATTCAGATAAATACAGAAAAAAATTTTCAAGCAGCAAAGATTTTGCAGGTTTTAGAAGTCCTACACCGAATGGGAAAGAAAGGACATTTAGTGGATTTTGTTCTTCTGTCATGCTCCTACATACAACAGAAATCTGAATTATGGGTTTTTTCATTTACAAGTAGTTAGACAGCTAAAAAGGTAATTTGTTTTGTCCTGCACATATAGAGATCTTAAAGCAGCCCCTTCTTGTTTCAAGTCTTACAGTGAGTTAGATGCAGTCTTACAGAGTATTTTGTATCTTGTACTCTAGATATCTGATTTAATTATGTTTGGCTAGCAGTGCAGCCTTAGTTTTCTGAAACCATGTTCCAATAGAGTAGGCAGATCAGTACAATGTGAGCTATTTCAGAAAGCTGCACTGTGCCAGCTCAGCTAAGGCTGAAGGCAGCACTGTAGGGTTCTCAGTACTTGACAACTAATCAGCACTTTTGCTAATCATACATACAAATGTATGGAATTCCCTTCCTTGTAAGCAGTCTGCTGCTGTGTGGATGGATGTGGTTTGCAGTACACCCCATGGGTGAAATATGCACTTAGAACATCATAATTTCTTCTGGGTGTGCTACTGATGATTACAATATTATGTTCACACACTGTATATCATCCAGCCACTAGTGATCAATGTCAGTGTCAGTGCTGCTGTTCTGTTCCCAAGAACGGTTTTATGACTGATTTCCAAAGAGACTGCTAGAACAATGCGAAATACTTCTGAAAAATCCCACTGTTGAGATTTCTGTTGAGATTTTACTAATGTCCAGACAGGAGGTGAGTCTTTTCTGGTTAAAATTTTGAAACTCAGGTTGTGTAGGAATCTGCTATGTGGACCTGATAATATGCAGTTTTCTTTTTAAATTGCCTGCTACTGAAGAAAGGCTACGAGGGTCCTTATGCTAGGATCACAGTTGTGGTTTTACTTAGAATATAAATGTGAATTCTGACTTTCTTAAAGTGGGGGCAGATATGAATCCCATTAGTCTGTCCACTGTAGGATATATGGGAAGTACTGGTAACTATATCTGGAGTTCCAGTATGGCACAGTGCGATACAAAAGTCACTTCTATCCATAGGTTACAGGTAACAGTCTGCAACCAGTATTTTCTGGGAAAGATTCTTTAGCTGGAAACCCAGAACAGCCCAAAGCTTAACAAGAAGGGTTGGATCATGCAGTGACCAAATGCTTGTTCATGGGACCTCCTTGGGCTGGTGGAACTTTCCTGAGGACAAAGCGTTTTGCATCCAGGACAGCTGAGCCCTCCCCTCAGCTCCTACACCAAGAATGCCAATTATCCCCTGGCTGCTGAGTCCCTAAATGCCACTGGCAGCACCAGCTTCCCTTTTATGGAGAAGCAGTTTTCCTAAAGGACAATTGCACTGGAATGCAAATGCCTTCTTGCTGGAATCACTGTTATTTTTCTGTAAATTAAGCCAAGTTGTTGTTTTTTTTTAAACGTGTTTTCACATTGGGTGTGTAAATCTATATTTAGGAATCTGAGTGGCCTTTTTTCCTAAGCGATTGCTGACTGCTCAGATATACCTTTTCTTCTCTGTCTATCAGTAAGTTCTACTTCCTGCTGAACTCAGAGATATCTGAGAGGCATAGAACTCTTTCCAAGACCTCAAGGCTAGGATTTCTAGTTGCCTACCACAGACTTCCAGAGATCCACAACTAATAGCAGATCTCCAGGAACAACGACTGACATGGCATCTAGGCTAAGTCTGGACTAGTGTCAGACTAGTGGGTTTGTTGCAGCGGCTGACAGCAGCTCGAGCACAAGATTCCTGTCCTTCTGGTGGGAACCATGAAGGTATGTGACACGGGACCACAGCAGACTCTGCACCTTAGGCTCTCTGCAGGGGGTTCTGCAAAGGCAGCAGCACAAAGACAGCCATGCAGAGTTGGACCAGACCTGAGGTTTCACTGAAACCCTTTGCACAACTGTAAGAGAGAAGAATTAGATCTGTAGTATTGTTTTCACTGCTTTGATTTGGAAAAATATTTGATCAACTTTTTTTGTAATTTAATGGAGACTTGGAATTTTTTTATTTCCAGAGAAGCACAATTAGATAAAAGGAAGGAAAACATCTACTCTGGATAGCAACCCATTCCAGCAAACTAATAGTTTTCCAAAAGTTCCAGAACCATGTACCAGGTGAATGCACTGTGCCGCAAACACAGGAAACACTTGCATGGAAGTGTCTCCTCTTAGGGTTTACAATCTCATTTTTCTGTCTGGGTGCAAATGAGAGGGCTGCAAATGTCTTTATACAAACATGTTAACATATATATACACATACAAAAAACCCCATCATGTTGATTTCGTGGAAGCTCACCCCCTGCTCCTTTGGGTAAGAAGTAATCACACATTGGCCAGCTAAGAGATCATAATTGCACACCAACTAATTGCATTTGAAAGCTTCTGCTGCAATTTAACCCAGTCATTACTTTGTTTTTAAAGGATTTGTGAGCTGAAATTGTTATAAATGGCAACCAGCCCAGTGACTCAGGAGCAAAACAAGGTTCTGTCATGCTGGAGACCCCAGTTCAAGGACAGACAAAGTGTCTTAGGCATTGAGCCAATACACACTAGCTGTGCTACAGCAATGGCAGGGCAGCTTTTTGTGAGAAGGGACCAGTGAGTAATTCCAATAGTTTAGCTGAAATGCGATGCTACCAGATGTAGAGGCCACCACAGCTTGAACCCTGCCCTCACAGCCACAAAGAAAGGATATTAAATACATACCAGTGGGGAGGAAGAGCCATGAAAATGTGGAGGAAAAATGTGTAGTAAAATCTTTCCTGAGCTCTAATTGCAACTTTGGCTTTCTCTGAAGGATACGTGACTAAAAAAGCAAATCCACTGTTGTATTGATACTTCAGTTAAGTGAGAGATCATTAGCTGAGCCTTGGGAAGGCAGTAGCCAGGGACTAGCATGAGATCTGCACAGGACTGATTTTAGAAAGTAAGAGAAATGTTCATGTGGGCATAAGGAACTTACCTTGAACAAATATATTGAACAAAAGTGAAAATTATCTTGAAAAATTATACTGAACAAAGTCACATTTTAAACTTACACCACAACAAAAGGCAGGTAAGAATCTGGCCCATGCACTGATGAAGGAGGGGAGATGGTTGACAATATAAAGCTGATAATGTGTGGTATTCGATAGATACAAGCAAGTGGAAACTTGCCAGTGAAAAACATTGTACCGTTAATAACAAAGTACAACCTTTCTCTTTACTTCAGATTCACTGATGGACTATATTTTAAATGAATCGTATGAATGGTTCAGGGAAATTAATTTTTTTCTGGTTGTGTTTTGCAGGCTTTGATATTGATGCAAAAACACGTCTGCACTGAAAACAAACCAAAAACACTATAGAACTGAGAGGCGCACTTAAACTACTTAGGAGTTGTATGAGCCACGTTTATTGAATCTAATGAATTGTTTATAAAAATGTAGAGCTGATTTTAATCACTTTCCTTTGTTTGTCTTAGATCTCCAAGATGCAGACACTTCCGTGTGGAGTACCAGAACTACACCCTCCTCTTCAAATGCTGTTACTTCTAGGCCTGAAAATGTGTTGAAGAGTAGCACAGAGATGTTCATCAGAAATGTAACTGAACACTTCAGTAAAAATCCCATTGAAAACCTCTACTTTGACTTGAAATCTGCAGTAACAGAGAAAGCCTGGATTCCAACAACCACTCTTCAATACTTTAGCACTACAGAAGAGGTAAGACAGAAGAATTACTGATTATTATTAAGCCTGCTCCACTCTGTGGAGCCTGATAGCTATTACAAGTGGATGTTTCGTGGGCTTAAAAAAAATATAAAAACAACAAACCAAACCTGAGAAAAACTAGCTACAGGACTAAGGTTTGTTCTTTTTTTGGAGGGATGCTTTGTTTTGATGTTCATGCTGACAGTGTCCTTTGCTAGAAGCATAGCTGCAGAAAAATTCTGCCTCTTCTGTACAGCCCAGTCCTGGTGTGCACATAGCATTGGGAAAAGTTCAAGGGAAATTATCAGGATATGTGAGAAGCAATAGAAAGCTCATGGATGTGGCAGGACCCACAGGAGCCTGAGTATCTGCTCTCAGTGACTCAGGCTCTGTAATTGGTTTGTTGCATGATGTGAGGGTCTAGCTCTAATTACATGCTAAGAATTACAGTATGCAATGACCTTATTTACAGACAATTACATACACTGTTTACAGATCAAAGCAAGAGAAAACCAAATGTTTTAACTTGCCTTGAAAGGAACCCTGGCCTTGGCCATGGTCAGCTTATCTACTAGCTGATGGGCAGAGTGGAGACACACAGACACTTCTTGTTCTCTGATCTGTCCAAACATAAACCACCCTGGCAGAGCAGGGGAACAGGGCTGCAGCCCCAGCCATAGAAGGAGCAAATGGCAGGCATTCAGTACCTCAAAATCAATTTCCAGTCTTCCTTTTCTGCTAGACTCAGTTCAGTAATCTGAGCGCGAATCTGCAATCACCATTGGCAAAATGTGTTAGAGCTAAAGCATGCAGGACATTTACTGGTCCCTGCATCACTGTTATCACATAGTGGTTTAGAACTGAAAATCCCTAAATTCCCTGTAGCTTATCTTCCAGGAGACCACACTACACTCAATATATTGGGGCAGGTAAACATGTTTCAGCTGCTACTGTGTGCTACAGTGGATAAGACTAAAGAATGTGGGTTGTGCTTGGGAAGGCTGTGGACAGAGCATCAGGGTCTGTAAACTGAATCTTTTATGGATCCTGACACTGCTGCTCTCATGCTGGCAAGGGGAAGGGACTGAAGCAAGGATGGATGAACTGCACCCCATTCCATAGCTGATCTTTAAAGTGTGATTTTTCTGGCTTGGTGAATGCATGCTGAGCTTATTTCCTCATGCCCTCTGTTTATTTGCATACTTCCTGCACAGAATACTGGTTCCTTCCAAATGGAAATGTCATATAAAATCAGGTATTACCCAAACTCCCTCCAGCATTCCCACTATATAATCCTGCTGGAGCTAGAGAAATGGCACCATTTGAACAGAAACTACTGCCTCCTGTGTCTCTACCCCATTTCATCTCCTGAATCACATCATTTGCACTGACCAAGCTGCTTAGGTCAAAACTTTCAAACCAGAATGCTGATGATAAGCTGTCTAAGCATACTTATGGAAAAAAATAGTAATAGCTTTCTCTTGTAGTCTCCAACTGGCTCCGGACATTTGAATCTAGATACACCAATTTAGACGCACAAACTTAAAATCTTTGTCCTCCATCTCTGTTTCCCTGTCTTTAGAATGGTGTTAAAACCATTTTCTGTCAAGCTTCAGGGATGTTTAAAGGATTAACTGGATTTGACACGATACTTTGAAAAAACATAGACTAAGTGCTGAGTATTGTTGTGAGGAAGACAATACCTTCTATGAACAGCACTTGCCCAGGCTGGGACCTCTTGTTTGCAGAAGTAAAGCCATGTTGTTATTTGGCTGTGCACATACCCATTTTGGGGGGACAATAGTGACATTTCAATTGAACAAAATGGTTTAGAGCTGCCTTGGATTTCAAGTAAAACTGCAGCTTGCATTTTGAATCCATGACAAAAGCTATGCAAAGCCCATTTCCTCTTGATTAGAAAGACAGAGAGGTTGGTGTTAAAAAAAAAAAAAAAAAGTCAGGAAACCTTGGGAAAGTGTCTGAAAGGGACTTTGGAGCCTGCTATTAGAGACACGTCCGGCAACTCCCAAAACTCACTTCCAGTTCTTTTTTCAGTTTAATTAGTTTCTTGGCTTGCCACACAGATCCGTAAGTGTTAAAGGCTGCATGACTGCTGATTTACTAAAAGCCCATTTATTCAATACCAGTCTGGAAATAATTACTTGCATTATGTTGGCTATTCTATATAAATATATTGCCACCAGTGAATGATGGACCCCTCTTTTTTTATTCCAGTGCTGGCATAGGCATCTCTGTCAGACCTTACCCTTGCAGCAGCTTTTGCTGGATAATATAAAGAAGGAAGTCTCAAAACCTGTAATAAACCAGTACTTTCCTACTAACACAAAAAAGTAAAGTTTTTATGATTGCAAGAATAAGAGTAATAAAGTAGGAACTTCTAAATTATGGCCACTTCTGAGAAGCAGTAACATCATTTTCCTCCACACATTACCTTATGCAAGCTGGAAGAGACAAACATGAATTTCTTTCCAAAAGTCTTTAAGTTTTACTTGTGGCAGATTCCACATTTTTTCCTGAATTTTATGTTCGCACTGTTGATTATGGTTTTTTCCTTTTACTTATTATACCTACTTAACTTATATCTAAATATCCAAATTATACCTTGCCTGCAAGTTCGGGTCATGGACGTTTTCAAAAATCCTTACAAAAATAATGTGAGTTCGACTTTTCAAGGAAAGGCAGATTGCCCTGAATATTCCAATTTTCAGAGAGCGGTGAAGTGATCCAAACATCCCAAGAAGCCTTCAGATATGCACTTCTCCAGTGCTGAAAAATATTGGTGTGGTTTATGCTGTGAAGTTCAAAAAGCACAGCCACCTAAAGAAGAAATCACACGGTGAAACTCTCACCTTAAATTATTACAAGACATCTGTGTCATTTTAGTTAAGAAACACATCTTGTGTTTCCCATCAACAGTATGTCTATCCCTGTGCTAGCTCTTTGAGGCTTGGTTCCCTCTTCTCTCTGAAGACTGTAAATATCTCTTCCAAGGGAGATCTTCTGCAATGAGAATGGCATAATAACCAACACAGATTTATATTGTCACTTGAGATGATGATCATAAAGTTATTAATTATCATCAGCTTTGCAAAGTAGAGCACAACACTTTCAGTGCCATGTCCCTAGGATCAGACATGGAGCTCCACTGGGATTGATGTAGTTTTCAGTAGGTACACATAACACTCTTGAGTGCTCAGATGTTTGATTTCAGAACAGAAGAAGGAGAGATAAGGTTTGAGATATTTGTATCTTGTTTGACAGGCTGGTGCCCAGAAAAACCCTAGAGCAGCAGCTCCCCTAATAGGCAGACATGTTTTCAAACCTAGAACCTTTTTATCCCTCAAAGGAAGCAAAAGAGGTATAGAGATGGTGTTGAATTTGCTTGAGGTACAGCTTTTAAAAGTTTAAATCCCATATGCATAATGCAGTACAGAAAGATGTAGAAAAATGTCATTGAAGAAAGCAAATGTCAATTTCCTTTTCTTTCGTGCACCCCCAAATTCACTCCATGGCTGCTATTGTGTATTTGAGTATCTGAAGGTACAAAATGTTTCTGGCTACATTTCTTCTCCATCACTCCATGTACACACTTACATGCAAGTTTTCAGAGACTGAAACCTAAACAAGAAGGAAATGCGCATTCGTGACAGAAATGGAAAGTTTTCATTTTGGCAGTAGCCAACTCGGGGTTGCACACAGCTTTTCTGGTGCAGTCTGAAAACAGGGAGACTTTCTTGCTTTCCACTGTGTGTGTAATTTTAGCTTGAGAGTTATTCAGGGGATGTGGGAAGGAATTGTTTCAAGGACACAAGTCAAAGCAGAAAGAGGAGATGACTTGGCCACTCAGACAGACTCTGGTTCTGCAGGCAGGAGCTCAGTGCTGGGCTCTGCTGGACTCTCATGGATGCAAGGCCTCTGGCTGCAGTGCCACAGAGCCAGGGAGAGAATGGAGACATTGGTGGTCTGCAGTTAACCCTTAAAAACATCCGAGTTTGGGATGCGGAAGCTGGAATGTAGGTTAGTGATAGCTGAGGTCAAGAGCAGGGGGGGCCAGGAGGTAGGATAGCTGTGAAGGGTGGCAGGTGTGAGAAGAGCAGGCACACAAGGTCGGGTAACCATGGAGCAAACCAAGTGGGAGGTGAGGTGGCCAAGAGGAGTGGGCAGGCAGGAGGAGAAGGAGGCACACCAGGCAAGGCAGGCAAGAGGCGAGGTGGGAATGAGGCAAGACCAGCATGACACGAGGCAGCTGCGAGGTGCGGCAGAGGCAAGAAGACATTGTGAGCCGATGCAGCCATGAGACAAGGCAAGGCAGCGCCAAGCGAGGGGCAGCCAACGTGAGGCAAGAGTGCCGCCCCCCAGAGCGGCACCGCCTGCGGGACCGAGGGGCCCCGTGCGCCGGGAGGAACGCTCGAGAAGACAAGACTCACGGGAAAACCGGCATGAGGAGGAAGCAGCGAGGAAGGAAGGGAGGTGGGGTGGGAGAGGAGCCGGGACGAAGGTGGGATCCTGGAGGAGCGAGGGGCGGCACCCCGGGGCCGGTGGCCTGCCCGGTAGGAGGCAGGTCCCGAGCCCCCGCGCTTCGCCCCCCGCAGCGAGACGCGAGGAAATTGCCTCTTGATTGCGGAAGTCGGCGGGAAGGGCTCCGGCAGAGTCAGCCCGGGTCAGAATGGCAGCG